>OX419755.1:82551730-83050280 GCA_948567375.1 Lunularia cruciata | reverse complement strand
ACTCCAAGAAAGCGGCTCAAGGAAGCTTCTTGAGAAGCTTCAAAGGTCTTGTATGCTACCTATAAATACCAAGGCCAAAGCTCATGCTAGGCATTTGGAGTTTTCCCTCATTCAAGTGTCCCAATGTGAGTTTCCATTCTCCTATTTCTCTCCTCGGTTTCGGTCTTTTACATTGGTATCAGAGCAGGAATGGGATGGATGGAATTTATGGACCACCAAATCCATTTCCGCCAAACCATTGGGACTTTCATGTCCAGATATTACCAAAGCATCGTTTCACACAATTCATCACCTCACGCTTTGGGCAGGACTTTCTACATATGATCACCATGTCAGAGGAACCCTTGATACTTCTAGTTGTAACTTATGGAGAACGGTGGACGTGTTGTATCTATGTGTTAATCAACTAGATAAATTGAGAGTAGTGGAATAGAGTAGTAGCGATGGCGGCAATACCGGATGTTATCCTTGCAATGCAACAACAAATCGAGCATCTTACTCGATTGTTGGATGAACGAGACCAGCAACGACGAGAACAGATAGATAGAGCGCCAGTTTGAGATGGAGAAGATCGCATTCGATTTCCGAAACCCAAGGTGTTTGAAGGCAAGAATCTTCCAAGCATAGTGGAGAATTTTGTGTTTGACTGTGAACGTTACTTTGAAGCCACCAATCTTCAAGACGAGCGGAAACAAATTCTCTTGGCTTCTAGCCAATTGGATGGCGTGGCAAAACTTTGGTGGCGATTCCGAGTAGAAAGAGCTGAACGACAAATTGTTACACCGATTTTGACATGGGCAGAATTCAAGGATGCAATACTTGGTCAATTTCAAACTATAAATGCCACCCGAGCTGCACGAGATAAATTGGCGGAGTTGAGGCAGATTGGCTCAGTGAGAAGCTACATCACACAAGTTCAGAATATCATCATGCAAATTCCAGATATCCAAGAAGGTGAAGTTCTGGATCGATTTGTGCGAGGATTGAAGTCACGAACCAGATTGGAGGTGACCATGCAAGAGCCACAGAACGTAGAAGAAGCCATGCAATTGGCTGAGCGTTTTGATTCCTTAGTTGCCACAACTTGGTCTCGACCTCGACCTACACAAAACCTACCCGTACCACAAGTGGAAGAACCGGTACCAATGGAGATTGATGCTATCTAGCAAAGACCACTTGGCACAGCAGATAGAGAAAGATTACAACAAAATGGAGGTTTTTTTTATTGTCGCCAGTTGGGGCATCGCATTGCTGAATGTCCACTCAAGAATGGACGACCTCGACAAGTTGCCCAAGTGGAGGTTGTGGAGCGGAATGATCCGGGAAACGAGGAATCCCAGTAGGAGATTTCGAGCCACCTATTGGGAGCTTGATTAGTTCCAATGGGATTGAAGGCTCGACCTATGCAAGTTTGCTTCACTTGCAAGGTATGATATCTAATCGGGGTTGTAGAATTTTGGTTGATTCTGGAAGTTCAGAGAATTGTATGTCTATGCAAGTAGCAAAGGAATTGGGTATTCCTATCAAGCCAGTGATTGGAAGTAGTTTGATGATGGCGGATGGTAGAAAGGGTTCTGCATTCCGCACCTTGCATCCCGTTACCTTCAAGATTGGGAAGGAGTATTTGGAGTGTATGAGGTTTGTAGTGGCACCTCTACACTATGATATCATTCTAGGTCTACCTTGGCTTGAATGTCATAAGGTTCAATTTGATTGGACCCGACACCAAATTCAAGTACAACACCAAGGTAGAAATTTCCGATTAGGTTGTCTGGCACCTCTGAGTAAGACACCTAAAAATAGTCAGTCCCAAGATGGGAAGTTTGTCGAGAAGGTAGCCATAGAGCGAATCTGGAAGGGAGATGAGTCCCAAGATGGGAAGTTTGCCAGGAAGGCAACCATGGAGCAAGCTTGGAAGAGAGATGAGTCCCTAGAAGGGAAGTTTGTGAATGAAGCAACCATAGAGCAAGCTTTGGAGGACGATAAGTCTGTATTCGCGGTGTGGATCAAGCCGATTGCACAAGAACAATCTGAGGAGGGCCAAGTGCCGCATCAAGCAATGGTTGATCGGATAGTTCAGGAGTTTGCATATGTGTTTCCGGATGATCTGCCAAAGGGATTACCCTCCGATCGAGGTATGCCCTTCAAGATCAAGTTATTGCCAGGGAGTACTCCAATGAGTAGACCAATCTATCGGCTCTCACCAAAGGAGTTGGAGGAGTTGCGAACAACACTTACAAAGTTGTTGGAGAAGGATTTCATACGACATAGTACCTCTCCGTGGGGAGCACCGGTACTATTTGTTCCAAAGAAGGATGGAGGACTTTGTTTCTGTATTGATTACCGTGGGCTCAATAAGCAAACCGTGAAGAATGCATATCCCTTGCCTTGGATCGATGACCTGCTTGATCAACTAAGTGGAGCACGCTACTTTTCCAAGCTGGATCTTTGTAGCGGCTATTGGCAAATTCCTATTGAAGGAGAGGACATGCAAAAGACTGCTTTTCGCACAAGGTATGGACATTTTGAGTGGAGAGTTCTACCTTTCGGACTCACTAATGCTCCAGCAGTCTTCATGGATCAGATGCATCGAGTGTTGGAGGGACTATTGGATTGGTCCGTGGTGGTGTTCTTAGATGATATCTTAATCTATAGCAGGACAGAGGCAGAACATGTGAATCATGTGCGAGAAGTCCTAAGACGACTACGACAGTGGAAATTTTACTGCAAGAAGTCAAAGTGTGCTTTTTGGC
This sequence comes from Lunularia cruciata, assembly GCA_948567375.1. Lineage (NCBI taxonomy): Eukaryota > Viridiplantae > Streptophyta > Marchantiopsida > Lunulariales > Lunulariaceae > Lunularia > Lunularia cruciata. The sequence goes on along the minus strand of OX419755.1, from coordinate 83,047,527 downwards.
AGAAGGAGGTTACCTTCTTGGGTCATAAGATCTCATCAGAGGGGATCAAGATGGAAGAAGAGAAGATCAAGGCCATTACTGATTGGCCTACCCCGAAGGATGCTACAGAAGTACGAGCATTCAATGGACTGGCCAGTTTTTATCGACGGTTCATCCACTATTATGCTCACGTGGCTGCACCATTGACTGACCTCTTGGGAAAGAACTTGAGCTTCCAGTGGACCACCAAGCATGAAGAAGCATTCCAGAAGTTAAAGCATATGGTGTCTTCAAGACCTATTCTTCAACCATATGATCCTCAACTACCTTGTGTGGTTGATTTTGACGCTTCTAACTTTGCAATTGGAGCTGTGTTGCAACAAGAATTTCCAGATGGACTACATCCGATTGCCTTTGTGTCTCGCCGACTGAATACAGCGGAAAGAAATTACTCTGCTCGAGATCGGGAACAACTTGCAATGGTATATGCCACCAAGGTATGGAGGCATTATCTCTTGGGGAAACAAGTGATCATGTGAATTGATCACAAGCCATTGTTGCAGACCTTACACTTGGAGCACATGAAGAGCCGGCATCATCGATGGGAAGAGCAACTCCAATTGTTTGACATCAAACTTGAGTACAAACCAGGTCGGTTCCATGTCATTCTCGATGCTCTATCACGACGACCTGATTTGAAGGATCTTCCTTTCATCACGGCGGCAATTACAATGGTGTCCATTGACCCTAAGGTCCACAATGAGTTTCAATCAGCTCTACGACAAGATCCCTTCTTCCAAATGGTACACGGTCGTTTGACAGCATGCGACAAGGAGTACAACACCTTCTCCTTCAAGGAAGGCCTTTTATTCCATGCAGACCAGATCTATGTTCCAGCCAAAGGTGATCTTCGACTTGTGCGCCTTCAAGAAGCCCATTATTTACCAATAGCTGGTCACATGGGAGTGGACAAGACCTTGGGCACCCTCCAACGCCAATGGTGGTGGCCCAACATGACACGAGATGTTCGAGACTTTGTCCGATCATGTGAGAGTTGCCAACGGAACAAGGCCATCAACCAGAAGCCGAGTGGACTCCTTCAACCACTCGCCATTCCATCTGCTTGTTGGGAGCATGTGAGCTTGGATCTCATCACATCCTTGCCAAAGACAAAACAAGGACACACCGCCATCGTGGTGTTTGTGGATAAGCTTAGTAAGCAAATCCACTTGGCACCAACTTGTGATACCGTGGATGCTCCAACCTTAGCACAAATCTACTTTGACAATGTCTTCAAGCATCATGGCATGCCACGCGTACTCATCTCCGACCGTGATCCTCGCTTTACCGGGAAGTTTTGGCAAGCACTCTTTCAGATACTCGGCACCAAGCTTGCTTTGTCCACGGCCTATCATCCTCAAACTGATGGACAAACTGAACGCGCCAATCGTACATTGGAGGATATGTTGCGGGCCTTTGTCAATGTCCACCATACCAACTGGGATGAATGTCTTGCAGCTGCAGAATTTGCCTACAACAACTCCAAACAGGCAAGCACTGGATTTTCTCCCTTCTTTCTCAATTTTGGCCAAGATCCCCTTGTTCCAGATTCTCTTCTTGCTCCCCCTCCCTCTCAGGTTCCTCATACTTCTACATTCTTGACCACTATATCCCGCTCTCTCCAACAAGCCAAGTCTCACCTCCTTGTTGCTCAGAATCGCCAAAAACAATATGCAGACCATCATCGTCGTGATCTCACCTTTGAAGTTGGTGATAAAGTCATGCTATCCTCTAGTAACCTCCCTCTCCCACTTGATACCCAAGTTTGTAAACTTGCTCCTAATTGGATAGGACCCTTTGATATCACCCATATTATCTCTCCTATTGCTTATCGTCTTGCCTTACCTTGTCACATGCGTATCCATCCTGTCTTTCATGTTTCCAAGTTGAAACCCTTTGTTCCTAACCCTTCTTCCTTTTCCTCTCGAGTCGAACCTCCCCCTCTTCCTATCCCTATCAATGATCATGAGGAGTACGAAGTTGATCGTATCCTTGCGCGTCGCCATATTCAACGAGGTCGTCGCCAACACACGGAGTACAAGGTCCTTTGGAAAGGGTATCCCCTTCATGATGCCACATGGGAACCTCTTTCTCACCTCCAGAATGCACAGATGGCCATCAAGGAATTTGAAGCTTCACTGGCGACGAGGACGTCACCAACTAGCGGCAGGGGAATATGTAACAATATGGAGTTTAGTGACGAAGTTAGTCGGGCTTACGAAGTAGAGAATAAGCCAAAATAGCCTAGAATATTCTAGAAGCATCTAAGAAGCTTCTTAGGAAGCTTCCCAACTAGTTAACTTGCGCCCTAAGCAGGTAGCTTCTAGAAGGAAGCTTCTAGAAGCTTCTAACTAGCTTAGCTTGCACGCCAAGTAGGCGGCTTCCCTAAACTTGACTAAACCCTAAACTTGACTTGCACTCCAAGAAAGCGGCTCAAGGAAGCTTCTTGAGAAGCTTCAAAGGTCTTGTATGCTACCTATAAATACCAAGGCCAAAGCTCATGCTAGGCATTTGGAGTTTTCCCTCATTCAAGTGTCCCAATGTGAGTTTCCATTCTCCTATTTCTCTCCTCAGTTTCGGTCTTTTACACCACCCTTGCAAGTAAAGAAAAATGAAATATGCCTTTTAGCAATGTGCCTTTATCACTACTAATGTTGTGAGCACTATTGTGAGCAAACCAAAATGTGATGAAGATAGGTTTAAGATGGTCTTGCATCATTGTGGTCAAATATTGGATTTTCTAGAAGATCATGAACTTTAAACAAATTCATTGGCACTAGCAAGAAATCCACTTAGAACAAATTGCATTGCAATCCTTCTAGTGAGATTTGGTACAAGGTTCTTGGAATCAATGAATAGAGAGAAATTGAAGAAGTGGGCCCACTTTTGAAATGTTATAAAATAGCTTAAAATTGGAAGGATAGGTCAATGGTGAAGGTTCCATAGACAAGGAGATAAAATATGGATTGACTACTATAGAGGATAAACAAAAGCATCTCTATTATCATTTTTTCAAAAAGGGTTCTTTGGTTGGGGGTAGAGCAAATATGTCTCTACCTCAACGCTTGTGAATTTGGGATTAGGAGTGATGTGAACATTTGTGAATGGTCAGGCAAGGAAGATGAATTTTTTGGAGAAGATACTTCCTTTTCAAGAACTTCACAAGCATTTCCTATCCAAGGATCAATACCAAATACAATTCCAAGTATGCAAGAGGAGACAACTGATAGGTTTAATCCATGTAAGTATGCATCAAGTGATATTTTACATTTTCAAAGAGGAAAATGTTGTAGTTGGCACATGAGTAGAAGAGGAGATTCAAAGAGCACAAGAGGAGATGTCTACACAAGCATAAGAGAGAAGAGAAATAGAAGGACAATATGTAAGAGATCAAAAAGGGAAACATGAGCATGACAGTGAACCACACAAGAGGAGGAACTCTTCCAAGAGAAATCCAAAGATTTCCCCTCAACCAATAGCTTTTGCTCATGACATGGCCTGTCATCTCAAATTCAAGACTAATTCTTTGGAAGCTAGGGAGAGATGCAAATTGGCTTTGATTAACATTAAGAAAAAAAAAGATAGAAAATTTGAGGGTAAAAGTAGAAGCTAAAAAAGATCACAAGCTCAAAAGTTGAGATTTAAGGAGAAGATAGCTAAATCCAAGCAAAAATATGAGATGACCTTGGAATGAGCTAAGGCAAGGATATTTGTAGATGAAATTAAGAGCATAGTTGGTATAATTTTGTTGTTAGATGAAAGAGATGCTCCTACTTATGATATGTGTAGTAACCATCCAATACTCAAATGCACACCTTTAGATTTAAGTACACATGATAGCAATTTACTATCATAATGTTTCAAATGAATGTAAAAAGATAACTAGTTGATTGTAATGTTTGAAAGTTATTATATCTTTTGAATGGATAGATTTTGAATTGTTATAATAGGTTGATAATCATGTTACAAATCTACTATATTTTTTGATCAAAATGTTCAAAGAAATAATGTTTCAGAAATGTAAATGAATAAATGGGTTTGCTCAAAGATTTTGCAGATTTTCTCACATGGAATGTCAAGGTTTACTTGTAAACATATGGTCACTTGCATTTCAAATGGGTTTTCTTGCCTCTTGGATGGTCACCAATAGGTGGGTTTGCTCACCTTTTGAAGTGTATGCTTGCATAGATGGGTTTGATCATTATGGCTATGGTTTTTCTTGCAAAGAACATAAAATTGCTCACCTCCAAAGTAGGGTTGCTTGCTATGAATTGCTTAGATTTCCAACCAATTGGGTATTTTATTGAGATATTTTATCTTTCTACTCTTCCTCAAATTACCTTTGATTGGTAATGTAATGAATACTAAGGACCTTTATTTCAACTTTTGTGTGTGGAAGATGGACATTTTTCAATATACTTCACATGGTAGGAGCAAAGGATCCTCCTTATAGCACTTTACTCTCTTTTTCTTTCATTCTCAAATACATCATGTTTACCTAGAAAGGAATTATCCATTTTAGATGTTTTAGAATTAATTATGTATCAATAAGATGCAATTTTCATGATATGGACCAATTGTATTGACCAAAATTGTTGGTCAATACAACTACTATATTGGTAAGTCAAAGAGGAGAAGGCAAGAATTCCAAATGGTTAACTTTGCTAAACTAAAATTTTTTCACCACTATTAAGACCCAATGATAAGACATGCATTAGAAAGATCAAACAAGCTAATGATTTCATATGTGACTAATTTCAAACCGCATACATGGTTAGTACTCTCTTTTTGGTTGACCTTGGAGGATTTTGTAAAAAAAATCTTTTTAATAGAGAATCTTAATAAACTTGGATACTTAAATGACCTATATGCAAACCTTGTAGGATTTTTGTAAACAAAAACCCTTTTGCCTAAAAGAATCTTGAAACAATCTTGGTGACCTAATATGGCCTATATGTAGGTCTTGTTTAGCATAATACACAAATACACCTTTGTGCAATTTTATTTCCATAAAGTAGTCCCAAATCATTATCTAGGGTTAGGCACTTATTACAGCAAATCCATCCCAAAAAGCACACATGAAATTGGACAAACCCATATGCAAGGAGAAAACCCAATTTAGAAAATGATACATATAAACACATGGGTTTTAAAAAATCATACATATGTATAGATTTCTATGCAAACACTTTTTTAGCACTATCATTTGGTATACTTTATTAGCATTGTCATTTTCATTTGAATAATAATTTATTAGCCTTGTCATTTGCATAGAAATCTTATCAAAACACTTTATTGATAATCATATGTCTCATACAAGATTCTACCGATTGCACAGTTCAAGGCAAGGCATGTTTCTACCATTGATTGCGTTGTTCCTTCTCTAATCTGCTATTAATAACTCCCACCACTTGCTTCCATGAATAAATACACAGAATCAACTTCATCTTTAGAGTATTCTTCCTCATTCTCTCATGTGTCATATCTATTAATAATGAAGTTGTGCAATATAACAAGTGAAAATCTATTGCAAGAGGAAGGAGTTTCTTTTCTTGGTATTTAATTGAACCCTCAACTCCCACAAAGAATGCCAATGGGCTTTCAATATCCCGATGCATTTTTCATTTAGACACTTAGTTCAAGCCACACAATGGGTGAAGTCTGTTTTTTTCTTGCATGCTTGCTTGTTCAAACAAAGGCACAAGATTACTCATTGGCACATATCTTACATTGCCTAATAAATATCAATTGTTCTCAAACAAAGCACATGCTCCCTTGTGATTTAGATCTAACTAAAGTTCAGCATAATCTAATCAAATAAACTTTTGAATTCTTGCACAAAAATGATTGATTCAGCCACCACTAAACATGAAATTATCAAAAAAGAATTGAAATCTTGCACAAAGATTAGTTTTACCTCCTAAAAAGTGCAAAATTTTGTGCTTGTCATCACATATCACATGATTGTTGAGTATGGCCCCTTTTTGTTGAAGTAAACTTCCCCATCAATGATGGGTCTTTGTGACAACGGAAAAACTGTCCCATCCACTAGCCCTACAAACCCTAGAAATCCTTTCTTTGCAAACATTATTTATCCTCAATCCGTTTCCATTGCACTTGACTTTTGAGAAAGTACATTATGGCATTATTAATCTTTTAGTACACTTGGTTGTGGATTATGCACAAATTCCTAGTAAGCTCATTCTTCTAGCAACAAAATATCCATTTCATAATGTCCAAATTGATCAAATACTAATGCCAAGTGGAGCCATACGAATGTCTGGTATTTTCCCAACTCCCTCCTTCTTTTGAAGACATTGTGCACTTTCGATAGATTCACTAAAGCAATAAAGGAGTCCTATCTATTCTCACAAGCTGTTTGAAAGGTACCAAAGCAATAAAGGAGTCTATATCTATTCTCACAAGCTGTTTGAAAGGTTGAGGATCAAGTACCAAAAAAATTTGTATACAAATTTGGTATTACATGAGGTCTGAATTCTTTTCTTAACATATTGCCTCCCATGGATAAATTCCTACCATTTGGAAAACCTTTCTATATCATCCATATCCCTTTCTAATTTTTCCATTCACTTCTATCCAAATCCTAAGAGGAATCCCCCTACTCATTATTGGTCCATTCATCATCACAATTTTCTAATTCTACAATTTGCATGCATATCAACTTTTTCAATTCTTTCTTAAGGAATTTTTGTGAACTAAGATGAGACATTACATTTTGATTCCCAATGAAAACTATGTTTAGAACCCAAGAAAACTCCTCTAGAAACCCAAGTTCTCTTCCAGATTTTCCAAAATGCAAACTTAAGCCGTATCACAAGCTATAGTTGTCCAAATTGAAACCCACTCCAAGAATAAGAACTATCAAAAGAAGGAACAGATTTTCCAAAATGCTACCACCAATACATATCACAATTAACTATCCAAATTGCAATCCATAATAGGAAAAATAATTATAGAAAGAAGGCAAATAAAGTAACATCTATGGTCCTTAAGGAGGTGCATTTGATGGTCACCAAAGTGTACCTTCAAAGTTGGCACATGAATTTCTCAAAGTTTTCACTTTTGCACATGCTCAAAATTTTCAATCAGAGATTCTACATTGGAGTCATAAATCTATCCAAATTGTTTTTTATTGCTTAAGTTGGCATCTCCCTCTAAATGTTGCATGCCCGATACTTTTGTTGGAGTGAATTGGGATCTGTTTGTGACACATGCTTCCAAATTTTGATTTTTCCATAGGTGTTTGAATCTCCACTTTTGACATATGGTAGGTTTGGAGGTTTACATGCTACAATCTTAATCTTAGTGGTAATTACTTGGGATTCTTGCCTTAAATAACCCTTGAGCCAAAACTTGCAAAAGTGATACAATCTTGAAGGCTTCTCTAAGGTAGTTCATTTTTGGGTACTTTTTGGGAGTCATGCCAAATATTTTATGGTATATGCACCATAGCTATAACCATCATGTCAATTTAGAACTGAAATTCCCAATGTGTCCTCAATTCTAATTCTCAATGTCCCCAAACTCAAGTCCAGTTTGGGAGTTTGGCAGAGATAAAGGAGGAGGTAAGAGAGGAGAGAGAGAGAGAGAGAGAGAGAGAGAGAGAGAGAGATGTGAGAGAAAAGATATGCATTTCTAAGAGCTCTCTAGCATATAGCACTTGAGCTAATAGTTGATCTATTTTTTTTTCCAATTTTAGTTCCATTGGTACCTAGATTCAAGACTACGGAGAATTGAGTAGATAGTTATGTGGAATTTTAGGTTCTTTAGGGTTTAAAATGATTATTATATATTGAGAGTGATGAGTTGGGAGTTCTCAATTTTTATCTCTTGGGGTATTCATGCTACAATTGTATGAGAACTTAGTTTGAAAATTTTAGAGATGGGAATTGAAAATTACAATAGTTTATAGTTTTTAGGGTTTGGAGAGATAGTATTTACTCATGTGAGTTGGGATGTGAGGAGTTGCAGTTTTGTAAATATTGGGAAGAAATGGAGAATGCATCAGGATTTATTATCATTATTCTTGTGCTAGCCATGACTACACTTTCCCATGTGGGGCTGCCTAGAGCGGCTTGTGATACACCATGCTTGGTGTGTCACCGATGCTTTACCTTGCAAGAGTAATGATCCATGTAGGAAGGATGCACAAGGACTATGATCGGAACACTTAGGATGCTCATGTGAGGCAAGTAACCATGTAGTGACACTCAAGATTATGCATGCTTCTTTTATCCCTTCATTGATGGTTCCAAGGATACCAATTGAGTCGTGGGAGTGGTTAGCTTCTCAAGCGGGTTGCATTTTGGGGTTATTTGAGATTAGTTTTCCATGTCCATATCTATTGTATAGGCTACCTCATACACTCCATGATGAAGCTAGACATGATTTTCACCTACTACTTGATTTTTTGGCACATTGATCCCTTGGACAAGCTCGCATGGTTCATATTCCTCTTACTCCTCGATGGTGTGTTTTTTATGCTAGAGGAGGATGTGCAAGGCATTGAGAGGTGGTTTGCTAGATTTTGTTGATTTTGAGTGGGGAGATTACAACCTTATAGGGGGATTCTATTACATGTTGTGGTATCTTGTAGCAAAACTTATCTCCTAAAACATGTACAAAGTCCATTTGACTACTATGGTGTAGGAAACTGGATCAGGTGGGAGAGTTTAGTAGAGTAACACAAACGCTACATGCTTTGTCCATGGCTAGTCCTATTAATGAGACTATCTTTTCCCTATGCTCACTACATCCTCTGGTAGGAGAGAGATTGACACTAGTGGTCTTAGATTATCAGCCTTAGCAGCCTTTATGTCTTGATAGGTTGCTTTTTGCACAAGCATTATGCACTGCCCCTTGCCTCTCCTAAGGAGGCTTGTTAGAGATGGTGTATAAGCATTTTAGAGAGTGCTTTCAAGCATATGATCCCTCTAGTAGATTTACCAAGTTGTTTCAAGTGGCTGTTGCAGTTGCAAGGGGAGACATTCCTATGCTTGTTAGTTGGGTATTAGGTGCAAGTCGACTTCTGATAATGGACAATGACATGGGAGGCATTAGACCAATTGCTATTGGAGAGATCTTTTTACGTCTAGTCAACCATACCATTGTCCTTCAACATCATTCTCACTTCTGGCAACACCTCTATCTCCATCAGTTTGGAGTAGCTACACCTAGAGGATGTGAAGCTATATCTCTAGGTATTAGGGCACTCCTAGATATCCATCTGAAGTGAGTCACCCTACTAGTGGATGTTGAGAATGCTTTTAATAACATCTCACAACATTCATCTTTAAAGAGCTTATGGAGGTTGGTGGATCCTTGGTGAGTCTTATTTCTTTTGTGTGGTCTTTTTATGGCTCTCTTGCTTCCCTTTATTCCTAGCATTTTTGTTCATAAGAGGGAGTCACCGTATTGGATTCAATTGTTGATACACATCAAGGAGATCCTTTAGGGGGAACCTTATTTGCCATGGCTCACTTTAGAGCTCTCTTATCTACTACTTTGGCCATGCCAAGTTGTGTATTTCCCTCCTTGGTAGATGATACACACATCATGGCCCTGTAAATCAAATTAGGCAAGCCTTTGACCACTTGACTACCGTGCTACATCTAGTAGGCTTGAGAGTCAAGGTGTCAAAGTGCAAGGCATGTTCTCCTTTAGGTATCCCTCCACACCTTGAGCTTCCAAAGGGATGTATCACATCAACATATGGACTACATGTTCTTGGAGTGCCAATAGGATCCGAGGTTTTTGTCACATACTTCTTAGATGTTACCCTTGCAAAACATATTCTCCATGTGGATGACCTTCCTTTAATAGGAGATATGCAGGTGGCATTTGGTATACTCTCCTCTAGTATTGCTTACTGACCAAATTACCTACTCTGCATAGCTCCCCACTCCTTGACCTTCCTATCATGTATGAGAGTTTGATAGGAGGATTATGGGAGTCTTTGATGATATTATTAGACCAAGGAAATTTGAGTGGGTGACAGGGATTTGGCACATAGACAAGCATCTCTATCAATCTTGTGTGGAGGGATTGGCTTGCTATCCATGGAGAAGATGGCTCTTTTAGCATTTTTGGGTAGTTGGGCTCTCTCGGCACCCTTGCTTTCCTCTCATTTCTTGGTTGTTGATAGGCTAATTTTGGAGACTATGTGATAGAGGTGGAAGAGGGATCCTTTTCTCTCTAGATTTTGTTGTGGCAGAGAAGAGATAGTCTATCCTCACAAGCACATGAGGACCTTGCATCTTTTGCTTCATTATCGTCAGACTAGACTAGAGGTTTGCAATCTTCCTTGATGGAGTGATAATGTCAGCATATGCTACATTCTCTCTTAGTTGACTTGTCCATTCCTCAAGCTACTAGAGCATGTCTTTGCTCTTGCTCCAACAAGGGTGCAGGCTCTTGGATCCTAGCTTGATCATGCATTAGGGCATTCCAACTCTCACTAACTACTTTCTCTACAATGATGAGGTTTTGCCTAGGTTTGGTCCACCCATCTATATCATCGTTACTCACTTGTGAATGTGGTTGTATACTAGATGCAGCAGCGGTCCATATGACACGTTGTCCTTTTGGAGGACAAAGGATAACTACCCATGATGATATTAGGAACAAAGTGTTTGCGCTATGGTATGAGAGAGTGGATACTTGGCTTGGGGGGAGCATTTGTATGCTTTGCAGACGACAACACATGTTAGGGTAGACTTATATTTAGTCCAAGATGATCATGTGACAATAGTGGATGTCGTGGTTATGGAGCCAATGTGTGATACAATTTTGGAGGAGTGATTAGCTATCCCTTGGGATGGGTGACGAGTGTAGCAGCAGTTCGCAAGGTCTCCAAGTATAGGAGTATGCACGGGGTCACCTCTTTGTTCCTCTAGCCTTGGAGTTATGGAACAATAGACACGGCTTTGACACATTTGTCAAGGAGTGAGAGAGAGCTTATCATGTTAGGCACCAGGGTACCACTCTCACTCATATTTTGTAGTATATTTAGACAGCGTGCCCATTTCTTTACAGAGTGCAGTGGCTGGTGCAATCCATAGGAAAGCAATAACACTTGGTGATATTTCTTTGGATGCTCCAATTGTTTGTAGACAGTATGACTTGCATAGCTCTCGGATACCGCGGGTGCTGTACTGCAGATTTCTCAAATCTACTTGCTTAGGCCCGTTTTACCTATTTTGTCTCACCCTTGTATGGCTTGATGGGGTCTTAGGGTGTCCTTACATATTGACTCACATGTTACACATCCTAGTAAGAGTCTTAAAGCTGCAGAAACAAATATGAGTAATATAGGTAAACTGATCAGTAATTAAGATTGCGTTGCGGCCTAGTCCAAAAGACGCGGTGAGGCCTCGTCTACCCCTTATCTGTAAGCTGAAGTTCTTCTCTACAATATAAAAGTATTGTCGTGGTCAAGTCATATACTTCTGGAAAGCCAAAATCTGTTGATTTCCCTCAGCAATAATTGGGTCAATTGTATGATGAGACGCATTGATATGGAGGAAAATATTGTGACACATATTCACATTCTTGTAACTTTGTCAGTGCTTTGTACAAAACCTGAGGGATGACAGTAATTTCAATCTAATCTTTGTGGTGGCGAGGACGTGACAATCATCACTTCCATGTGTATCAAAAGTAGTTAACAAGGGTGTCTCCTAGAAATTGTTCCCCGTACCAAGCTGTGGCCATTCATATCTATGTATAAGAAACTGCTCTAAGACAAGTGCAGAGATTGTTTACTTTGATTTCAGTCATCCTTTCCAGCACACGGGACTAAGGAAATTTCTGTCTGTGTTCGAGAAACCTCGCCTGTGTGGGGTTCAAGGTGCTTGTGAGAGAGTCTGAAGGCGCCATGGACCCCTGATCCGTCACATCGATTCTCGTAAAGAAATCTGCCTGCAAAGTGAAATATTTTGGTTAACGAGTGTACAGTGTGAGGAAATTGTTTATGATGGGGACTGCAATATATTATTCATCCCATGACCAGCCCGGGGACTTCCGCAACTGCGGAATCCGGTAGAGGATTAATCGAGTGATGACTAACTAGCTCTCGCTTTCTTAGTCGATTCTCTAAACATGTGCTTTATTTATTTTATTTTTATTTAGAGTGAGGAAGGTACAAGTTTACAAGCGTCAATTCTTACATGTCTTTGTAATCAATTTCGCTCAGGCTAAGTCCCTAGCATCTGTGAATCGGGACTGTGCAATATTCTTTCGGAGTTGGCTCCGTGTCAGTTTTTATCTTGCATTACTGTCAATCTAGGGAAGAAACCAGTGTCGCTTAATTCCAGTTCAAGCGCAAGTACTAATGAAGTTTGCGTCTGCATAACGGGTTGGACGGTTACATACACTCTCTACTTCCCGGGGAAGTTCCTTTCCGACTGTCCTACAACACAGATTTGCAAAAAGATCCGCACGACGTAGAAGTTAATAGTTCTCTCTGGTATCGAGGTCGGTGGCATCTCGGTTCCCAGGTGTAAATGAAGATGTCAATCTGGGTGCTGTCCTTCAACAGTCCGCCACTCTGTCTTGGTACCACGCTTTGAGGTGCACAATCTTTCCCATACCGACTTGGAGACGCATAGTGGTGTCTAATCAATGTGCACAGAAGATTCTAGCCAGTTTGACGGGTAACTGCGTCAATAGGAGGCCAAATGGTCCTCTATTGATCTGGGAGCCGTTAGATTGACACCTGTTTTTGTTAGGGTGATATCCTTCCAAATCAGAAGGTTCTGATTTAATTACAATTCGCAAAACAAGACCATTCGAATTAAAACCAAGATTGTTTGTATTGGTAAAACCAATCAGAGTCCTGCAATGTGAAGAGAAATGTCACCCTAACAAAAAGAGGTGTCAACCTGGCGGCTCCATTGATTCTGGACCATAATGTAGAATAAGTAGATGCCGCGGCAATACTGTAGGATGGACGAGAGCACATCTATACTTTCTACCCCGAGTAGTCGAGGCGAGGGCGACTGTCCAGATAACTTTTCCGAGGGGTCCTAGACACCGTTGGAATCGCAGCATCTTGATGCCGCGGACGTATAAACATGACGTTCGAGTTTGAGTTCGATAACTTGGCCGTGCTCTTTAACGGATTGATTCGTGGACTTCACGACAGTACCAAATGATTACTTTGCACACAAGAAAGCGACACAGAATCCACTGCAAGTCCTAATTGGTTAGAAAACATCCCTGCGCTTGTGGAACGACAAATTTGATCATAAATTACCAAGGTTGATTGTTTTGCGAAGATTATCCCCACTTACCTTCTTGTTGAAGGACAAAGTTGATCCTTCACGCTAAACGGGTTCAAGTTCACGAAATACTCTGCCTCATTGTGCGGGTATCTTTGAATTTAGATTTCATCCCGAGAGACAAAACTAAGAAATTAGTATCCAAGTTTCTTATGTCTGATCCTTTCTAAAATTAAACAAATCTAAAATTGAGATTGCGCAAGGAGTAAGAAGCATGATATAGGGGTTTTCAAATATAATATTTATGAGTACCCATAAGATTTCATAAAAAAATTTTATGGGTAATCAATATAACTTGTATGGATAGTAAAACCCAAGATCAAAAAGTGCTTTACAAGTACCCATAGCGATACCCATAAAAATTATATGGGGATTTGAAATCATGACCCATAAAGTTATAAGGGGAGTGTATATCCTACAACAATTTGTAAGTAGTACTTTCACAACATTGCCTGATTTTGAATTGATCTCATGGCCTGATTTTCAATTTAATTCCTTCTAATTACATTCATTAAGAAGAGAGCTAAAGCTAATCCAACTTGCAAACCTAACATCACCACCATACTTGCTTTGGTTCATAACGCATCTCCTTTCTTGTGTTCCCTTGAAAACTCCTCTTGCTCTTTGCTCCTCTTCTCTATAGACCGTGTGTTCTTTTGCGAGCTCCCCGTTCTAATGTTCCTTGTGAGTTCTCCTTGCTCTTTGCTCCTCTTCTCAATCTACCCTCAATTGACCTTGGGATTGCAATGTGAATGCAAATTTGGCAATGGAATCCAAGCTCCCCCTTACCCTTGCTCTTTGCTCCTCTTCTTGATATTGCTCCTCTTCTTGTGTGAGTGAAAGTGCAATTTAGATTGTGGAATTTGAGCTCCCTTACTCTTTACTCTTGGCTCTGAAATACCTTGCAATTTGTGACTTGTATAAGTTTAATCAAAAGACATTATAGTTGTATCCAAGCCATCAAGGATACCTTGTACAAGCATTTGCATTATTATGCTCTAATAGATTGCAAAATTAATTTGGTTGATGTTATCATGTTTTGGTTTGTGTAACCCATGAAAAAGTAAACTAGTGTGGTTTATCTACGTAAAGATGGAGTAGGTTGTATAACAAATCCCACGGTTTAGCTATTATCATGTAAGCAATCTATGTACATGTATGCCATCCATATTGGCCAATATAGATTATGGTCTTGTTCTCTTTGAAGCCTCTTGTGTATATAGGTGGTGGAGATTTGAGAGAAAGTTGTGTGTTTTAAGTTTGAGTCTCAAGCGAGAGGAGGACGTAGGGAGTGAGAGTTGTAACAGAGAGCAAGCGTTATAGTGTGGGAGGAAGCACTTAAGCAAGAGATGTCCCATGCTCATGATCTGCCACACTTGAATCCTTTTCTCATCAGGTTTCAAATTCTACAATGATGGCTTACTAGATTGGATGGTGGCACATTTTGGGACGGTGTTCACAAAGTCAATGATGGAAAACCCAAATCTTGTTGTCCTTCCAATGCTTATTTACAAGTGAGTTTGGGACTTGACAATTTGTGTGCTCTTGTAGATGGAGAATGATTCAATTTTTCTCATGTGCTTCAAGGTGAAGTTGTGAGGTCCATTTGTCAAAAAATGAAGAAACTAAATAATAAAATGGTGCAAGGGATTGGATTGCAAGGAGAGAAGTTTGGATTTTTTTACCATCAAAGTAATGAGTGGAGGGTATTTGAGGAGAGAAGACCACAAGTGGAGATAGTTGCCATTTGTAGTGCCGCATCTAGATGCTCGGACACTTGAGTTCCAGTGATAGTAGTTAGAGTTATTTCAGCAATTTCTCAGAGACTACTTTCCAACGGTCAGATTTCATGTTTGGGGTACTGACTTCATGGTGGGGCCCATCGTCACTTTGCACCGTTTGCACCATCAAGTGTGCCGTCAGCGGGACCGTTAGGGTTTCAAGGCTAGCTCAAGTCCAGGGGGTATAGTTTTGAAGTGAGCTCCAAAGAGCTCACTTCTCTGATGTTGAGCCTTCGAGTTCCTGGCTATGGTGGACAGAGGCCGGCAAGCGTCCCCTAGATTCTCTATGCTTGAGTGGGTGTGGCTTGACTATAATCAGTGCCCAACTGTTGGCAGTTTATAGAATGACAGATCAAGTACTGATCTGAGTTGAGTTGAGAGTGGTAAGCAATCTGATCATTGTTGCACTTTAGAGTCTATGTATGACTTATGTGTGAGTTGAGCTTCTATAGTGTATAATGTTGACAGCAATGTATGTTGTGTAGCGATGTATATACGCACGACAAAGTGAGGTGTTGAAGATGATATGTTAATCAAGTTTGCAATTTTGGTCATCCCTAAAGTTATGGTGCAAATCACCTTATGAAAATTTCCAATATTGTTGGTGGTTAGAGCTTGCACCTCTATGCAAAGGTTTCATGTAGATTCCTCAAATAGAGAATTTAGGGTCCTGGATTAAGCATATTTGGGTCTATAGAGTTCACAAGTTAGCCCAATTTAAGAATTGATCCATATTTAGGATTTGGGGTTAGATTAGGTTATTAAATTTTGCATAGGTTTAGAAAAGAGCACAACCAGCTATTGTGAAACATTTGGTTGAAATTTGGTCCATGAAGAGTGAGAGCTAATGCAATAAACTCTATTGAAAATATTATTGTAAGCTTGATAGAGCATTTCAATCTTTTATCATGATTGAGTGTCAATTCTCTTATTTCTGTGACTATGATTGGAGATTAGGTTTTTGGAGTGTTTTGGAGGATTAAGTGTACCTTTGGTCTGGAAATTTGGGGAAAGTTACAAAGAACTATGAGCAAACCCTAGATTTGGATTTTGAAATTAGGGTGGAAATTATATAGGGTGGAATGAAAAAAGTAGCCAAGTTTGAGAGCTTGTCATGGGAGTTGTAGTGATTAGATTGTGGCTTATTTCACATCATTGGAAAGCTTATCATATAGGCTTTGAATCAAATTCTATAATGCTTGAATCTAAGTCACAAAGAAAGTTTTATTTCCATCTGAGTTGCACAAAGTTTTCCACATCAAGAAGACATTGAATTACTCCACTTGGAGTACAAATTGGTTGAAGGCTGAAGTACATATTAGAGGAAGCTTAGAGTACAAGTTAGAATTAGCTTGATGATAGAGCAATAGAGCTTTGAAGTGCAATTCCAAAAAAATCATGGAGAGTTGTTGTTGAATTCTTGTGATTGGATCTTCTCAATGCTTGCATGCTTGTTTGTATGCCCAATTGGTTTGGATTGGTATGCGGCATTGCACTTGGGTTCTTTTCCTTCTAGGAATTTTGTTTATTTCTCCTTGGCAACGTTGAAAGTGATGACCAATAGACCAAGAATGCGTGTTATGATGATGTTAAGTTACCTTTTACTACCTTACCTGATAGCAGAAATACCAAAACCAAGAGTGAAAGGTTCTATTGGTTGGGTTCCATGCATGCTCAAACTAGTAGGCATAGGTTTATCTACAACATCTGATCTATAGGCTCCACATCTAAGCACCTTGTGTGTTCTTAGAGAGAGAAAGGCAAAGTAAGACAACATTACAAGCAAAAATAGAGAATGACCATCTCAAGGAGAGGCTTGAATGGAATGAATGGAGCTTGGACAATGAAGAATATTGTATTGGTGTACTCACAAGAAGGTTGAATTATACCTTGAAATCCCATTATATGCAAGATAGAGTGTAATGTATAGGAAGTAATGAGTTTGTATTCCAATATTTTTGAGGATTAGATCCTCGAGTGTTTAGATAAATTACAAGAATGGATTTATTATCATTCCAAGATTTAGTAGATGTTGTACAAAACCATAAAGTATTTAGAAATGTATCTAAAAGAATACAAACTCCTATGTGGATGCAAGTTGCCCTTGCTCTTGATAGGTTCCTACATCATGGCAATGGGGAATTACGTGATCTTTTAATACATGCCATATTTGGACCTTTTTTGAGAACAATCAGTTTTAGTTAGGAGATTCACATTATATTTCTATGGCATATTTAGTTCCTTCCTTCAAACAAGCTCATACACTGACAAGGCTATTTTTAATTAGTGTTTTGTATGCGCTAGAGTAGCAAATGAGCATTAGATTGGAATTTTAAAAGCTAGATGGCATTTGCTCAAAGAAATAATAGTACAACTAAATGATCCAAGAAAAAATGTAGATCAATTAAGATGGGTGATAGTGTGTATTATTCTTCATAACTTTCTAATTAACAAGGCCAATAATTGGGTAGAGGAGGACTTTGATGATTTGGATTTAGATATAGGAACCGAAGCGCAAAGTGTGGACCAAGTAGCCTTTGGGTACCAAGGAGAGAACCAAGAAGAAATGACAAATTATGTTATGAAAAATTGTTAGGTACTGCACAATGTATTATTTATATGATTTTCATATCCATGGAATATTTATATGGACTTCAAGTATATTTTGATTCAACCAAACCCCTCTATTTATGTTTATATACTTTGAGTAACTTGATTCACTTGGAATACTCCTTTTATATACTTTGAGTGAGTTTCCCCTTACTCTTCTATTTATGT
The DNA here is from genome assembly GCA_948567375.1 of Lunularia cruciata. Lineage (NCBI taxonomy): Eukaryota > Viridiplantae > Streptophyta > Marchantiopsida > Lunulariales > Lunulariaceae > Lunularia > Lunularia cruciata. The sequence continues at coordinate 83,029,628 of OX419755.1, read as the reverse complement.
ACTTTGAGTGAGTTTGATTTGCTTTAAATACTCTATATGTTGAATGAAATATTGCACTTGTGCTTGGTTAAATTGTGTAGTAATTGTATTAAATTGGCAGGATGAACCTAGTGTGGTGGCAAATATACGTGGCTTTGCACAATATGCATGGCATGCACAAGTGCATAGGCATTCACAAAGGCAAACTAGTGTAGTTGTGCATTTGCGAAGGCGGTGCCCAAGTATTTGGGAAAAAAAGGTGAGTATTTTGGGTTGTATGCTTGCCAAGGTGTGCATTTGAAGGTTGCGCATGATTCTAGAAGAGAAAGTGAGTACTTTAGGTGATGTGGTTGCACGAGTATGCATTTGAAGGTTATGCATAAGTATTTTGGGAGGAGGAGGTGAGTATTTTGGATAGTGCATTTGTGAAGGTTGTGCATGAGTAATAAAGGAGGAGAAGGTGAGTATTTTTGGACGGAGTTGTATGTATGGATGGGCATATGCAAAGGTAAACCAATGTGGTTGCATGGGGTATGCAGTGTGTGTATGCATTTGTGAAGGTAAGCAAGGAATCTATGACACTAGAGCAACACAAATCAAATGTCTAGGAGAAGAGCATATTAGATATATGGAGGAAGAGCATATATGAATGGTAGGATTGGAAACAAATAGATGTTGTGTCATTGGTGGTTGAAGGGTTGCAAAGAGTTCAAGGGTGCTTATGTACACCAATAGAGAAGAGGAATAGTTAGGTGAAATGAAAGACATAAAGAGATTTGCAGCAGCCGCATGAAGAGAGTGCAAGAAATTGAGAGAGGAGAATGTTTCATACATAAAGCCTTGGGACCAAAAACATTCACCACGGGTGTGAATCAAAAAAGAGAGTAGAGGAGAATTGAGAGAGTGTAGTTGCAAGAGATGGAGAGAATATAGGTGTAAATGGGAAAGAGTGGAAGGTTTAGTCAAGGAAGTGCAAGAATTAAGAAAGAGAAGAGAGGACAAAGTTTTGGGACACATTCATAGCAGGAGAGGAGAGGGGCTATGCAAATCAAAAAAAAGAGGAGAATCCAAGAGAAGAGAGGACAAGAGAGAATTTTGGGATAGAGCATTCTCTTGCATGACACATTTGCAGCGGGAGAGAGGTTTGTGTGAATCAAGAAAGAGAGGAAAATCCAAGAGAAGAGAGGACAAGAGAGAATTTTGGGATAGAGCATTATCTTGCATGACACATTTGCAACGGGAGAGAGGTTTGTGTGAATCAAGAAAGAGAGGAGAATCAAGGAGACGAGAGGACAAGAGAAAATTTTGGGATATGACTTTCACATGAGAGAGTGCATGTGCAAATTGTGAAAGAGAAGAGGAGAGTGAGAGAGTGTAGGTGTGAGAGAGTGAGAGAGAGTAGAGAGAAAAAGTGGAGATAAGACTACTAGTTTTGAGAGTTTCATGGAGCAATTTTGAGTTCCATATAGAGCAAGAGCAAGAGAGATAGAGCAAGAAAAATTGAAAGAAGACTGCCAATTTTGAGGAGCAACTTTGAGTTTCATGCAGAGAAAGAGCACGAGAGACAAAGCAAGATGGACTAAAACTAAAACAAAAGAGCAAGACAAGCGAGATGGCAATTGAGAAGTACTAGAGAGATGTTGAAATGGAACATATGGATGAGACCTCTAAAGGACCTGGTTGATTAGGTTTCAAATGATTGTTGATTACATGCCATACTTGAAGTGGTGTTGGTTGGATAAAAATCAAATCCAAGAAGCTATAGAGTTCATTTGAGAAATAGATTTGAATGCATTGGGATTGAAAATCACCCTTGCCATCAAATATCCCAAGCCTCATGTAAGTTGATAATATATTTCTGTTTTTTTTAAACATATTTGTCAAATTCCAAGTCAAATTGAAATGATCAAAATCATAGGAAAGCCATGCAGATGCAAACCCTAATTGTATTGGCCATGCAAACCAAGCATGAAGGCTACGCAAACCACATCTTTATTGAGGCGGAGCTTGTTGTAGCTTAGATGCAGTTTGTGTACCCAAATGGTAGATGCTTTTGTGTGACCCATGTGGGATAGGTTCTCACCTATTTATTCATGGAGAGTGGAATACTTGAAGAAGATGAGATTGTATATAAAATTAGAGGTGTAGAGGAGGAGATTTATATTCACAAGAGAGTAGATGAAGAAGAGCTTGCACATGGTGAGCAATTGGGTGAGTTAAATTGAGAGTTTAGTTTTAGTTAAATGCATATCTAAGTATAGGTTAGCTAACCCTATGCACATGTTTAACTTTTGAGATTTATATACATTATTTTTTTATTGCAAACTCCTTGATACCCTTCCATTATTCATGGTATTTTTTGTTGGATTAATATGGTGTGAAAGAATGTGTACATGTGCATCTCATGATGTTAGACAATCCAATTCCCATGAGCACCTTAATGATCACAATTCTCATGATCCTCCTCATGCATCTCAAGTATTGATGTACCAAAACCTATATGGGATCAGCGTGTCATCCATAGAGAGGAGAGAGAGAGAGAGAGAGAGATATGAGCCACCTCCATTGCCATCACTATCGAGTACCCTTAGAGAGGAGCACATACGCACTACGGATGATAGTTGGTTGGACTCTCAAGATAGGAGACCAAGAGAGAGAGAGAGGAGCATATTAGGCTAGAGGAGTACTTGTTGAGTGAGAGGGAGACTAGGCTAGCTAAGCATGAGAGAATAATTGCACAAAGGGAGGAGCAATTTTGGCTTGAGGAGAGAGAGAGAGTAGACTAATAGAGAGGGAGATGTAGTTATGTATTAAGGATAGTACTAAGAGCAAGTATTAGTAGGAATACTTAGAGTTATTAAGGAGAGAGAGTATGATATGAGAGCTTGAGTTGAGAGACTCATTGAGTTGGAAAGACTCATGAGAGATAGTAGGGAGAGAGCAAAGGAATATAGAGTTCAAGAGATATGGTATATAAGAGAGTTTTCATTATTATGGAACTATTGGAGAAGACCAGGAGAAGAGTACATGAGGTGAGTGCTCAACTATATACTCCTAGGGTAGCATACAAGGATGCTCACAAGGAGGCTAGAGAGTGGTTAGAGGCCTAATGTATAGTGTAACATATCTATGAAATATTATGTAGCATGTCTATATGACATTATCCTTGGTGGTTTCCCCCATAGGAGGTAGGGACTCAAACAAATCTGTTGACTCCTATGGTGTGGTAGGGGCTATGAGAGATGTTAGCAGGTACTCAGACCCATAGTCCATTTAGAGATCCTACCATAGAGAGAGCCCCTCCTACACCACCAGCACCACACACATATACCACCACCACACACACCACCCCTACACCACCACATACTACAGGTTCTTCATCCAAAGTGCATCATACTAGAGACAATACTACTCCATCATATGGGAGAGCATCTTCTTTCCAAGCTACTTGATCCAGTCAAACTTGGTTGACTCTTGTAGGAGGCACAAGAGAGGAGCATTATTTGCACTTTGGAGAGGATATTGTATCAAAGAGACCTTGCGCCAAGGATGATATTGCACTCCTCCAAGTTTTTAGGGTGCTTACCATGAGTGCTTGTGGCTTCAAGAGTAGAAGGTATCTTTGAGTGATGAGGCACAAAGACTCACTTGTTTGTCAAAGACGATGAGTTTATCTAGATCATTCATTCCTTGTATTATTTTCCATACAGATTTGAGGAGGAAGATTTCTAGTGTTAGATTTGAATTGTATAGTAATTGTAAGAGATCTTAGTAGACCTCACTTCTTGGAGTGGTGTTCTGAGACCATGAGGAGGGATGGTGCTATTTTACCATGAGTAGTACATTATGGTATATTCCATAGCCTAGCATTAGAGAGTTTATGCAATATTGTATCTCTCACTTTGAGGTGATCATATGGACTAGTAGTCCAAAGTGCAATGTGGTCCCTATCGCATTCTATGTAGGAGCTTGGTCACCTAACAACAAGAGTTCATATTGGTTCATGTTTGATTGCATGCCTTGCCAAGACGGATAGATATGTTGATGAGTTTAGAGGTTTTATGGTTAAACCATACGGTAATTTTACCTCATTAGGTTTATCTATCCAAGATATACTATTTTTGGACAGAGCAGCTCTTCCTTATTGCATGAACTATCCTCATGCAGTTATACACCCTCCATCTTTTTCACCAATGGATACCCTTAGTACTTCATACACTTCATTGTTTAAGCTCCTTGTCTCACCTTTAGATAAATTTAGGGCTTCTACAGCTCCAACCATTAGATTCCTAGAGGAGGAGTAGATTGAGGGATTATAGTTTTGACCCTAATGAGCTTTTAGGGAGATCATTTAGTGAGCTTCCAATGCATGCTCAAGAGCAAAGATGGATGTGGTACTATACTCTCTTTAATTGGACCTACTTTATATTAAAGGTTACATGATGCACTCAAGAGATATGTACACTAGACCTTAGGCTTGGGTTTTAGTGCCTTGATATTTTTTACACCTTTTCCTCTTGTATATAATTTTATATATTGGGCATACATACTTGAAATATTGATGGACACTACTTATGTTAACATGTGTTAAAACTTTGTATTGTTTAAAACAACTCAACAATGGAGAGTTAGAGTATATTCACATGTACATGTCTGTTCAACCTGGTCTGCATAGGTTGAACCAAATAAAGTGTTTGGCTCCATATAAACCAGGTGTTTGGATATGGATACTTGCGCTCCCACAATGACAAGATTTAAACATTTGTCAAACCTAAGTGTGAGAGTGTTGCCTGCTTTGGTAGTTTGTAGTTTGGTAGTTTTAAAGTTCTCATATTCAATCTCTTCATATGTAGTTCTATTATCATAATCTATTATAGGTGGATTCTGGAGAGAATTCTACAACTATCATAGTCTATTACGGGCAAATTATACAACTTGATGATTCACATGGAAACATTGAGCTAATCATTGCCAAACAAAGAATAAACATGCATTATATTGGATACCCGCAATAATTTGGTAAAATTTATATATAAGATAATTTTACATGGGGAATACTAGAGCTCTAAACTCTCATACTCTTGTTCCAACTGCCACAAGGAACTAAATCCGGGTTATTTTGGGTTCAAGGAAATTGGGGTCCACACTATAGCTAGTACTAGAGCCACCATGATTATTTGAATCTATAGTAGATAACATGGTAATAATGCATTTAATCTCCTCTGGAATTTTTTTCCTACACAAGCTAGTTCAAGTTTCATGACATAAAAGCATTTTGATTTGGCCTCACTCCTCTTGATTTAGAACTTTTCTACTTTGGACCTGATTTTCTCTGCCTTTAAGATCTTCTCTAACTCTACTTCTCTCTTGTGTTTCCCAAGATCTACCACTTGCAAAGCTTGATTTTGTGTTATTTTACTTCTCTCCTTGGATTCAATTCTTACTTTGGTGTGAGATGCTAGATCTTGCAACAATGAAGCCAAACCAAGTGTAACTATAGAGGCCATCTTGGATGCTTTTGAGTTCCTTCTCTTCTTTCAAAAATCAACTTCCTTCTTGTTAAATGTTTCTTCAGTATTATCCCGCTCCTCTTTCTCCTTGGAGGCATCTCTATTTGGCTCATCTTTATAAAATCCTTGACTCTCTCTCTCTCTTATTGATTCTTCTCTTCTCTTGGTGCTTTGTTCTCTCTTGATTAGTTCTCGGTTGCTCACAAAGTATGGGAGTGTTGCTCGGCTTAGCTTCTTGTCAAACAAGGACTGTCATCCTCATCTAAACCAACACCTCTCCCCCCATCTAGAACTCCCAATGACACATATTTGTAATTTCCATATGTACACATATGCAATCTAAGGGCCCTCAAATGCTCAAGATGCTATATGAATTAATTTGTCAAGAGGATTTTCTCCCATTTTGTCATCTGCCTCCTCTAGTGGTGTGACAACAAGGCATGTTACATCCATGAAATGCACTTCTTCCTTTGTACCACCAATACTAATCAATGCAAGAGGAGATATATTGGCTCTCAACCCAACATTAAATCCATTCTTGGAAAAAATGGAAAAAAATTGATTGAGTTTATCCTTGATCTTTCTCCATCCTCACTTCAAGTCCTTGTTAGTGAGACCCTCCCCAATGCAATTTTATTTCCATTCCCGAGTATCTTTGTATGATTTCAAGTATCTTGCACATTTTTTGTAAAGCCAATCATTGTTCATGGAGGATGGAAATCCTTGCCCATGCCAAACCAAGTAAGTGGCCATGTAGTTAAGTGTTGTGCTTTTTTAGACAGGCTTTTTACTAATTCCTCCATGGATTTGACAAAAGTGCTCAAGATCCTCTAAATAATCAAGTATTTGCGAGTAATGGTGATAAGCCATCCGAAATCAGCCATCTTCACCCATTGTTTTTTTTTTTGCACAAACTGCTACTTGGTGAGTGGACTGTAACCTTGGACCCTCCCTTGCCATGTGCTCGGACACACCCTTTGATCCTTTGCTTGTTGCATTCAAACTTGGAAGTGGGATAGAAGCGACCACCTTGTCAAATAATTCTTGGAATCAAATAGGCATAAGAGGGATAGCAAAGCAGAGTGAATAGTAGATTCATCTATGTTTCCAAAGTATAAGAAGTAATCTAGATTTTAATTTCAATTTGCCCAAGTGCACTCTATTATTATATTATGCTAGGATGGTTGTGCAACATGCGACTTGTTTACTCACCAATTCAGATTGCAAAAGAGAGTGAATAGAAGTTTCATCCATGTTTCCAATGTATAAGAAGCAAATCTAGATTTTGATTTCAATTTGCCCAGGTGCACTCTATTACTATATTATGCTAGGATGGTCGGGCAACGTATTGCGTGTTTACTCACCAATTCTAACACCTTCACGCGTGAGGTATTTTGATTGTGAAGCCAAATGGCGGCATATTTACTCACCAATTCCATCACCTTTGAATATGAATAACAAAACCTTCTAATGGTGTACCATTAAGAACTATTCTAACACTCTTGACATTTCAATCCGCTGGAGGGGCATGAGTAGATGCGAGCATGAGGAGAGGAGACTATTTTTTCAAAATAGTCTCCTCTCGATCCTTCCACCATTTTGGAAGGATGCGAGAGGACTTTTGAACCGGATTTAACTAGTGGTTTACCATTACATGCTCTGGGAATCCCTCTCACGCTTACATCTGGGATAATCTGGGTGGTTAGGATTACATGGTCGGTTAGAATTAACTCCAAAGTGCATTGGTAATTAAGCCCGATATCTTCATAATAAACTAGCCTTAAAATGTAAAACTGAAACCCCGCCGGTGTCTGATCTACTTTTGGGTACCCATACAAATCTCATATAGATTTGTACACAAATCTATATGAGAATGCACAAATAGTTGCCGAAGAAAGGAGACGAACAGACTCATGTCTGTAGTGGTAGGTAGTTGCACCTGAGCAAGAGGAGAAACAGGAGGAGATTGGCCAATGACGCAATGCCGGCAGGAAAAGGACGGCCAAGGCTGCCAATGAGCGCATTATTCCCATGTCTCCACGCTCATCCACTTCACTTGCTCCCTTATCTGTCGGCACGTGTAACATTCCGTCCCAACGGAACTCCTCTTCAGCACTCGCAGCAATGGACGTGTCTTTTCCCCTCTCTGGAGTTCCATTTGACCGACCGGATGGCCTTCCATCTCACCACGCCGGCAATGCAGTCCTCCTTTCCCTGCACGCGGTCGCTTTTTCTCTGCTATTTATCTTTCTCATTAAAATACCAATGCTACCTATCCAAATAAAAAGCGAGCATATAGAACACGTGAAAGATAGGCAGACCCCGTACAAAGAGAAAGACAAACAAGGTAGAAGGGGGTTAGATTCCAATAGTATCGATACAGACTATCTATCTAAGTTATGTGTTTGTTATTGTGCACACATGCACACCACCACAGAGTTCCCGGACACAGAATCTGAAGCTGAACTCCCGACCCCTCGTTGCATCAGCTGTTTCTGATTTCCCTCTAACTTTTCTGCAATCGACGCCCTCCCACTCCTCCCCCAATCCCAATCTTGTGGTCGGTCGGTAACCGGTTCAACCGTGCTTCCCATCCCTTTCCTTCCTACCTATCGCTTGTAGTCCCCTCCTTGCTTTAGCTCTCTCTCTTCAACCTTCTTTGATAAAACCACCACCACCAACCCAGAAGAATATTCGGCGTATCCTTGGGCATGTTCCCCTTTAGCTCATTCTCTCTCGACAAGCGTCTGCCTGAGGTTTAAGCAGTCAGTCTGTGCGGGCACCCCCGACATCCGGAATATACATTCGTAGAGTACCGTCGCTTCGTATACAATGTGGGCTTTAAACGCAACTGTACGCGGTATATTTCTGACCACAGTAGTAGATTCAAGACAACTAGCCAATCGTATTGACCTCGTGCAGGGAAATAAGGGGAAGTGCTTGGTTATAATAATAGAAACCATTAATATATACGGGCAGCGTAAGAATATAAAAAATAATAATTTATGGATACCTTTAAAATGAAAAGGACTTGAAACTAAATCAGGGAGTGCATTCTTTTATCAGAGTTTGCAAAAAAGTGCACTAAGTGAGGGGTTTCAAATGTAGCATTTTTCAGTACCGGTAAGATTCCATAAAAAAATTTATGGGTAACCTGTATAACTTTTATAGATAGTAAAACCCAAAATCAAAAAGTGTTTAACAAGGCCTAATAGCAATAGTTGTAAAAGTTATATGGGGATTTGAAATCATGACCTGTAGAGTTATATGAGGATAGCACGTTTCAAGCATATATCCGCATACATTAATCTCACTGCCTGATTTTGAATTTTAATTCCCATTAATGACATTAATTAAAAGAGCTAAAGTTAATGTCCCACTTGTAATCCCATGATCTCCATTTTGATCTGGCGAGTTCAACACCACCACCACACTTGCTTTGGTTCACCGCCCCTCCCCTCCCCTCCCATCCCATGTTCCCTTGCGTTCACTTCTAAGCCCCCTTGCTCTTTGCTCCTCCGCTTAATACTCCACACCTTGTGAGTGCAATTCCTACCATAGAATCTGAGCTCCCCTTACTCTTTGTTCCTCCTCTCAATACCCTATGATTCCTTCAATACCTTGCAATTTCTATATTTTCTGTATTGGTCAAATTGGATCTATCATGAAAGCCTTATAGTTGGATCCAAGCCAATGGGATGCCTCGCACAAGTGCTCATATTATTCTTTTTCTAACAAATGCAAAATTAATCAGGTTGATTTTGAGGGTGGAAATAGAGAGTGACAATGTTGAGGAGTCTCTTGCATGGAATGAATAGAGCTCAAACGATGAAGAGATTCTATTGGGGTACTCACAACAAGGTGGAATTATACATTGGAGTCTTGTTATCTACAAGGTAGAATGCAATTTACTCAGAGCAATGAATTTGTATTGAATTTTTTTCACGGATTGAATGCTCAAGCATTTTGAATGCTTAATAGAATCAATTTTCTCCAAGCTTTAGTATATGTCATACAAAATCATGGAGTATTTAGAAATTCCTCTAGAAGGACACAAACTCCTATGTGGATGTAGGTTTCCTTTGCTCTTGATTGGTTTTGCCATCATTGCAATGGGGCAAGTGTGGCAAGAAGGTTAAACCTATGGGGGATTAGTGCAAGCTCTACAATAGTGTCTACAAAATGAGTAATGATTATGAATTATTTCTATCTTGTGCAAGGAGGTAAAATAGACAAAGAGGAGAGGTAAAGAATATATGCTATTTTTATCCAAAAAGGATTACTTGCATACTTGAGTTTAGTGGATGGAACTTTATTCAAATTGTCACAATGACTCAAAGTGGATGGGGAAATATATCTTTGTCAAAAGGGATTTTACTCTATTAATGGTCAAGTCATATGCAACAATAGTAGATGGATTATTCATTTTGTTGGGGGTAAGAATTATTGTTTTGTTCAATATGGATATGTGGAATGGTAATATTTGTTATTATAGGGTGCAAATAAGGATTGATCCAACTTGTAACTATGTGAATTTTAGCACAGGAATGTCGAGATCTTGCCATGACATGGCATATGTAAAAAATTCACCTATATGGACAGATTTTAATACAAGAAGCAAGTGCAGCTTGTTTGAGAATCATTTATTCTATTAGGAGATTCGGGTCATATTCTTATTGGACATTTAGTTCCCTCCTTCAAACAAGCTCAAACATCCAACAAGGCTACTTTTAAGAAGTGTTTGACTTGTGCTAGAGTAGAAAATGAGCATTGTATTAGAATTCTGAAAGATAGATGGCATTTACTCAAAGAAATACGAATACAACAAAATGATCTTAGACAAAATGTGGATCTATTAAGATGGGTGACCATGTGTATTATTCTTCATAACTTTATGATTAACGAGGTAGATAATTGGGTAGAAGAAGACTTTGATGATTCAGATTTAGATATAGTAAATGAAAAGCAAAGTGTGTACAAAGTTACCTTAGAGTATCGTGGAGAGAACAAAGAAGAAACAAGAAATTATGTAATTCAAAATTGTTTGGCCTACCTAAGGTCCGGATCAATGTAATATATTTTATGACCTCCATATCAATGTAAAATCTTTGATGGACTTCAAGTATGTTATGATTCAACCAAACTCTATTTGATTTACTTTCAATGTGTTTTATATGCTTGGAATGAATGAATAATTACACTATGGCTTGGTTAAATTGTGGAATACACTTGCCTTTGTTAAATTGTGAAATACACTTGCCTTTGTTAAATTGGCATGGTAAACCTAGTGTGGTTGTGTAGGATGCATGGGCATTTGCACAGGTAGCATGGATTGTGCAAGGCAAGTATTTTGGGAAGAGAAGGTGAGTATTTTGGTTGAGGCAAGGAGTGAAGAAATGAGTGAGAAAGTCAAGAATACATAAACTCAAGAGCAATGAGTGAGTAATTTAGGAATGGATGATGTCTAAAGTATGAGGAAGTTTAAGAAATATCCAAATGGTTGGATTGGAAAAACATATAGTTGCAATGTCTTTGGTGGTTGAAGGGTTGTGAAGAGTTTAGGAGCGCTAATGTACACCAATAGAAAAAAGGAAGAGAAGCGTGGGAGAATTGAGAGGAGATGAAGATTATTCATCAAAATTCCGAGTTTAAAGAAATTTGGGAGAGAGATTGAGTTTTTGGGAGAGGTAGATGGCATATGATATTGACCGCTAGTCGGGATGGAGTACAAATTTGAGAGAAATGAAGAAGAGTGAAAGTGGAAGGACATCTTTTGAAGAGGACTAAGGGAGCACAAATTCAAAATTAATAGAAATTGAGAAGAGAGAAATATGAAGGACAAGTTTGAATTGAGAAAAACTAGAAGGACAAACACAAAGTACATTTTCCAAAGAGAAGGAGGAGGGAGAGAGGATGTTGATCAAAGAGAGGAACAAAGGAGGACAAAAGTCCATTTATAGCCATCATTCATTTGCATTAGCAAACCATGAGCATTGCATAGAGGAGAGAGGTTTGCACATAGAGGAGATGAGAGAGGGAAGGGAAGAAATGGAGAGGATAGGTGTGGGAATCAAGAAAGAGAGAGAGTTTTGCACAAAGAGAGGAGAGGGGATGGGTGAAGTAAGAGGAGAGACTAAAAACTAAAAGCATTTTACACATGTAAGGCGAGATGGCAATTGAGTGGTATGAGAGAGAAGTTGAAATGGAATATATGGAAGAGATATCCAAAGGAACTTGGCTGATCAGGTTTCATACAACCGTTGATTATATGCCATACGTGAAGTGGTGTTGGTTGGATAAAGATCAAATCCAAGAAGGAGCAAAGGACATTTTGGAAATTGATTTGGATGCCCTTGGATTGTAATTGGCACTTGGCATTGAATATCTAAAATGCATGAACATTATAATTAAATTTCTCTCAATATTTGTTTTCTGATTGCACAATTCTAAAAGGTAAATCTTGAATTGCAAAACAGATAGTGAGTGAAATTGCACGCAAGCCATGCACCAAGCAAACCCTAAACATGGATGCCATGCAAACCAATAGAGCTAGTTTGCATGGTAGCTATGGTTTGTGTGTTTGTTGTACTTTGTTTGTGCGGCTAGGTGAAGGTTTGCATAGGTCGGGGAATGGAGTTTAGGTTTTGAGGGTCTATTTTGTACATGGAATTTGGAGATGGTAAATATTGACATATTTATGTGTTGATATGTTTGCAAGTAGAAGTGTGCATACAGTTTACATGCATTTGGAAGAGGGACACTCATAAAGGGATGGTTAGAGGGAGAGATTTTGTTCTCACCATAACTATGATATGTTAAGCATTTTGTTTGCCAATGAAGACAACAAAGAGGAAGAAGACAATTTCACAAAGCATGGTGGAAGATTTGTTTCATATGGGAGAATACATATGCTTATCCACCTCAACAAGTATGAATTTCTATTAGGGTTTTTATGCTGGATTCTTAACTCTCTAAGTGAATACTATTCAGATTTTAGCACTCCTTTACAATGCTAGTTAAATATCTGAGTCTTTGCCACAAATTTATTTTAAAGCTACTTGTCCTCTACTTGCACTTGCATGAAAGATTGCACTAAATGATCCATTAGAACATAACTTAAATCTCCAATTGATTATTTTCAAAACTATCACAAGTCCTCTTTGATTCAATTCAATCCAAATTGGAGACTTCTTTAAATATGTAATGTCATGACTATGACATCCTTGAAAATACCCTAAGCATTTAGAACCTCACAAATAAAATCCAATCACCATCAAAAAATTTACTACTACTATACCACAAAACTATAATAGCAATAGTCTTCTCATTATCATAAATTACCTTATCGGCAACACATTGAACACTAGGTTAAAGTTTAAGATCTATTCTTTTTAGCATGGAGAGTCTGAAATACAACAAAACATTACCTTTAATATAAATCATACATACATACACTTACCTCTCATGAAGTGAATTATTCATCTTTTATTGCTGAGTATCACTTGTCCATTAATGAAATACAAGCCTTGTGACTAAAATATAGTTCAATATCTATGTCCATTAATGAAATACAAGCCTTGTGACTAAAATATAGTTCAATATCTATAGTTGATCTAGGTGAAAGTGGAAACAAAGTGCCACCAACCAATCCCACACATCACAAGAAACCTTTTTGAGCAAATGTGGATGAAGTACTCCTTCTCTAATCTCTATCCAGCCACCCCACCTCCTTCCCCAAAATTAATAAGATGGTTTTCATGAATTTTTTGATGAATATAATTGTTGACCTTTGCACTCTTTCCCCATATATTTAAGCCTCGTGCTACACAAACAACATTCCCATGGTGACCAAATTGTTTGAGAGCAAAAGCTAATTGGATCCACATGGTGTCTGATTCTTCTTGTATCTTTTCCTGAATACCTTATGAATTTACTAGCACATGAAAAGAATGGACTTCCATTATAGTGAGCTGTCTAAAAGCTTTTGGATCAAGATCTCTAAAATATTCTCAAATCCAGAACTTTGGGGAAAAGAAACTCGGGGTTCAAGACATCTCTTTCTAATTGCAAACTGCCAGCATTTAAACAACAGCTTCATCGTGTCACTAAAATCATCTACATCCTCTAGACACTCATCTAAATCCAAAGAATCATTTTCATTATCAAGATCGGCCGTGATACTCTTTTATATATATTTTTCTATTTTCTTGGTGAATTGCCAATGAATGTTCGAGGCTTTTCCCTATATATCATTAATGCTAATGCGTCCCTCGTACCCCTAACTATACAATGGGTCCCCCCTAAAACAACGACGCAGATTGCTACGCAAGTCTCGGGAAACCCAAAGTATGATCGCATGAACTCAAGATATAAACATCAAAGATGTCTCAAATGTTATTGATTGTAACCCTTTAAGATTACGGAAGACAGAAGCTTGAAGCCTGAGGTCAAATGGCAAAGACGAATCTCATGGTAGAACGTCAAAGACGGAAGCCAGACCTCGATTACGGAATACCAACATCCCGTACAAAAGGGTAAGTGCAAATTTGGAAGCCATGGTTCCCTCTATGGCCTGGCAGTTTCCTCTGGTTCCCCTTTCCTCTAGTTCTGTAACATTAGGGTAAATTCAAATCAAGTTAAATTAAATTAATGTTCTAGTTAATATTTACAGACTTACCTGGAGCCGTAAATTCCTACTGGTCACCCTTACGTGACGGATTCAACAGCTATTTACGGACTTCTATCAACTGCACGTAATTTTACTAAAGTCCCTTCCCGAGCCCCCATGAATATTTTCTGAACTTTACATAGAATCGAGTACAAAACTTTACTATTATTGAACTATAAATGAATGATGAAAATGGCCGGGTAGCGAGGAGTGCTTTTCAGCACTTCACTCCCATTGAACCATCGTTGGACTGGTAAGTTTCTCTCATTTTCCGATTGATAAGCGTCAGATTCGGGGGTTGTTGATTTGATACTCAACGAGTATCAAATAAACACCCCGGCTGCCATTTGGTTTTCGGAGAGGAGCCGATTTGTACTGATGATATGATGTAAACTTCGATGTCATACGTGCTCGACTTTGTAAATTCATCACATGGCCCGTGGTTGGAGAGAGATGACAAATAGAAGGCCAGTCATCACCATTTGGCCTCGTCCGAGACCTTTGTTCATAGTCATTGGTGACTAATCAATCATGAGCATTAGAGAAGGACCACACAGGGCAGGATGGACCAAGCCAGACTAGCATGAACTGCTTGTGCGTTATGACCAGGGAGTGGCTTTCTTTCTTCATTCCAAGAGGCAGAGGGATTCAGTAATTCCACATCAAAGACTACTATTAGGAGTTTAGTGATATGTGAGATGACGTTGTGGCGCATGTTACAGGGTCGAATAAGTAGGAACCCATAGAAGCTTAGAGGACAAAATTACAGAAACATTGGATAAGTTTTGATCGAAGAGGTGACACTATTGACTTGAAGGTAGCAGTCTGTATGGATTTAAATTACAAAGGACCAGTACGGCTGCTAGACGAAGAGGAAGAAGAGAAGGCAAATGTGTGAGGTGATCTTTCGTCTTTGGAGGAGTTAGAGCAATGAAATGGAGTTCCTGCAGGATGTTGCTGGTGCTCCAATTGACCAAATTTCTAGACCAAATTTTCTGGTTTCTATTTAGGGAATTTTTCTATTCCAATAAGGGGCCACCCTATCAATATTTACACGAGGTCGGCACATAATGTGCAACGGTATGCAGTAGGTAGGAAATTATGACTCTAGACGATCACTACCATGCAGTCTGCGCCTGCTTGAGTTAACCCACCAATACGTTAAGAGAGGCAGAAGCGAAGCTAGAGACGAACCATGGTGCATAGCTCGGTGGCATAGCAGTGCTGAGCAGAGTTATATAGAAGAGCTAGTCAAAGATGAGAGCATCATCAAATGATAAAAGGCGACCGCGTAGGAAAAATGAAGGATGGGAAGACCCTATCAAGGGAGAGAAAAAAAGGTAACATGGGGCTAAGCCCCAATAGAGTCAAATAGGCAAGACCAGTGCTTACTCTACCGCAGTCTAAGGATCATTAATTAGATCGCTTAGAAGTTCCAGAAGGTGAGTCTGCAGGTAGTTTCCTTGGGTAATACTTTTTCCTATGATGCGGAACTGCACAGCGGTAGTTTCCTAAACATGGGTATAGCAGGTATACCGCTGCTGTCAAGTCAGCTCGCGTGTGACGACACAAAACCGTGTGTAAAAATAACGAGTAAAACTAACGAGTGGAGAAGATGTGTTCTGGCAGAAGTCGGAGTTTTTAGTACATAGGTCAAAATCAAAAGAAACGCAGCTGGAACTTAAATTTTGCGAAGGTGGTGAATGAAAGTCGAGAGATGTCCTGGTAATAATTTTAGCCCAATCACTGACATTGCACTCCCTTGGTCTTGTTGTCGTAGAAACACAAACCTAGTAGTACGGTTGTTCGAGGAACATCAGTGACCAGAAGGATGATGAGGGGGCACCCGAATGATATCAAAGCAAACAGATCTCCCGGTTGAGCGAATGCGACTGTTTCGTTCTACCGCAGTGCCTTTCGATGACGCAAAAACCAAAGGATTATCTGTTCAGATTAGGAGAAATGCAGCCTCTTCCTCTTAGCTGGGTCACTCAAGAATCTTGAGCTTACAATTTTATGTATCGTTTCAAGCCGGAATACTTCGTGCCCTGAACTTCTACTACCAAGGCCCGAGATTCGTTGCGTCTAATTTGATGTTCCGAAGTACGTAGTCCGTGCCTAAGCAATGCAAGAGAGAGAGGTGATGGAATTGACGTAAAACTTTACAATTTTATTAAAGTACTTTGACCCTCCGGCACGTCTCATATTTAACAAGTCGCAAGTACGCGAGGACGCAAGATCTTGAATCCTAATTCTACCATACATATACATATGATTTAAATCCTAACTCTACCATATTTATTATTTGAATCTTAAATGTACCACACCTCGTACTTGACTCGCATATGATCAATGAAGTTCTATCTAGGTTTGGATATCCATTTCCAACTTTGTATAAGGATATCACTTCCAACTTTAAAATGTTCATATAATAGTTTATATATATGGTAGTTCAATTTGTCCATAGATTTTGATCGGATCTAGCTCTTGTTTCAATACGACTCAAGTTTCTTTGCCTATAAATCATAGGTCAATCAAAACATCACTACAAATTAGCATTAGATTTAAGGACAAGTTCAAGGAATCATCTCTTGCACCTAACTACATTCTAGTGTAAAAGAAAGCCACCATTACTACCTCTAAAGCCTACCTTATATCCTTGGATTTCTAAGGGTGTGCTATTTCTCAATCAAGAGGAATCTTTCATGACTAGTAATGCAAAGCACCATGAAGTAAGAAGGTAAGCATTGAACTCCATATCATCTCTTTAATGTGCTTCTAAGACAGAAGACATTGCTTACTAGAAAATAATTATTCTGAAAAGTTGATGAGTATCTTCTTGTTCATGTATCTGTTAAACTCACATACATAGAAATTGTTCATGTACTTATGAAATTCATATATAACAATTGTTAATTATGGGAGTAATTAAAGTGATTGAATAAAGTTGTATCAAAAGTAAAATATCTAAAAGATTTCCACACTTGTTGATGAGAAGACAATCTTAAATTTATGATCTTATTTTGGCATCTCAATTATATCAAAATTCTTTCACATGAGCTATTAGAATAATCCGCACTATAAATATTTATGCACCAAAATTATTACAAAAAAGATGAAAAATAATTTTAAAATCCAAAATGATTGAAAAATAAAAATATTAATTCAAAAGTAACCTATATTTATTCTTGCAAGCTCATGTAACATAATGCTACTTTAATCTTGATTTTGAATCATTTATTTAATTTTGATTTTAAATTTGTTTTGAATGAATTTTATGATTTTTTTTTAAATGAGATCAATTAAAAACGTACATTGACTGTTATTATAGTAACCTAAACCTTGTTTTCTAATTAAAAGAATTTGATCAGTGGACCCATAAATCTCAGCTAATATTCTCTACCCTTCTATATTTAAGAAGTTTTAGAAGTATCAAAATCCGTTTTGCAAACGATA
Source organism: Lunularia cruciata (assembly GCA_948567375.1). NCBI lineage: Eukaryota > Viridiplantae > Streptophyta > Marchantiopsida > Lunulariales > Lunulariaceae > Lunularia > Lunularia cruciata. Next base: position 83,012,015 of record OX419755.1, on the reverse strand, counting down.
GATTAATTCTACTTTACACACAAGAATTGAGAATCCGAATTATCAAAATAGAGAGAAAAAAGAAAATCAATTAGAACACATGAAGGATGGGAAGGCCCCAACAGGCCATACAAGGAGGGATTTTTTTTTATAAAAATGGGGTAGCCTCCAATAACGATCAAAATGGAACCTAGTCCCATTTTACTTCCTGTCTTTTCTTTGTTCGCCTTCCTGTCTTTTCTTTGTTCGGCTTGATGACTATCAAAATGGAATGTAGTCCATTTTACCCCATTTGTCCTTTACTTGTACGGCTTGATAACCGATAAGCTTAGCCCCATTTTGCCCCTTTGTTTTCTCCTTGTACTGCTTGGTAAGTGGGGCCTTCCCATCCGGTCGCATTCTCTCTAATGATCAGATCCAAGTGGCCAGTCAAGACTATCATTCAGTTGGCACCTTGACAGACGGTTGCCACCAGGGACCAATTCCGCCAAGTTGGGGTGGCTTTTAATCGAAGTGCCAAAGTTGGGGCACTCCATGTATGGGCAAAATTAGCCTGGCATTTGTGGCAGCTTCATGCACAGGAGAGTTGCTGCGTAGCAGATTGGACGTTTGCTTTTCGCGTGGATATACAGGTTTTGGATCTAAAATATGCTTGCTACTTGGACATGGATTGGATACTATGAAGTAAGTACTGTACGTCGCCGAAGTGCTTGTGGGGAGCTTCAACAGTGGAGGTATCACACTCGAGGGTGGACCTTCAGCAAATAGCTTGCGCATATTTGAGGTTTCCGAAGCGAAGGTGTGCGGATTGTGTCATCTGTAACAGCGCAGGAACATGAGGACCGTCTTCACCTGAATTTTTGTTGAGCACCTACTTTCTCTTTTGCCGGTAGTCTCTTCTCCGTTATTCGTCGTTGCTATTCAATTGAAAGGCAATGTAGTTTTAAGTCCATGGATAGCTTAAACAATCTTGCACAGTTTGGTGCGCGGAAGTTTCTCTCAGACAGAGTAGTGCGAATTATTTGTAATGCATGCTCTACACTGTGGTGTTTATTCGCAAGGTATATCTCTATCTGTAAATTGATCTTTATTTTGAGCTTATCTTAGATGAAGGTAGCTTTCTTTCTCTTTCCTGATTCACTTGTAAACTTATTGAAATTTACTTTCTTCCTTTAGATTATTCTCATAATTATGTTTCCTATACTCGGTTGCATATGTTGAAACTCTATTCAAATGATCAGATATCGCTATTCCGTACACACATCTTGTCTGTCCACGAAGATACAAAGTATGCTTCAATGATTAGTGGCATTTGTTCAACTTTGCGTCGTCTACATCCGATTCCCGGGTAATAGCAGAATGCTCAAAACTGCTGATATGGCTTTCGTTGCAGGAGAGTAAAGCCTCCATGAAAATTCAACAGTGTGCGTCAACATTTTATCTTAGCTCAGCTCTGAGCAATTCAGGATCCAGTGCGTCCTTCTCAGTTTGTAATGTTGTGTGAGTCACAGGTACCTTAGTTCGTAGCAGAATCCTACGTTTGCATCCGCAGTCATTTCACTTCATCTAGTCAGTAACTGTCCTGCATCGCGGCATTCTAAATTTAAAACTAGACCAAGTGAACGATGCTTTCATGAATCCTTCGTCAAATTTCCAGGAGCTACAGAATGTTCTGCAAAGGTGGTCAAGCCATAGTTTGCACTACGTGCGCGAAGATGGCTAGTTTATGCTCCCAAAGCAGTCAATTTGGAAACTCCAGCTGTGTCGAAATTTGACAGTCCAAACCTTTCTGTATGGAACACTAATGGCTTGAGCATATGATTAGGACTGGTTTTTGACACATCACTAGGAGTGGATTGAAATTTGAAACTTCATTTGTTACTTCTATAGTGAGCATCGCGCGAGTTTTCAGTTATAGTATTTAAGTGCTATTGAGAAGCTGCGAAAGAAGCCAATGTTGCAGGAAAGTAATATCTAGCAATTTCATATACTTTCCTGTCCATGTTCTCGATTCTCATGCAGCGCAGTGTAGGGTAGAGGACAACCATTATAAGTTTTGCTGGAAAATCTATATTGTCATGTCTTGTGTTGGAGAAGTCAAAAGCTTTTGAGAGCTTTTGCTGGAAAAGAAGGATTTGTATCTCACAATTTCATCCACCTTCCTGTCCATGTTCTCCCTTCTCGCCCAGCGCAGAGTAGAGTAGAGAACAACCATTATAAGTTTTGCCGGAAAATTCTTATTTTCATGTCTTGTGTTGGAAATGACTGTCATGAGCAGAAGATTGGGAGTTTTATGCGGAACAGATACTATGACGCACATACTTTCTTGGGGATGTGGAGTTAAGCACATAATAGATACCTGGAAACTACAGGGCACCTTAGAAGCAAGACACCATATCAGGCCCAAATCATGGACATGGCCTGTAAAGACGACGACACCGAGATGTTCTAGGACCACACAGGCTGCAGCTGCAAACAGACCTGATAGTACTGGCCGAGCAGAGTACAGAGATGTTGAGCGTGTGGAAACAACAGAAGACAAAGTCTGTACCTCGTAACTTTTTTCATCTCCATATTTTGGATATAGTAGGACAGTGCCATGCTGTGCAGCATTGGTTGAACCATAGAAGCAGGTCCATGCTTGTAAATCTGCTCTGTGCAATTGACGTCAGGAGATTAAGTTTAGATATATTGCTACAATGCCCAAGTTTACTCCACGTGACGAGGCTCCTGTATCATGGCCTCCGTTGATTTGAAAAGCAAATAGCTGACATACAGTTTACGTCGCAGTCCTGGACCTTGCTGAATTTCGTTTCTCACTCCGTTTCTGGGTCTGTTTTGAACCTTAGATCTAATTCGATGAATAATCAGGGGCAGCTCATGTGGCAAACTGGCACAAATGTAGATATCTAGACTACTTGCTGCAAATGAGAAGCTGCTTGCCCGAATAGCGGAGTTGGAGAAGGTCGTTGTTGAAGTCAGCGCAGAGAATTCAACCTACTTAAAAGATGTCAGCTCAAGCAATGCAGTGTTGAATTCGAAAAGATCGAATGAAGTTGGCCAAGCGAAGACCACGGCAGTCTCGGAGTCAAAGACTCCTGCTGTAATGGTGAGCTCTACTTGTCATTTGAACTTAGAAACTAAGAACAGATTAACTGCTATGCTTGACGAAGGAAGCCTGTGTAGATTCTTTTGCATAACTCATTATGTTCCTGTTTTACTTGCAAGCAGATCAGTTTGTGCAAATATCTTGCATCAGTTTTTGATAGAGAACTGCATTGGATGTGCATACGGTTGCTTAGAGCAGGTCGAGAATTCATCAAACCTAGAGGATCAACTTTCTGCAGACCAAGAAACAACGCAAATTCTTTCACAGATAGCCAACATCAACTGGCCGTCTCATAAGGATGACGTCCCTTTCTGGAAGAGGAAACAAAATTTGGATGATTTTCATGTTAGAACCACCGGCAAGAAAGATTCAGGATCAGGAAAGAGGATCGAAGGGGATAAGAACCCTTCTTACATTGTTCATGTGACCGCTGAAATGGCACCTGTCGCCAAAGTAGGTGGCTTAGGAGATGTGGTGACCGGGCTTGGACGGGCATGCCTTGAGAGGGGGCACAAGGTGCTTGTTATGCTTCCCTTCTATGAATGTATCCACAAGGCGGAAATAGAAGCTCTCAACGAAGCAGACTCGTTCTCATCCTACCATCAGGGATCCTGGTTATCAGTGAGAACGTACACGGGTAAAGTGGCTGGAGTCCCAGTATTGCTGGTAGACCCAGAAAATAACTTCTTCAAAGGAAGTCAAATTTATGGTGGAGCGTATGATGAGATGGAGGCTTACTTGTTTTTCAGTCGCGCGTGTCTTGAGAGAATGCAGGTTTGTCCCCATCCCCAATGTAGTCCCTCCGACAAGATCGCTTGATCTCGTGGTCGTGCTAGCAACAAATCAACTACCTATGGCCACTTCCAGTTTTCATGTGGCCTTGTTAGCTTTAAATTTTTCCTTGATTCAAGAAACTTAAGAGGGGTACGTTGCTAACTACGCACATATCAGGTAACAGCAACTAACGCCCAAAGATACAAGTATGAGAATGACGAGTTCTTCCGCATAAGTGTAGGTCACTGGCGACCAGCCTGACGTTATTCATATTCATGAATGGCACACTGGTGTACTGGCAATGCTGTACTGGGATATGTACCATCAACTTTCTCTGAAGGTAAGCAGTTGTCGACTAAGCTCTTCTCGACACAATTTTCCGTACTCTAAAGGTGTTCTTGAAAACGACTCTTCTCTGCAAATTGTTTTCGACAGATTCTAAGGTCATTCCCTGAATTACCAGGGACGTAAAGTTGACTACCAGTTGACTGAAAGAGAGAAGCGTCTGTGCGAGCTAAAATAGACTCCTATTGACTGCAGATAAATGTGGTCTGGAAGCTAAGGTTCGTGAAGCGTATCTGCTTGTTTTGTCTTTCTGTATCACAGAGGACTCACCATGATATTGTCATATCCAAGAGTTTTCGTACTGATAACCGCCAATTTTTACAGAAACCACGAATTGTCCTTACAATCCACAACATGGAGCATTATGGCGAGTGCAGGTGCATATTCTATCAGATCCTGGAAGCCTGAGAAAAAGAGGAAATTCTCAACTTAGACCTCTCAAGGGAACCCAATTCATAACTCATTACCCGTTTCAACTAGTAGAGTGAAAGAAATCTTACATGATTTCACTTCTGCTGCCTATGTTATCTCCCGGCATGCCCTCCTTTGCCCGTTGCTTCTTTTGATCTGCTCAATGTACAATATTCACTTCTCTTTCAGTCTCTATTGTTGCAAATCATCTCATGCTTTACATTGGGCCAGAATAGCGATCAATCCCTGTATCTGGTCATGATTTAAAGCGCATTAGTTCCTATGAAATAAATTCAGCACACAGCGCGTAAGCGCAACCTACGACGCTCAGAAAATTTTGAGCTATATGGCCAATGTTTTTATCTGCTTGCAAGTTCTCGGGTTTGCTTCTAATTATCAAAACACACCGCAGTTTTGACTTTGTCGAGATACTTGTATTCTCTGCAGGGTGGAGCAATTAAGTATGTGTGGGCTAGATGGGGCAACCTATTGTACAATTGATAGGGTGTGATTCTCGCTATCTTCAGGATTTAGCTTTTTCCGGTCTTTGAATAAGGAACAACCTGAGGAGAAGCTCTCGAGTTTTCCAGGAGATCATTCACACATTTAGAGAGTCCATTTTCCGTCTTGATCTGGTTGATTGCATGTTCAGCGCTGGCCTTACGGGATGAAACGCAGAATTGCTGAGTACGCTAGTTTAGTGCCTGCATCGTTGAAGGCGGAGTATTCTCCGCTTAAGTCTAAATGGTCTAGAATGAAGCTTAGTTCTCTGCTGATTGTGCTTACATTTCTCCTTACAGGCTGTTGATGAGCGCACTATCGGACATAATCCTGAAAGACTGAGCTTGCTGAAAGGTGGAATTGTGTACAGCAATGCTGTCACGTAAGAGGATATTCTCTCGTACACATGAATGAACTAATCCAATTGTCCTTGTTCTGAATTTACGACGAGTATCGCTTCTGCTTCTGGCATCTTGTGAGCCTGGGCAAAGGTTAATCGAAATTTCGTGTTGTAATACCGTTGTTCTTTTGTTTCCAATGCTGTGATGAGTTTGCTTGATACACATATTTGGTATCTGGACTCAATTGTTGGTTTGGTTGTTTTGTTCCCTGTATCAGGACTGTCTCTCCCACTTATGCGAATGAAACTCTCTGCTCAGGGTGGATGGCTAGTACTCTCATGAGGCATCGATCGAAGTGAGCTGAAATTATCTCTACTCTTTAAATACACAGTCTGATGTTCTCAACTTTCACGCAGATAACAGCAACCATTTGTAGTTTCCATCTCTATGTCAGCACTTCAACCCTTGTTATCCGACCTCTGGTTTCTGATTACTCAAATATCCCAGTTAGGCGTCCGAGCTGTCTGAGTAACAGTTGTAACAAACAGTGTGGTCACTTGCTAAACTCTCCTTGCTATCCAAGGCCGCCTTATCCAACTTCAGATAATCCTCGCTGTATGTGCAGGTATTCGGGCATCCTAAATGGGATAGACACAACAATTTGGGATCCTGCCAATGATCCCTGTCTGCCTATGCGATTTGATTGTGAGTTTTGTAATAGCCAAGCACTTAGAATTCTGGAAGAAAGGTCCTTAAGAAGAGGTTTTGTCGCTAACAATATTATGAGATCAAACATCTGGAAAGTATGTACATGCTTATGTTTTTGACAAGGATGACTTATCTCTCGAATGGTGATGCCGGAGCCTTCAGTCTTACTTCTGCCTCCAAACTTGTATGCAGCTCGAAAGCCATTTGGAAAGCTAGTTTGTAAACAATTCGTCCAGAGAGGACTTGGTCTGGATCCGGACGACTTGATTGGAGATAGTGTTCCGTTGTATAAGAGAAAGGAAACTCCACTTATTATATGCATCACTAGATTGGTTGCACAGAAAGGCATACATCTCATACGCCACGCTATTAACCGAATAGGTGAAGGGGTAAGCTTCCGCCTCTATTACGCTCTTTGGTGTTGTTGTGGAAGCCAGCACATCCGAAAGGAGTAGTAGAACCTTAGACAAGCCTTAAGGAAATACTTAGGCAGTAAAGCGTAGAGTCTGTGGTGTATTATTTCTAAGCTTCACCGTTTGTTCACCGTCTTTCCTAAGCATCTTGGTCATCATCTTGCGTCGTACAACAGGGCAGTGGCTTGTTGTTCTACCCAACGTATGGTACTGACAGTGCATCGTTATGCAGGGAGGTCAATTTGTTCTGCTTGGCACTGCCCCAGATCCCCGGGTGCAAGCTGAATTTGAGCAGATTGGTCAGAAGGTTACATGCTCAACGTTGCACCTTACAGACAATGCATCCCCTGTCTATATTATAGTTGGCCCAATCAGTCGCTAAGCTTGCAGTATCCAAGCTTCAGCTTCTGACCAATTCAGGACATGCTTTAGGTGCAGAAATGCTCACACGCTTTTAATCTCAACTTGATCTCTTACTATGGTACTGCTTTGCTTATTCAGTTTCAGAGCAGCAAGAATATCCGGCTTTTACATTTCTACAGGTAAGTCATTGCCAACTTTGTACACCTTATTGGGATAGAATCTTTGAAAAATTTGGCTGCAAGTAGGCTTGCGCACTGTGCAAATGATGAAATTTCTTGTGCAGTGAGGAGCTGGCACACATGCTCTACGCTGCGGGTGACATTGTCCTGGTGCCTTCCATGTTCGAACCGTGCGGACTTACTCAGATGATTGGAATGCGATATGGAGGGGTGATTTGTCTCTTCTCTTATATCTTATAGCCAGCATAGTAGGTCGTCATGATGACAAAAATTACTTTTATGCGTGTTTGTGCTTTCACACATAGTGTGCATTTTCTCCCCGTGTGAAAGCACGTGTATATTCTCTCTGCTTTGTTCAGGCATGAAAACTAGATGGCTGGATATGGGAATTAAATACTGCTCAAACTGGTATGACTCCGCATTGAGTCGAACAATTTTCAAGTGATGGTCGTCTCCCTGCTGTTATCAGCTTCTACTGATGCTTACAGTTTTGTTTCTCCCCTTGCAGATCCCGGTTGTGAGAAGAACTGGCGGGTTGGCTGATACTGTATTCGATGTTGATGATCCAGCAAATAAGGAGAAAGGAAATGGGTAGGGTTTCGTGTACATTGCCAATTGTTAGTTGACTACAGTCTCTGTCGTACCAAGTCAACCTACGGTTTGGCTCATTTTCATCCTTTTCCTCTATTGATCCTTTCGCCGACGTTCCGACTTTCATGGGCTGAAGCGTGCTCCAAGGAAGAACCTAACACATAAACCGCTATCTTCTTACCCGGTCGTCTGTACAGGTTTGTATTCGATGGCATCTCTGAAGATTCACTCGACAGCGCACTTAATCGTGCGCTCACATACCATAGAGAGCGTAAGTCTTACCACTCATTCTCTCAACCTTGAGTTCTTTTCTGTACCATGAATATTCTTATATAATCTAGGGTTCTCATTTTCCTTTGGGTGTCCTCAGGCCGAGAGTGGTGGCAGGATTTGACTGCCAAAGTTATGCAGGTGGACCACAGCTGGAACAAGTCAGCTGAAGAGTATGTGAATCTTTACAATGCTGTGCGTGTGGAGTAATCTCTTGTGGCTGAAAATGTCACTTGGTCCTCCAGTAGAAATTAAACCACGAAAATTAGATAGTCAATGTCAAGTCTATTTTAACCTAAGACATACTGCAGATGTTAATGTGTAAAACCTACTTGAAAAAACAGATGTTTCGATTCGTATGTATCTTCTCCATTACCGAAATACAGAACCATCTCCTCCCTCCTCATTCTGGACGTGCGTACTAGGTACCAGTGGACTAAACATATCAACGTAAACATTCTACTTAGATGACCATCGCACGATGGCGTCAAACTTCCTCCGATTTTGCTTTTACTCTTTCTCGTTTCAAAGTCTAGAACATGAACATAGCATAAGAAGAAGAGAGCATTAGTAAACTGGAAGCATTGTAACCGGTCATACTAACTCGAGCCGGAACAAACAAGTGAAGTAGTGCTTCCATAACATTAGAACCCACTCAGGCCGCATAAGGTGTCTCCCTTAATGGTTCAGATGCGCATGAGTAGGACACATTGTTTGGGAGTTCTGCAGAATCAGCATTGTAAAGCTATTCAGCTAAGAGTACTACGAACTCCTAAGTGACTAGAAAGGGTAAAAGGTACAAGGATGTAAGGTGGACTGCCAGATTTCTCATACCGATACAATTGGAATTTAGCCCATTTTACCTCTTATGTTTCATCCTTGTACGGCCTGAGTGATCCTCCTTATCTTCCCATCCTTCTTATTATCCTACGCGGTCACCATTCTTGATTACCATAGGTAATCTGGAAGCAATCTGGTCTTGAAAAGTGCCATCCTCGTCGAGGTTCAATACTTAAGGTGTTTGTTTTCCAATTCTCAAAGTACGAATTAGGATTTTGCAAAATTAATAGGAAACATTGACATCAATAGTTTCAACGAAGGAAACCGAACAAGAGGTAGCAAAAACTAATGCCTTGGTATTGGATCGTGTATGTCTATCGATAGACGTAAACCAACAGGGGCCCTCAAAATTGATATTCATAAAGCTCCACACTATGACGAATTCCCTTCTGTGTCAGCAACACATTCGTTGTGTAGTTCTTGGAAAGTCGGCTCATGTGATATTTACTACAAAGAAATGCAATCAAATTCTAAAAGTACTAGAAACTAGGTATAACTTTTGCTCGAAATCTACATAATTAACCTATTTATACTTGTGTCAGTGATCTCCAGGGAAGTGCAGAAAATAGTTGCCGAATAACCTGAACACATATCTCTGGTCCTTGTTGAGAAATATGGGTGGATTTTTTTCATTAACAAGAAAAGGAAATGGAGAAATTCTTGACTTATGTATCTAATGCCAAGACACTCTTTTTCAAATGTCGATACCTCTTTGAAACATTGGAAGTTAAATTTCTCTCACTAGAAAATCTATCAATGACAGAAAAATATTGATGTTTTAATTTACTGGGTAAAGTAAAAGGAGATTGGAAAATATGGGACTATTGTACCCGAAAATATTAACTTCTTTCAAGTGTCTCCTATTAGGGATTAGTATCTCTCCACAGAGACAGCTACCCATAATGTAGTTAGTGCAAATCTAGACTCGGTCAACATAGAATTAATTACCAATAATATAAGTCAATGCAATCTAGACCTATGGGCCTAAAACGGTTTTAGAACATGAGGGGGAAACTGTAAGATAGTTGTTTTAAAAGTGAGTCATTTCAGTATTATTTTGCGTATACCTATAAGAGGTAGTCAGTCACATGTTGCCAATAAGGTGAGGTTATTGAAAATCAAGGAATCATCCATGATCAACTTGTTGAAGGATACAAAAGAATTATAAACCACCACACTCCCTTTGTTTATTATAAGGAGTGAAGGGAATTTTAACAAGACTACACTACATGCGGATTAACTGGTACTTAGCCAAATTACACTGACAATCCATTTAGTTACCTTCAGATCAACACTAGGTGATGAACCGAATAAGCCAATTATTAAAACCAGGTTACATTTTTATTGTCAGAAAATATCAACACTCGTAGATAATTCTCCTTACATTTGGATTGCATAAAACACTAAAATAGAAAAGAAGTGGGCAGAGCCGGCAAGTCATTGGTAACATGTAATGAGCCGGGAATACCTCTCTGTTCCATGGTCCAGAATGATTTCATAATGTACTCCAATTCATCAGAGTTCGTTTCCCACAATGACAAACAAAACCTCAATGCACATAAGTTTTCTGTAATGAGTACTATTGTAGTTCTTTATGATACAAGGGAGGCAACGGGGGTACTAAGCGCTGTGCGTATCGACCCTTCAAGGACAGTTGTTACTGTTATCAATCCTTGATCATCCATAGCTCGCTATCAACATCTACACCCACTTCTCACTTCTTTTCTCACATCCATACCCACTTCTTTCCCTTGGGTACAGTACAGGATTTTACTTTATCTGAATAGAGAAAGCTGATATCCCTCTCCTGCTGTAGCACTTGCCGACCCAAGTTTTCCGTGGCACGGGTTGGAGTAAAGCAAACTGAACAACCACCTCCCATGCAGATTGCAGAGACATTTATGCTTCCGAAGGCTCCGGAGCTCTTCCCATCGCTGGTTGTGGCTAAAATAGTTGAGGTACCAGAGCAGTGGATAGGAAGTAGAGTGAAGTGAAACCGCAGTGCTGAGTACTCGGAAGTCTCACACGGTTGTGATCCTGTAGATTTCCATCGACACTTACCTGAGGGTGGTGCTTGGTGCACTCAGCAACGGACGAGATTGCTGATGATTAAGTGATTGCTGAAAACCTTGCATTCGAACCGTAGAACTTGCAACCGGTATTTGTACCGACACTTGATGTTATCAATTTTTATTCATGTCGCAGACAATGACGGTAGTGTCTATTCCTAGAGCTCCGATATGTAAAGCACACTATTTCTCTATATACTGTTTTTCTTACAAGCTTTTGTCCTGTCAGATGTCACTCGATTCCACAAGGCCAATTTTCCACGGTATCTTTACGTTAATACTTGAGACCCTTCAACGCTTAAAGCAGATGAGCAGCGGTGATTTTGGTCTATGATCTAGATCTATCTGTTCCTGAAGATCGGAGGCTAATGGAGAACTCCTCGTGTCCCAAGTTGGATCCATACTGAGTATGGATCTTCCAGCGCTTCTCGGCACATCCAAGAGGATGACAGTTGTCAATAAGTCCGAGGGACCAACCGCAGTATTTGCCCGTTCGTGCGGGGTAAGAAACGCGTCTCTTAGAAACATGTGGTCATATAGCATCTATTAACAGTGATAATACTCCCTCCGTTCGCAGTGTGCCATGGATAGTGTTTTCTTTCCTTCCTTACTTCCGATCAATCTCCGTAATTTTCTTTCTTTCTAACATTTTTCAACCTCATATAAACAAGCAAATCTGCCACCTTGTATATTGGTAATGGTATGTGCATTCAGTTTATCCAGCAGTTCACCCCACTGGATTTTCATTCATTGACTTACCGTGGCATCACTAGTCTATTGAGATTGAGCGTTTGATGTGTAAAAAAAAGTTTCCTTACAATGGCTGATTAGAGGAAAGGATCTGCTTTTGGACTTTTGATCACTATTAATCGATACTTCCTAAGATTGAAAAAAGTATATGGAGTCATTGAAAAATTCATAGTTGCACCTTTGTATTATAATGCCATTCAAGATGTCTTGGCTTGAAGGTGATTATGCTTAGGTTGATTGGGCAAAAGGACAAATCAAAGTGACTTTACAAGGCAAAGTCCTATTTTAGGACTTGTAAGATCTTTGATAAGAATAGCACCTATTATAGCACTTTGTGTGAAAGATAAGCACATTAGTTTAAATTTTATTGAGCAAGCTACTAGAAAGGAGATATTAAAGTTTCCAATTTGGATCAAACCTAGAAAATGAGTTGATCAAGTAAAAATAAAGAACATGAACTGCAAAGGCTGTATAAGATTCTATAAGAGTTTACAATTATGTTTCCATATGACCTATCTAAGGCTTTATGTTTTGGTGAAGGAATGCACTTCAAGATAGATTTGCTCCTTAATAGTACATCTACTAATAGAACTATCTATTGCCAATCTCCAAATGAATCAGAATTCTAGAAGACCTTGATATAGCTTGATGCGGAGAAGCTTTTTATCTGGTGTGGAGAAGCTTTTTATCTGGTGTAGTCCTCACCATATGGAACATTTGTTTTGTCTTTATAATGAAAGACAATAGTACTTGATTTTTTTAACTACCGTGGATTAAACTGAAAAACTAAAGAACAATTTTCTTCATTTTGAATTGATGATTTATTGGAAAATTCCTCAATAAGTTAGATCTTCATTATAGAATTGGGAAATACCCATCCTACTATCCAACTTACTAGGTGCTTTGTCTTAATTTTGATCAATGTCCTTCACTTCCTCTTGTTTTTGCATATTCTTTTCATTTAATTTTACATTCACTGCATTGCAATTACTCATGTACTTCATATGTACTTAATGAGTCTCAAATCTCCCATTTCTTGTACGGCTTTAGCTCTAGTATCTCATATCCATCTTATTAGGGATATGTTCAAGATAGCATTTTTCAAGTCATGGACACTTTGAATGGATACCCAATTAAATCTTCATCGTGGTTGGCAAATACACATCTCACTATCCATCTTATTAGGGATATGTCCAAGATAGAATATTTCAAGGTAGGACATTTTGCATGTAGGGTCCTCCCTTTGGGCTTATCAATACCTATAGCATTCATGGAATAGATTAAGTGGATTGTTAGATAATTATGTTGTGGTGTTTAAGATGATATTTTCATCTATAGCAAGATAAAAAGGATTACAAGATAAATATATTGTCATCTTCTTGGATGGTGTTATTATATATAGCAAGACAAAGGAAGAGCATTATGCTCATATGAAAAATTATTGCAATGCTTACACAAGTTGAACTTTAGAAAGAAATCAAAGTGGGTTTTAACAAGAAAAGATTACAAGGTTGGATCACAAGGTTTCTACTAAAAGGCATCAAGATAAAGAAGGAAAATATCAAGGCTATCATGGATTCATCAACTGCTAGAGATGCTAATAATATTCAGTGGGTTGGCAAGCTTTATGACACTTTATATACTATTGTGATACTACTCAAAAATCTCTTTAGCAAGGATATCAAATTTCAAGGGATTGATAAGAAGGAGGTTACTTTCAAAATTGGTGTCAACTTGTCCAATCCTACAGCCAAATGATCCAAGTTATCTTGTGTAGTTGATTTTGATCCTTTGAACTTTAATGTTAAAGAAATTCTTTGATAATAAAGTATAGGTGGTCTACACCTGATTTCCTTTGCTCCAAGGAGGTTAAATTCAACTAAGAAAATCTATTCTACTCATGCCCTCAAATAATTAGCCATTGTATTACTATAAAGATTTAGCATTATTATTTTGTGGATAGCACTACAATCATGCATACCAACAACAAGTAATTGTTGCAAACAATTCACTTAGAGCAATACAAAGTCCATATCATTGACAGGGAGAGAATTTCAATTATATAACATCAAGTTGAAATAAAAATATAGGAAATTCATATTGTTCCAGATACTCTCTTTTTTTGGCTAAATTACAAGTAACTTATTAAGTTCTACGATTATGTCCAATATAAATGTCATCTGGCCAAAGAAGGAGTACAAGTTGAAATCCCTGAAATACCTATAGAATATCAAGAAGATCCTTTCTCTCAACAAGTTTGGATTCGTATTGTAGTTAAGGATCGTAAGCATACTTTGCTTTTCATCAAGAATGGATTGTTACACAAGAGCAATCAAATATCTGTTCTATGTGATCCTATTCTTTGTTTGGCTTGATTATAAGAAACACATGATCTCCTTGTCTCTTGTCATCTTGAGATGAATAATACTACAAATCTTCTTAAAAAATCCTTATAGTAGCCAAACATGGCTCAAGATGTTTGTATTTTTTTTTTGCAAGTTGCTAAAAAACAAGGCTTTAAATTTGATTTGCATTTGTCTTCTCCAAGTATTGCAAATCTTCATCTCCCAAAGGGTAAGGAGCTTGATCTAATCTTATCTCTTTATATTGTTAATCAATGCTATATATTATGACTATTATGTTTTTTAATAAAAATGAGTTATCAAATCCACTTAGCTCCTATAGTTGAATAAGGAAATGCAAAAGAATTGGCCAAGATCTTTTATGTCTTTTTATAAGGTATCATATTGAATGTTTTCATCATGGCTTTTTAGAGCACTCATATTTGACTATAACCCCATGCTTCTTGGCAAATTTTGAAGCATTGTTTAAGATATAAGTACCAAGTTTGCCATATAAAATACTTATCATTCCTAAATAGATATGTAATATGTAATATCTTACATATTACATATATATTAGATTATATAATGTAATATGTAAGATATTTATTTTGCTTTTGACTCCTTGTGCTTAAAATCTATGGTTAAAATTTTTCTTTTACCATTCATAGATTAGACTCCAAAATTCATTATAGGTAGACATTTATACTTGAGTCAATTTGGTTAACATTTGCAATATTAAGATATAAATAAGAAAAGAAATTCATTTTTATTTCATCTTACAAGATACTAACTTTTTTTCCTATGAGTTTTATTTCAATAGATGCAAAACTGAAATAACTTTCTAATTCTACCACAAATGCAAGAAGTTAAACCAAGTATTAAAGTAAAATCTTTCCATTGTTCCACTATTGGATCCAAATTAGGTATTAGGTAGGCATTGATGGATATTAAAGATCCAAACTTTATAGTCATTAAATACCCAAAGAAAAAGGTATATGTTCCCCTTAATTTTCAATCTTAAATTCATTTCTATATTGATTTATTTGTTGGTATGAGCAAAATTAATTTGTTTTAGCCTTTCAAAGTTTATCCTATTTTTAACTTTCAATCTTAAATTCATTTCTATATTGATTTATTTTTTGGTATGAGCAAAATTAATTTTTTTTTGCCTTTCAAGATTCGAACTTAGATTGGTTAAGGATTTGTTACGAACCAATAAAGCCTTCCATGCAATGGCTTCTAACTTCCGGGTCAGTTTATCCTATTTTATATTTTCAATCTTAAATTAATTTCTATATTTATTTATTTTTTGTTATGAGAAATATTAATTTTTTTTAGCCTTTCACAGTTTATCCTATTTTGGGAAATCAAAGGATTCCACTTCTATACCCTTCAAAATTACCAAACATGAGAAAAATAATATAATCCAAAAGCAAAGCTAAATATTTCAGCTTAGTAAGGTTAGTAAATGTAACTTTTAAATACATAATTATCAATATCTACAAGACATACTTACTGAATTAAAGCATATCAACATAAGATATGATGACCAATTCTTTATGGTATTTTTCTAGTGTTGGGTGTATAGTATATTCAACCTTAAAAGCAAATGTGGTCCTAATGAGTATTGGATTTGTATTAGATGTACTTTTGATCTTATAATTGGTGCACCTAGCATACATGACTTCTCGGTAATTTACAAATTACAATATTATTATTAGTTAAAATATAGATGATGTTTAAGTTCTAATGTTTTACTTAAATATTGTAATGTTCCAAGGACAAGAGAAACCCAAGAGAAAGACAAGAGAAGAAACACAAGAGAAATATAAAGTTTCATTCCTCAATACTCCGATGCCCCAAAGGAGCACTTGTCTTTATTATATAGCAAAGAGTATCTATTCAAAGAGAGTTACTCCCTTGGATCAAATGCATGGATTGGTGATATGTTAGTGAGCATCACCCTTAGATTAGTTGTATAGATTGGTGACATGTTGACCCTTGTCCTGTTTGGTTGGTCAAACAAGTTTGACCAAAGGGAATCTTTGGAGAATCTTCTTGTGCAAGCTCAAAATAGCATGGATGAGGTATCATTACAAAGCTCTTGATGAGAAAAACAAGGGGGAAGAATGCATTGACTTCTCTCTTTGATTAAAAGAAACCTTATCATTTCAAGGCCTAATTCATCCATTTAAGCTTTTGGAATTGGTTATGAAGGTTTTAGGGTATTTTCAACCTCTACCTTATTAGTAGAAGTATTCTTTTGGTGACACATCTATCTAATCTACTTAGACTATCATATATAACATCCTTCAAGATATTACCAAGCCAATTTCCACCTCTAGATAATCTATCTAGCTGATGGTATTATAGATATATTTGATAGAAAAGTGTTATTTACAAACACCAAGGCTATATTCAAGAACCTCAGAAAGCCCATTTATTCCCTCACATATAAGAAGACATGTAGCAAAAGAATATTGCAATTAAATTTAAGGAATAGCTTCCTAAGTACGTATATTTTGTTGAACCGAAAATACAGATTTTATGATAGAGGTAAAAAAATTTGTGAGAGGGGTGAATGTAGATGAGCATATGGATTTTAAATCCAAATTGGAGAGATAAAGTAATGGATTTTAGGATTTCCAAAATTTAACTAAATCCAATTTGATTCTAGATTTGGATATAAAGATCCAAAATATGGTATCATAGAATTAGAATCCAAAACCATGAAGGTAATAAAAGAGCTTAGAGCAACAAAAGATGACAAAACAGCATGTATATATCAGTAATAAAACCTTCATGGTTTCAAATCAGAACAAAAAGGAGAATGGGAATGGATCTCTATATTCATGAACCAAGATTTTATGAAATGATAGCAATTCAAAACTCAAAATCTTGCATATATGCTTAACTCAAAAGTACAAGTTCCTATCCTAGCAAGCTGTTTATTTTTTTTTTATAACTTGTTTAACTTGCTTATTGAAGTATTATAACTTGTTTGTTGGAGTATTGACAAGTCTCAAGAGGCAAAGCATCCTAAGTACCACTTTTCTTCTTTGAAAGACACTATGAAATATACATCCTTTAGTAGTGATATGATTTGGCTAAAATTTGTTCATAACAGTTAAGGTTTGTGTGGAGATAAAAGCAAGATTGATTTCTATATTCTAGTTTTATTACATTCTTATAAAAAAAATGAAGTTCTATCACTTGATCCCAAATTTCCAAAATATGTTTGTTTGTTTTTTGTTTTCTAATCCCATTAGTATGGAAAGTGATCCCTTCCATTCATCAACTCAAGATATATCTAATATATTTTTCATTTTATTTTTCCTCTTTTACTCATGACAATTTACATAGGAGAATCTCCCTAGGAATAAGGTAGACCGTTTTCTCTAAAACCATCAAGAGTTTGTGGACTGCAAGATTGTCCAACTGATCCATCTAGGGCATCTTAAGCCGGATAGTCAAAGCACATAGAAAATCAGTATCATACAAATATACGGCCAAATCACCAGCAAATTCCTTTTAATACTTAGCAACATAATACTTAGCTAATTTAGCCAAAGGATTTGGGTAAGTATTGTAGATCCCATGAAGCGAACGAAGTTTAGAAATTGAGCAATTAGAGTTTCAGCAAAAGAGAAAAAATTTAGAGCAGCTTTTTTAATTTCTTAGTTGTGACCTCTATACACAACCAATAAACATCGATTGTGATTGTTAATTTAACGGCATTACATACAAGATATCACTTCAAGATGGGTTATCCGCGATAAGAGTTGTGTGCTTGAGTGTGATGAAATAAACAGTTTTTTCTGTTTCTGATAAATTAGCTTTTAACATAATTCTTGTCATGCACTTCGAATAATGCAAAATAAGCATTAAAATAAAGATGATAGCGGGTTCGGTTCAACAGGTTAAGCTTTGTCTTCGTTTTATAATTTCATAACTTGGTAGGTTTGTATCTCGATTCAGGTTTGGATGTAAAGGAGCTCAATTTAAGTCGAAGCTTACTACCCGACACCTGCTGAGAGCAACCAGGTTTGCCTGGATGCCCTAGTGATAATAAACTATGCTGTTGTGGTTGACGCACTTGTGCAATACGATTATATTCGGGGTTCCCTTACATGATTTACGTCCTCGTGTAACCCGTAAATCATGCTTCTTCCCTGCCCATTTTACATCTCTTTCTTCTTACGCTTCTTTTCACTTATATCGGTTAAATCGTGGTTGATTCCCCCTTAGGCATTCAACGAGGTGAATTGTCTCTACAAGGATTCGTTCCTGTCTCTATAATGATCCCGAGAAGGCCAAACGCCTGGAGCCAGAACTCAAGTACATGGAGACACCTTCTTCACAAAGGCAGATACTTCTCGACTTATGCTCTACCAACGCGTGGAGGTACTCACGACCATGGTGCATTTCCGGATTGCCCAGATTCCAATTCTGCATGGCAGAGGTGAGTACTGGGTCTGTGATACCTTGCGGGAACAGTGACTGTAGATTCAAGGAACAGTTCCAATCGGGTGGGACAATCAAGTCATTGTGATGGATTGAACTTGTATGACGGGAAAGATGGACTTAACTCGTATGGATCTGGACGATGTCCGCGAATAGTAAAAGTAGAACTGTCCTCTTGGACTGTGTGAAGAATCAGCAGACAAAACCATGGAAGGGGAAAGAGTACAGGCTGTATGTATATATTTGGAAGAAGAAAAGGGCCAAGCAAACGGGAGGATATGATCTATGATGCAGCTTTAGACCCGGGTTTGGTGACGGCATTGAATTGGGTGCAGCAGTAGCAGAAGGCCGAGACTTTTCTTCCTTCCGTTTTCTTATTGAATATAGTGGCGGTTGGCACATTGCGCCGGGCATGCAAGGAGCACTAGATGTGGACTAGGATTATAGTCGGGAGAGGAAAAAATACATGCAACAACTGAAACTGTTTGAACAAGGAGCAAGTTTAACTTTGTTCTCCTCCGGGATTAGATTCTGTAAATAGGTTTGCTACTGTGGTAGGAGAAGCAGTGGAAAATTAGGAATTTGGTGAGGTTTAGTTCCTGTGCCAAAAGTTCTTCTATCGAATTGTTTTTGTACCTCAGGTTCTTGTACCAGACAAACTGGAGCTTGCATACGGAAATTCTCCTTCAATAGCAGATGAGCTATCTTCCTCCATTCGTTATTTTTCTATTGCTGCTCAGTTCTTTTCAATTTTATTCATGTTATGTTCATATGTGTTGAGTGTTTTTGGGTGTTTTCTTCTTCTTTTGGCCATTGGTATCTTAATTCGGGGTTTTGATGTGTACTTTTTTAGTCATGCATTGGATTATATCTACTAGGAGTTGAGAGACTCTTCAATATTCCACTTCATGATGACTCCACTTTGTTCTTTGGCACGGCTAGCTAGAAGGATTACCACAAACAACACTCCTCATCTAGCACTCCATACCCCTTACGTGCATCTAGGACATCACTATAGGCATTGTGTCTATTCCAACACACTCCTAAGGGGGGATGTTGGAATAGGGGACTGTGTTCCTCTTGATCGAGCCACTTCTCCTCCTTTGCCACGTCCTTCACTATCCCATGTCTTTGGGAACCTACTTTAGTTGATTCTCTTATGGAGGATCCTCCTTTAGTTGCTACTCCTATGGAGGGTACTCCATCCATTATCCCATGTGGGCCTCCTCCTCCTCCCACGACCTCTCCTCCTGGCTTTCCAGATCCACCATGACCTTCACCTGGTTTCATCTACCCATCCCTACATACCCTCCACCACCACCGCCTGCCATCCCTCTTCCAGCTCCCATAGCACCCCCTTACATCCCACCTCACTAGCAACCTATGCAGTCTTGTCTTGATTGCTCATGGATGAGAGTTGGCTTAGCACAACATCAAGGGCAAGCTCGATGTTTACAGATGAGAGTAGTGGCCACTTCACTGCCTACTCTCCTAGACCATCTTCATACCCCAACCCTCTCACTACATGCACCACCAGAGTCTTACTCTTGGCTCCAATCCTTAGACCCTCCTTCAAGCCCTACTCCTAGGCCTCCTTTGTCCTTGCATTTATACTAGGATCTCAATGCCTCTTCACCAAATAGTGAGCTCCATGCTTTCTATACTCCTACACGCTATCTTGATAGATGATCAAGAGAGAGATGTCTCTACTTGGACTCTATTAGCCCCCTTGCCTTAGTTAACTATGCTTCTTCCTCCATATGGGGATACATCCAATCATTGTGAGATAGCCTCTTGGATCCATCTATTTATATGAGGATATTGGGTTGCTTTACATGAGGAGTACGACATCCAAGCACATGCTATAGCCAAATAGATAATAGAGTCACTATAGGCTCACTGTAACAATATGGAGTTTAGTGACAAAGTTAGTCGGGCTTACGAAGTAGAGAATAAGACAAAATAGCCTATAATATTCTAGAAGCATCTAAGAAGCTTCTTAGGAAGCTTCCCAACTAGTTAACTTGCACCCTAAGCAAGTAGCTTCTAGAAGGAAGCTTCTAGAAGCTTCTAACTAGCTTAGCTTGCACGCCAAGTAGGCGGCTTCTAGAAGGAAGCTTCTTGAGAAGCTTCTTAGTTAACTTGGCTTGCACTCCAAGAAAGCGGCTCAAGGAAGCTTCTTGAGAAGCTTCAAGGGTCTTGTATGCTACCTATAAATACCAAGGCCAAAGCTCATGCTAGGTAATCGGAGTTTTCCCTCATTCAAGTGTCCCAATGTGAGTTTCCATTCTCCTATTTCTCTCCTCGGTTTCGGTCTTTTACATTGGTATTAGAGCAGGATTGGGATGGATGGAATTTATGGACCACCAAATCCACTTCCACCAAACCATTGGGACTTTCATGTCCAGATATTACCAAAGCATCGTTTCACACAATTCATCACCTCGCACTTTGGGCAGGATTTTCTACACATGATCACCGTGTCAGAGGAACCCTTGATACTTCCAGTTGTAACTTATGGAGAACGGTGGACGTGTTGTATCTATGTTTTAATCAACTAGATAAATTGAGTGGTAGAATAGAGTAGTAGCAATGGCGGCAATACCGGATGTTGTCCTTGCAATGCAACAACAAATTGAGCATCTTACTCGATTGTTGGATGAACGAGACCAGTAACGACAAGAACAGATAGACAGAGCGCCAGTTTGAGATGGAGAAGATCGCATTCGATTTCCAAAACCCAAGGTGTTTGAAGGCAAGAATCTTCCAAGCACAGTGGAGAATTTTGTGTTTGACTGCAAACGTTACTTTGAAGCCACCAATCTTCAAGACAAGCGGAAACAAATTCTCTTGGCTTCTAGCCAATTGGATGGCATGGCAAAACTTTAGTGGCGATTCCGAGTAGAAAGAGCTAAATGACAAATTGCTACACCGATTTTGACATGGGCAGAATTCAGGGATGCAATACTTGGTCGATTTCAAACTATATATGCCACCTGAGCCACACGAGATAAATTGGCGGAGTTGAGGCAGATTGGCTTAGTGAGAAGCTACATCACACAATTTCAGAACATCATCATGCAAATTCCAGATATCCAAGAAGGTGAAGTTCTGGATCGATTTGTGCGAGGATTGAAGTCACGAACCAAATTGGAGTGACCATGCGGGAGCCACAAAATGTAAAAGAAGTCATGCAATTGGCTGAGCGTTTTGATTCCTTGGTTGCGATAACTTGGTCTTGACCTCGACCTACACAAAGCCTACCAATACCACGAGTGGAAGAACCAGTACCAATGGAGATTGATGCTATCCAACAAAGACCACTTGGCACAGTAGATAAAGAAAGATTACGACAAAATGGAGGTTGCTTTTATTGTCGCCAAGTTGGACATTGCATTGCTGAATGTCCACTTAGGAATGGGCGACCTCAACAAGTTGCCCAGATGGAGTTTGTGGAACAGAATGTTCAGGGAAACGAAGAATCCCAGTAGGAGATTTCGAGCCGCCTATTGGGAGCTTGATTAGTTCCAATGGGATTGAAGGCTCGACCTATGCAAGTTTGCTTCACTTGCAAGGTACGATATCTAATTGGGGTTGTAGGATTTTGGTTGATTCTGGAAGTTCAAAAAATTGCATGTCTATGCAAGTAGCAAAGGAATTGGGTATTCTTATCAAGTCAATGTTTGGAAGTAGTTTGATGATGGCGGATGGTAGAAAGGGTTCTGCATTCTACACCTCACATCCTGTTACCTTCAAGATTGGGAAGGAGTATTTGGAGTGTATGAGGTTTGTAGTGGCACCTCTACACTATGATATCATTCTGGGTCTACTTTGGCTTGAACGTCATTAGGTTCAATTTGATTGGACCCGACGACAAATTCAAGTACAACACCAAGGTAGAAATTTCCGATTAGGTTGTCTGGCACCTCTGAGTAAGACGCCTAAGAATAGTCAGTCCCAAGATGGGAAGTTTGTCGAGAAGTTAGCCATAGAGCAAATCTAGAAGAGGGATGAGTGCCAAGATGGGGAGTTTGCCAAGAAGGCAACCATAGAGCAAGCTTGGAAGAGAGATGAGTCCTTGGAAGGGAAGTTTGTTAATGAAGCGGCCATAGAGCAAGCTTTGGAGGAAGATAAGTCTGTATTTGCGGTGTGGATCAAGCCGATTGCACAAGAACAATCTGACGAGGGCCAAGAGCCTCATCAAGCAATGGTGGATTGGATAGTTCAGGAGTTTACAGATGTGTTTCAGGATGATCTTCCAAAGGGATTACCCTCCGATCGAGGTATGCTCTTCAAGATCAAGTTATTGCCAGGGAGTACTCCAGTGAGTAGACCAATCTATCGGCTCTCACCAAAGGAGTTGGAGGAGTTGCAAACAACACTTACAGAGTTGTTGGAGAAGGATTTCATACGACATAGTACCTCTCCTTGGGGAGCACCGGTACTATTTGTTCCAAAGAAGGATGGAGGACTTTGTTTCTATATTGATTACCGTGGACTCAATAAGCAAACCGTGAAGAATGCATATCCCTTGCCTCAGATCGATGACCTGCTTGATCAACTAAGTGGAGCACGCTACTTTTCCAAGCTAGATCTTCATAGCGGCTATTGGCAAATTCCTATTGAAGGAGAGGACGTGCAAAAGACTGCCTTTTGCACAAGGTATGGACATTTTGAGTAGAGAGTTCTACCTTTTGGACTCACTAATGCTCCAGCAGTCTTCATGGATCAGATGCATCAGGTGTTGGAGGGACTATTGGATCAGTCCGTGGTAGTGTTCTTAGATGATATCTTAATCTATAGTAAGATAGAGGCAGAACACAGGAATCATGTACGGGAAGTCCTAAGACAACTACGATAGTGGAAATTCTATTGCAAGAAGTCAAAGTGTGCTTTTTGGCAAAAGGAGGTTACCTTCTTGGGTCATAAGATCTCATCAGAGTGGATCAAGATGGAAGAAGAGAAGATCAAGGCCATTACTAATTGGCCTACCCCAAAGGATGCTACAGAAGTACAAGCATTCAATGGATTGGCCAGTTTTTACCGACGGTTCATCCACTATTATGCTCACGTGGCTGCACCATTGACAGACCTCTTGGGAAAGAACTCGAGCTTCCAATGGACCACCAAGCATGAAGAAGCATTCCAGAAGTTAAAGCATATGGTGTCTTCAAGACCCATTCTTCAACCATATGATCCTCAACTACCTTGTGTGGTTGATTTTGATACTTCTAACTTTGCGATTGGAGCTATGTTGCAACAAGAATTTCCAGATGGACTACATCCTATCGCCCTTGTGTCTCGCCGACTAAATACAGCTGAAAGAAATTACTCTGCTGAAGATCGGGAACAACTTGCAATGGTATATGCCACCAAGGTATGGAGGCATTATCTCTTGGGGAAACAAGTGATCATGCGAACTGATCACAAACCATTGTTGCAGACCTTACACTTGGAGCACATGAAGAGCCGGCATCATCGATGGGAAGAGCAACTCCAATTGTTTGACATCAAACTTGAGTACAAACCAGGTCGGTTCCATGTCATCCCCGATGCTCTATCACGACGACCTGATTTGAAGGATCTTCCTCTCATCACGGCGGCAATTACAACGGTGTCCATTGACCATAAGGTCCATAATGAGTTTCAATCAGCTCTACAACAAGATCCCTTCTTCCAAATGGTACACGGTCGTCTGACAGCACGTGACAAGGAGTACAACACCTTCTCCTTCAAGGAAGGCCTTTTATTCCTTGAAGACCAGATCTATGTTCCAGCCAAAGGTGATCTTTGACTTGTGCGCTTTCAAGAAGCCCATGATTTACCAATAGCTGGTCACATGGGAGTGGACAAGACCTTGGGCACCCTCCAACGCCAATGGTGGTGGCCCAACATGACACGAGATGTTTGAGACTTTGTCTGATCATGTGAGAGTTGCCAACGGAACAAGGCCAACAACCAAAAGCCGAGTGGAATCCTTCAACCACTTGCCATTCCATCCGCTCGTTGGGAGCTTGTGAGCTTGGATCTCATCACATCCTTGCCAAAGATAAAACACGGACACACGGCAATTGTGGTGTTTGTGGATAAGCTTAGTAAGCAAATCCACTTGGCACCAACCTGTGATACCGTGGATGCTCCAACCTTAGCGCAACTCTACTTTGACAATGTCTTCAAACATCATGGGATGCCATGTGTACTCATCTCCAACTGTGATCCTCGATTTATCGGGAAGTTTTGGCAAGCACTCTTCCAGATACTCGGCACCAAGCTTGCTTTGTCCACGGCCTATCATCCTCAAACTGATGGACAAACCAAACGCGCCAATCATACATTAGAGGATATGTTGTGGGCCTTTGTCAATGTCCACCATACCAACTGGGATGAATGTCTTGCAGCTGTAGAATTTGCCTACAACAATTCCAAATAGGCAAGCACTGGGTTTTCTCCCTTCTTTCTCAATTTTGGCCAAGATCCACTTGTTCCATATTCTCTTCTTGCTCCCCCTCCCTCTCAAGTTCCTCATACTTCTACATTCTTGACCACTATATCCCAATCTCTCCAATAATCCAAACCTCACCTCCTTGTTGCTCAGAATTGCCAAAAACAATATGCGGACCATCATAGTCGTGATCTCACCTTTGAAGTTGGTGATAAAGTCATGCTATCCTCTAGTAACCTCCCTCTCCCACTTGATACCCAAGTTTGTAAACTTGCTCCTAATTGGATAGGACCCTTTGATATCACCCACATTATCTCTCCTGTTGCTTATCGACTTGCCTTACCTTGTCACATGCGTATCCATCCTGTCTTTCATGTTTCCAAGTTGAAACCCTTTGTTCCTAACCCTTCTTCCTTTTCCTCTCGAGTCCAACCTCCCCCTCTTCCTGTCCCTATCAATGATCATGAGGAGTACGAAGTTGATCGTATCCTTGCGCGTCGCCATATTCAACGAGGCCGTCGCCAACATACAGAGTACAAGGTCCTTTGGAAAGGGTATCCCCTTCATGATGCCACATGGGAACCTCTTTCTCACCTCCAGAATGCATAGATGGCCATCAAGGAATTTGAAGCTTCACTGGCGACGAGGACGTCACCAACTAGCGGCGGGGGAATATGTAACAATATGGAGTTTAGTGACAAAGTTAGTCGGGCTTACAAAGTAGAGAATAAGACAAAATATCCTAGAATATTCTAGAAGCATCAAAGAAGCTTCTTAGGAAGCTTCCCAACTAGTTAACTTGCGCCCTAAGCAAGTAGCTTCTAGAAGCTTCTAACTAGCTTAGCTTGCACGCCAAGTAGGTGACTTCTAGAAGGAAGCTTCTTGAGAAGCTTCTTAGTTAACTTGGCTTGCACTCCAAGAAAGCGGTTCAAGGAAGCTTCTTGAGAAGCTTCAAGGGTCTTGTATGCTACCTATAAATACCAAGGCCAAAGCTCATGCTAGGCATTCGGAGTTTTCCCTCATTCAAGTGTCCCAATGTGAGTTTCCATTCTCCTATTTCTCTCCTCGGTTTCGGTCTTTTACACTCACGCTCCACCTCCAAAGCATTGTTGTCTACGTCATTCTTTCATGTTAGGATAGGTAGTAGAATATCAACAAGCAATGCAAGCATTTTCACCCTCCAAACCAACACCTTTTTTTATTGACACTCTCTAAACTTTATATGTTCTTCACTATAATACCAAGAGCTAGCCATGCCATGATCTAGATATAAAATTTGGTTTGGTAACATCTAGAATGATGTTATACATGATGGTCACAATAGATCAGATAGAAGTATCACCAAAAGAGTACTTTTGCTAATAGAGCAAAAACTGAAATAGACTTGAAAACCTTAGAACCAATAGCTAGACATATGATTTAAAGGTGAGAATTGGTTTGGTAAAAACTAGAAGGATGTTACACATGATGGACTAAACAGATCAAAAAGAGGTATCACTAAAAGGGGACTTCTTCTAATAGAGTAGGAACCAAAATATGCTTGATCTTTGAAGGCAATTTTGGAGGCTAAACGGATGAATTAGGCCTCAAAAATGTGCAGATCCCCCTCTCCCCAACACAATAGAGGAATGGCTGGCCTTCCCTCTTCCTTGGTTTGTCTCATTGAGAGCTTTCCAATGGTACCTTACCCATGTGATTTTGAGATTCATAAAGAAGATTCCCTAAAATATTCCCTTTGGTCAAAACTTGTTTGACCAAACCAAAAAGGACTTGGACCGACATATCACCCATCCAAGTAAGTAATCCAAGGGTGGAGCTTGCTGATACATCATCTATCTATGTGCCTAATCCTATGGTGGAGCTTCCTTGGAGGAGATCCTCTTTGTCTATATAATAAAGAGAAGGTGTTCCTTTGGGGCATCGGATGATTGAGTGTGAAATTTGTATTTTCTCTCTTCTCTTGTCCTCGGAGTATTACCCACCCATCCGCTACATATGAGCTTCTTCTTTTTTCTATGACTATCAACCTAATGAGGAGTTATGTCTTGTAGAGTCCTTCTTTGCCTACGCTCTACTCCACTCTCCATGTTTCTCAAAAGGGAGGTCCTTCAAGGCTAGTTTTTGACCATTTATGGGATTCTCTCTCCCAACTTGCCAGACTCAAGCTTCCATCTTCTCTTTGCTTTCTGCTAATGTCTTGCCTTGAGTGTGGCTCATTTTTTTGGTGCATCTTCTCTCCTGGCTCTATCCAAGGAGACATTTGGTGTATGTCCCATACGTATAGGAGATGTCTTCTTGAGTTTAGTATCACTCAACATTTGCCTACAATTTTGCCACTCCTTTTCATCTTTCTTGTCCCCTTATCAATATACAATAGCCATGCTAGGTAGTAGTGAGAATGTCTCCTTATCAATATACAATAGCCATGCTAGGTGGTTATGAGACGGTTATTGTAGGCATTCGAGCTTCCTTGGACCTCCATCTCAATTGGGTGGTCATCCAAGTAGATTTCTCAAATGCCTTCAATATCATTTCTTGTTTGGAATTGTTTTGAGCTCTTCACTTTGCAAGAGAGTAGATTTGTAATGCTCCGAGGACAAGCAAAAAGAGAAAACACAGATTACACACTCAATATTCAGTGCTCTAAAGGAGCACCTTCTCTTTATTATATAGACAAAGAGGATCTCCTCCAAGGAAGCTCCACCATAGGATTATGCATACAAATAGGTGACATATCAACAAGCTCCACCCTTGGATTACTTACTTGGATGGGTGACATGTTCGTCTAGTTCCTATCTGGTTGGTCAAACAAGCTTTGACTAGAGTGAATCTTTTAGAGAATCTTCCTATAAGTGTCAAAATCATGTGAGTAAGGTACCATTGGAAAGCTCTCAATGAGACAAAGCAAGGGGGAGGGAAGGCCATCCTTTCCTCTATGGGAGGGGGGAATGGCTTATTTTTTAGGCCTAATTCATCCGTTTAGGCCTCCGAAATTGCCTTCAAAGATTTCAGGCATTTTTTAGTTCCTACTCTATTAGTAGAAGTCCCCTTTTGATGATACCTCTTTCTGATCTGTTTAGTCCATCATGTGTAACATCCTTCCATATGTTACCAAACCAATTTTCACCTTTAAATCATATGTCTAGCTATTGGTTCTAAGGTTCTCAAGTCTATTTTGATTTTTGCTCTATTAGTAGAAGTACTCTTTTGGTGATACTTCTATCTGATCTATTTTGACCATCATGTATAACATCATTCTAGATGTTACTAAACCAAATTTCACATCTAGATCATATGGCTAGTTCTTGGTATTACAGACCTCCCTCCTTTTAAGATGCAATGTCCTCGTTGTGCAATTGTTGTTCAAATGCTTGCACCAACACCGGTGCATGTGTCAAATTGGCAGCGGGCTCCCATGTTACTTCATAGAGGAGGTAACCTTTCCACTATACTAGATAGTCCACTCACTGATGGCAAGTACCACACATGCATTTTTGGAGAATACGCTTTACTTCATAGTCCTCTATGCCATCAATGAGTGTCGGACAAGGTCAAATGTCTTGTGTGGAATGACCCTGGCTCGATTGGAGAGCATATCTGCGTAGTAGGGAAACATGGAACATTGGATAGATCTTCATGTGTGATGGTAGCTCAAGGTGATAGGCCACAGCGCCGACGCGACAAAGAATCGAGAAAGGCCCAATAAAACGATGTTTGAGCTTACAAGGTCCAACTAATGTGAGGTTGGTTGTTGATAGCCACACTTGATCCCCAACATTGAACTACATGTGCCTGCAGTGTGCATTAACATACTGCTTCTATTGATTTTATGCAATCTGTAATCTGTGTTTGGCGCTCTCCACACCGTGTTGGATTCTAGAAACAAATGTGTTGACTGCATCGACCTTGGTAGCCACCGGATGGATCTTCATCAAGCTAGAAGGTGTGAAGGGATGCTCACCATACATGAGGAAGAACGGAGTGACCTGGATGGATGCATTCACTCAATTGTTGTAAACAAATTCCACCAACAAGAGTAGGGTGTCCCACCTCTCTTGCTCTTCTAAGGTGAAGCCACGTAACATGTCTTCAATCGTGCGATTAGCCCGCTTTGTTTGGCCATTTGTTTGTGGATGGTTGTAATACCAAGAGCTAGCCATATGATCTAGATGTGAAATTTGGTTTGGTAACATCTAGAATGATGTTATATATGATGGTTAAAATAGATCAGATAGAAGTATCACCAAAAGAGTACTTCTACTTATAGGGCAAAAACCAAAATAAGACTTGAGAACCTTAGAACCAATTGCTAGACATATGATTTAAAGGTGAGAATTGGTTTGGTAACATCTGGAAGGATGTTACACACGATGGACTAAACAGACCAAAAAGAGGTATCACCAAAAGGGGACTTCTACTAATAGAGTAGGAACCGAAATATGCCTAAAATCTTTGAAGGCAATTTCGGAGGCCTAAATGGATAAATTAGGCCTCAAAAATATGCAGATTCCCCTCTCCAATGGAGGAGAGGTTGGCCTTCCCTCCCCCTTGCTTTGTCTCATCGAGAGCTTTCTAATGGTACCTTACTCACGTGATTCTGAGATTCCTATAGGAAGATTCCCTAAAAGATTCCCTTTGGTCAAAGCTTGTTTGACCAACCAGATAGGACCTAGACCAGACATGTCACCCATCCAAGTAAGTAATCCAAAGGTGGAGCTTGTTGACATGTCACCTATCTGTGTCCCTAATCCTATGGTGGAGCTTCCTTGGAGGAGATCCTCTTTGTCTATATAATAAAGAGAAGGTGCTCCCTTGGGGCATCGAATGTTTGAGTGTGCAATCTATGTTTTCTCTCTTCTTATGTACTCGGAGTATTACAATGGTATTAGAGCAAGTGTTCTAGTCCAAGAGAGTGGATCACCCCTCTTGGAATAGCACAAACTACTAAAATTGAGTAATTTGAGGTGGAGAACATAGAGTAATCGCTAGACTTAGGAAGGACTTTAGAGAGCGGATGGGATGGATGCGCCGGGAGGACAATTTCCCGCACCTAACTTTCCATTCTCAAACCCATTCCACATCAAGGTTATGTACATCCAGCATGAGTAGATGAGGGTATTGCTAGTTTATCACTTTGGTGCGGAATTCATGGATAGAGTGATGAACTCACCAAACCCGGTGATTCTACCTGTGGTGATATATGACAAAGAGTGGGATTTGACAATCTACATTCTATTATGATAAAATGGATATGAATGTCCCAAATCCTCTCCCTTTCAACACTCAAGTAGAAATCCGTTATGTAGTGAGGCCAAAAGTGATGTTTAGAGATTTTGTGGTTAGGATTTTGGTGAGGAGTATTATCAACGAGTGATAGCTTCTAAGGTCCCAATGGTAGTTTTGATAGTTCATGCACCTTCTAGAGTGATTACATTGACTCTATATTGAAGTAGACATTAGCAATTGAGTGTTGCAAGAACCATGGATCTGCAATTGCAAGAGCTGGTGCAAGGAATGCAAGGGATGTTGAATGAATTTTGAGAGATTAAGATGACCATGGAGACATTACAAAGTCAAGTGCAGATCCTTAGGAACGATCAAGCCATGCAAGAAGAAGAGCCGTTTCAAAACCCAATACCTGCGACTGAAGTACTTGGAGAGGCACCCGTGCCTACAAACCCTATCAACAATGAAGCCACATTGCTACTCCGGATGAAGAAGACCTGCAACATCAAGCCTTACAAGGGGCAGCGTACAATGGGAGTAGTGGAAAATTGGATCTCGAGAATGAATCAATATTTCCGGTTGTTCTCAACAGAGATCACAAAGCATGATGCATGTGTGTTTGCATGTGGGTACTTGACCGCTAAGGCCCTCACATGGTATGATGCTTGGGAATGATCTATGTTGGCAGAGAGAAGGGAGGTCACATGGACAGCAATGCAAGAAGGACTGTTGAAGAATTTCCAATATGTGGATTCTGTGCAGATGGCTCAATCCCGACTATGGAGATTGAGACAAAAGAATAGCGTACAAGAGTATGTGGAAGCATTTTTGGATCTACAAGTCGCAATTACCGACATGAGTCCAACAGAGGCTCTCGACAATTTCAAACGAGGGTTGAAAGAGCGGTTTCGCCAAGAAGTCATGGTGCAAAACCCTCGCACGGTATTTGAAGCCATTGCTTCTGCACAGAGAATAGTAGGAGCATTAGGTGGAGGTGAAGGAGTAGTTCCACCTCAACATTATCGGGCAGAAATGCCACACATGGGTGGACCAGTACCGATGGAATTGGGCAACCTTTGATTCTGGGATTGAGGAGCACGACTGCTTCAAGGGGAGCAGAGACAAGTAGAAGAACAAAGAGATGGAGTCCCACGAGGAGAAGGAACTCGAGGAGAACAATGCCATTGTTACAATTGTGGCCATATTGGGTACATATCTACCAACTGTCGCACTCATTTCCCTAGAGGCCCTCGGCCTTTGTACAGGCAATCTTTGAACAACATGGAGAGGCGCATTGAAGAGGAGGAGGTGGAAATGACTTTGGAAAACAAAGATCACCAGTAAATGTACCTTGCGGCCTTACTGGTTCAATAAGGAAGCAAAGAAGCAAGGGAAGGAAGAAGAATAATGCGCAAAGATCCCGAAAGGCAACTTCACAATTGATTGTTGTGAATGGAATCCTAGAAGGTAATCAAGTGAGAGTATTAATAGATCCAAGAGCAACAGAGAATTTCTTGTCTTGCTCTATTGCAATAAGATTGGGAATGGATTTAGAGAGAAATGGAAGTGAAGAAGTAGAGTTACCAAATGGCAAACAAAGAGGATTGAATCATTACCTAGACATGTAACCCTCTTTGTAGGAGAATATCAAGAAGCAATTGAGTGGCGAGTGATATAGTTAGCTCGTTATGATGCAATTTTAGGCATGCCATGGATGGAGCAGTACAACCCTTTGGTGGACTAGAGGAAGAAAGTAGTGAGAACCCACAATTGGTCAATCATTAGGGTTAAAGAAACATCACACATGCAGAAACTGCCTCTATATGTCGTAGGGACGGCAATTGTCTATAAGACTGATAGATGTTTTATGGGTCTAATAAGAGAAGTCCAGAGTACACAACTCGATGGACAAATTCTTGAGAAATTGAAGGATGTGGTGGATGAGTTTCAAGATGTCTTTCTTGATGATCTACCCTTAGGATTACCACCAAAAAGGCAAGTAGATCACAAAATAAAGACACTCCCAGGGAAGACACCTCCTTGTAAGGCCCCATATTGCCTATCACCTCATGAGTTGGAGGAGTGTAAGACTCAAATTGAGGAGATGATGCAGAAAGGGTTCATCCAACCTAGGGTATCACTATATGGTGCCCATGTCTTGTTTGTGAAGAAGAAGGATGGTACAATGTGCATGTGCATTGACTATCGGGGTCTCAATCAGCAAACAATGAAGAACAAATACCCCTTACCTTGCATGGATGACCTGTTTGATCAACTCCATGGAGCGAGATACTTCACCAAATTGGACTTGCGGAGCGGTTACAATCAAATCTGAATTGCAGAAGAGGATGTGTACAAAACCGTCTTTCAAACCAGGTATGGCCACTTTGAGTATCTTGTGATGCCTTTTGGCCTCACCAATGCACCTGCCACTTTCATGAGTCTAATGAATGATATATTTCGTCCATACTTAGACAAGTCTGTTATCATCTTCTTGGATGATATCTTAGTATATAGTAGCATGATGATAGAACACAAAAAACACTTATGAGAGGTCCTCCAGATTCTAAGACAAAATCAGTTATACGCCAAAATCTCAAGGTGTGAGTTTGGCAAGTCTGAAGTAGACTACTTAGGGCATAGAGTAAGTACGGAGGGCATTCAAGTATTGACAGATAAAATAGGGGTCATTCAAAAGTGGAGTGCTCCAAAAGATCAGACTCAACTTAAGAGCTTCTTGGGATTGACGGGATTCTATCATAGATTTATCAAGGACTTCTCCAAGGTTGCACAGCCTTTAACGGCACTACTTGGCAAGGGGAAGAAGTGGACATGGGGAATTGCACAAGAGTTGGCCTTTCAAGAATTGAAGGCCGCCTTGCTACATGCACCAATCTTGAAGTGGTACGACCCAAAACGTCCAATCAAGTTGGCTATAGATGCATCAAGCGTAGCAATAGGAGCAGTCCTACAACAAGAGTGGCATGACGGATGGCATCCAATTGCATATTTCTCTTGCAAGTTGTTACCGATAGAGCACAACTACCACACTATAGAACAAGAAGAGCTGGCCATCATTCTAGCAACCAAGCATTGGAAGCACTACCTGGGCGAGAAGGCATTTGTAGTAGAGACAAACCACAAACCTCTAGTCTACCTTGAGACGCAAAAGGATCTATCTCGTCGCCAAATTCAGTGGGCAGAGTGGCGACAACGCTTCAACATGACAATCACCTACGTGGAAGGTAAGAAGCAACTTGCAAATGCATTCACCCGCATGCCAATGGCCAATAACTTGGTGGTAGAGGTTAAGATTAACCCTGAACTGGCAAGAGATTCTGGCTACTACAAAAACTGATCCACAGATTGTAGAAGCACAATCATCCAAAGGTGTCACCAGCACCCAAGGACTCACCTTTCGGGATGGCAGATTATGGATCCCAAATGTCCCCAAATTACGCACCACCATTCTAGCAGAATGTCATGATTTGGCCATTGCAGCTCATGTCGGAGTGGACAAGACCTTGGATGCGGTCAAGCACCATTACTATTGGCCCAAGATGAGCAACAACGTGATGGACTATGTGCATAGCTGCCTACTTTGTCAACAGAACAAAGCTTCTAATCAAGCTCCTGTAGGGCTCCTTCAACCTCTCCCTACTCCTACCCAATGTTGGGAACAAGTGAGTATGGATCTTGTCTGTGAATTACACAAGACCACCTCAAGGTTTGACTCCATTATGGTCTTTGTGGACCGGCTCAGCAAAATGATTCATGTATGCCCTACCACCAAGGAGGTGTCCGCTCCACAACTAGCTCAATTATCCTTAGATGTAGTCTTTGCTCACCATGGCTTGTCTAGAGTACTCATCACCGATAGAGGCACCCAGTTCACCAGTTTGTTTTGACGAACACTCTTTGGTTTCTTCAAAACCAAGTTGGCCATGTCCACAGCTTACCACCCACAAACAGATGGCCAAACAGAGCGGGCTAATCGCACGATTGAAGATATGTTACGCAGCTTCACCTTAGAAGAGCAAGAGAGGTGGGACACCCTACTCCCATTGGTGGAATTTGCTTACAATAATTCAATGAATAACTCCACCCAGGTCACTCCGTTCTTCCTCATGTATGGTGAGCATCCCTTCACACCTTCTAGTTTGATGAAGATCCATCCAGTGGCTACCAAGGTCGATGCAGTCAACACATTTGTTTCTAGAATCCAACAAGGTGTGGAGAGCGCCAAGCACAGATTACAGATTGTGCAAAATCGACAAAAGTAGTATGTTGATGTACACCGTAGGCACATGGAGTTCAATGTTGGGGATCAAGTGTGGCTATCGACAACCAACCTCACATTAGTTGGACCTTGTAAGCTCAGACCTCGTTTTATTGGGCCTTTCTTGATTCTTCATCGCATCGACGCTGTGGCCTATCACCTTGAGCTCCTACCACACATGAAGATCCATCTAGTGTTCCATGTCTCCCTACTATATGCGATATGCTCTCCAATCAAGCCATGGTCATTCCACACAAGACATTCGACCTTATCCGACATTCATTGATGGCATCGAGGAATATGAAGTGGAATGGATTCTCCAAAAATGCATACATGGTACTCGCCATCCGCGAGTGGACTATCTAGTACAATGGAAAGGTTACCCCCTCTATGAAGCCACCTAGGAGCCCGCTGCCAATTTGGCACATGCACTTGTGTTGGTGCAAGCATTTGAGCAACAATTGCACAACAAGGACGTTGCGTCTTAAAAGGAGGGAGGTCTGTAATACCAAGAGCTAGCCATATGATCTAGATGTGAAATTTGGTTTTTTAACATCTAGAATGATGTTATACATGATGGTCAAAGTAGATCAGATAGAAGTATCACCAAAGGAGTACTTCTACTTATAGGGCAAAAACCAAAATAAGACTTGAGAACCTTAGAACCAATAGCTAGACATATGATTTAAAGGTGAGAATTGGTTTGGTAATATCTGGAAGGATGTTACACATGATGGACTAAACAGACCAAAAAGAGGTATCACCAAAAGGGGACTTCTACTAATAGAGTAGGAACCGAAATATGCTTGAAATCTTTGAAGGCAATTTTGGAGGCCTAAACGAATGGATTAGGCCTCAAAAATGTGCACACTCCCCCCTCCCCCTCCTTTCCAATGTAGAAAAGGCTGGCTTTCCTTCCTCCCTAATTTGTCTCGTCGAGAGCTTTCCAACAGTACCTTACTCACATGATTTTGAGATTCCTATAGGAAGATTCCCTAAAAGATTTCCTCCGGTCAAAGCTTGTTTGACCAACCAGATAGGACCTAGACCAGACATGTCACCCATCCAAGTAAGTAATCCAAGGGTGGAGCTTGCTGACATGTCACCTATTTGTGTCCCTAATCCTATGGTGGAGCTTCCTTGGAGGAGATCCTCTTTGTCTATATAATAAAGAGAAGGTGCTCCCTTGGAGCATCAAATGTTTGAGTGTGCAATCTATGTTTTCTCTCTTGTCTTGTCCTTGGAGTATTACAGTGGTAAGTTGTGGACATGGCCAACTTGGTTTTGAAGAAACCAAAGAGTGTTTGCTAAAACAAATTGGTGAATTGAGTGCCTCTATCGGTGATAAGTACTCTAGACAAGCCATGGTGAGAGAAGACTGCATCAAAGTATAATTGAGCTAGTTGTGGAGCAATCACATCCTTGGTGGTAGGGCATACATGAATCATTTTAATAAGCCGGTCCACAAAGACCACGATGGAGTCAAACCCTAAGGTGGTCTTGGGTAATTCACAGACGAGATCCATACTCACTTGTTCCCAATGTTGGGTAGGCGTGGAGAGAGGTTGAAAGAGCCCTACAAGAGCTTGATTAGAAGCTTTGTTCTATTGACAAAGTAGGCAGCTGTGCATGTAGTCCATCACATCATTTGCTCATCTTGGGCTAATAGTAATGGCGTTGGACTGCATCTAAGGTCTTGTCCACTCCAACATGACCTGCAATGGCCAAATCATAACATTCCACTAGAATGGTGGTGCGTAATTTTGGGACATTTGGGGGCCATAATCTGCTATCACAAAAGGTGAGTCCTTGGGTGCTGGTGACGCCTTTGGATGATTGCGCTTCTACAATCTGTGGATCAATTTTTGTAGCAGCCAAAATTCAAAATTAATCTTAACCTCTACCACCAAGTTGTTTGCCATTGGCATGTGGGTGAATGCATTTGCAAGTTGCTTCTTACCTTCCACGTAGGTGATTGACATGTTGAAGCATTATTGCCACTCTGCCCACCAAATCTGGCAACGAGATAGATCCTTATGCGTCTTGAGGTAGACTAGAAGTTTGTAGTCTGTCTCTACTACAAATGCCTTCTTGCCCAGATAGTGCTTCCAATGCTTGGTTGCCAGAACAATGGCCAGCTCTTCTTGTTCTGTGGTGTGGTAGTTGCGCTCTACTGGTAACAACTTTCAAGAGAAATATGCAATTGGATGCCATCCGTCATGCCACTCTTGTTGTAGGACTACTCCTATTGTTACGCCTAATGCATTTGTAGCCAACTTGATTGGTCGTTTTGGGTCATACCACTTCAAGATTAGTGCATGTAGCAAGGCGGCTTTCAATTCTTTAAAGGACAACTCTTGTGTGGTTCCCCATGTCCACTTCTTCCCCTTGCCAAATAGTGCCGTTAAAGGTTGTGCAACCTTGGAGAAGTCCTTGACAAATCTACGTTAGAATCCCGTCAATCCCAAGAAGCTCTTGAGTTGAGTCTGATCTTTTGGGGCACGTCATTTTTGAATGACCTCTACTTTATCTATCAATACTTGAATGCCCTTTGCACTTACTCTATGCCCCAAGTAGTCTACTTCAGACTTGCCAAACTTGAACTTTGAGATTTTGGCATACAATCAATTCTGTCTTAGAATCTGGAGGATCTCTCATAGATGTTGTTTGTGTTCCGTCATCGTGCTACTGTATACTAGGATATTGTCCAAAAAGAAAATAATAGACTTATCCAAGTATGGACAAAATATGTCATTCATTAGAATCATGAAAGTGGCAGGTGCATTGGTGAGGCCAAAAGGCATCACAAGATACTCAAAGTGGCCATACCTGGTTCAAAAGGCAGTTTTGTACACATCCTCCTTTGCAATTTGGATTTGATTGTAATCGCTCCGCAAGTCCAATGTGGTGAAGTATCTTGCTCCATGGAGTTGATCAAACAGGTCATCCATGCAAGGTAAGGGGTATTTGTTCTTCACAGTTTGCTGATTAAGACCTCGATAGTCAATGCACATGCGCATTGTACCATCCTTCTTCTTCACAAACAAGATAGAAGTCCCATATGGTGATAAGCTAGGTTGGATGAACTTCTTTTGCAGTATTTCCTCAATTTGAGTCTTACACTCCTCCAACTCATGAGGTGATAAGCGATATGGGGCCTTACAAGGAGGTGTCTTCCTCGGGAGTATCTCAATTTTATGATGTACTCTCCTTTTTTTGTGGTAATCCTGAGGGTAGATCATCGGGAAAGACATCTTGAAATTCATCCACCACAGCCTTCAATTTCTCAAGAACTTGTCCATCGAGTTGTGCACTCTGGACTTCTCTTAATAGACCCATGAAACATCTATCGGTCTTACAGACAATTGCTGTCCCTATGACATATAGAGGCAAATCCTACTTGGGTGATTTTTCTTTAACCCCGATGATTGACCATTGATGGGTTCTCACTACTTTCTTCCTCCAATCTACCATAGGGTTGTAATGCTCCATCCATGGCATGCCTAAGATTGCATCATAACGAGTTAATTGTATCACTCGCCACTCAATTGCTTCTTGATATTCTCCTATAGAGAGTGTTACCCGTCTAGGTATGATTCAATCCTCTCTGTTTGCCCGTTAGGCAACTCTACTTCTTCACTCCTATCTCTCTCTAGATTCATTCTCAATCTTAGTGCAATAGAGAAAGATAAGAAATTCTATGTTGCTTCTGGATTGATTAATACTCTCACTTGATTGCCTTCTAGGACTCTATTCACGACAATCAATTATGAGGTTGCCTTTCGAGATCTGTGCGCATTAGTCTTCTTCCTTCCTTTGCTTTGCTTCTTCCTTATTGAGCCAATAAAGCCACGAGGTACATTTATTGGCAATCTTTATTTCTTGAAGTGAATTCCACCTCTTCCTCTTCAATGCGCCTCTCCATGTTGTTCAAAGATTGCCTGTACAAAGGCCGAGGGCTTTTAGGGAAATGAGTGTGATAGTTGGTAGATATGTGCCCAATATGGCCACAATTGTAACAACGGCATTGTTCTCCTTGAGTTCCTTCTCCTTGTGTGACTCCATCTCTTTCTTCTACCCGTCCACGCTCCCCTTGAAGCGGTTGTGCTCCTCAATCTTGAAATTGAAGGTTACCCAATTCCATCAATATTGGTCCACCCATGTGTGGCATTTCTTCCCAATAATGTTGAGATGGAACTACTTGTTCACCTCCACCCAATGCTCTTGCTATTTTCTACGCACAAGCAATGGCTTTAAATACCATGCAAGGATTTTGCACCATGACTTCTTGGCGAATCCGCTCCTTTAACCCTTGTTTGAAATTGTCGAGAGCCTCTGCTAGACTCATGTTGGTTATTGCAACTTGTAGATCCAAAAATGCCTCCATATACTCTTGTATGCTATTCTTCTGTCTCAATCCCCATAGTCTGGGTCGAGCCATCTGCACAGAATCCACCAATTGGAAATTCTTCAGCAATCCTTCTTGCATTGTTGTCCATGTGACCTCCCTTCTCTCTGCCAACATGGATCATTCCCAAGCATCATACCATGTGAGGGCTTTATCTATCAAGTACCCACATGCAAACACGCTTGCAGCATGCTCCATGATCTCTGTTGAGAACAATCAGAAATATCAATTCATTCTCGAGATCCAATTTTCCACTACTCCCATCATATGTTGCTCCTTGTAAGGCTCAATGTTGCAGGTCTTCTTCATCCAAAGTAGCAAAATGCTTCATAGTTGATAGGGTTTGTAAGCACAAGTGCATCTCCAAGTACATCATTCTCAAGTACAGGGTTTTGCGACGGCTCTTCTTCTTGCATGGCTTGATCGTTTGTGAGGATTTGCACTTGACTTTGTAATGTCTCCATGGTCATCTTAATCTCTCAAAATTCATTCAACATCCCTTGCATTCCTTGCACCAACTCTTGCAATTACGGATCCATGGTTATTGCAACATTCAATTGCTAATGTCTACCTCAACATAGAGTCAATATGATCACTCTGGAAGGCGTACAAACTATCGGAACTACCATTGGGACCTCAAAAGCTATCACTTGTTGATAATACTCCTTGCCAAAATTTCTAACCACAAAATCTCTAAACATCACTTTTGGTCTCACTACATAACGGATTTCTACTTGAGTATTGAAAAGAAGAGGATTTGGGACATTCACATCCATATTATTATAATAGAATGTAGATTGTCAAATCCCATTCTCTGTCATATATCACCACATGTAGAATTATTGGGTTTGGTGAGTTCATTACCCTATCCATGAATTATGCGCCAAAGTGGTAAACTAGTGATACCCTCATTTGCTCATGATGGATGTACATAACCTTGATGTGGAATGGATTTGGGAATGGAAAGCTAGGTGTGGGAAATTGTCTTCCCGGTGTATCCATCCCATCCGCTCTCTAAAGTCCTTCCTAAGTCTAGCAATTATTCTATGTTCTCCATCTCAAATTGCTCAATTTCAATAGTTTGTGCTCTTCCAAGAGGGATGATCCACTCTCTTGGACTAAGACACTTGCTCTGATACCATTGTAATGCTCACAAATAGACAAGAGAAAAGAGAAAACACAAATTATACACTCAACATTTGGTGCCCCAAAGGAGCACCTTCTCTTTATTATATAGACAAAGAGGATCTCCTCCAAGGAAGCTCCACCATAGGATTATGCACACAAATAGGTGATATGTCAGCAAGCTCCACCCTTGGATTACTTACTTGGATGGGTGACATGTCGGTCTAGTTCCTATCTGGTTGGTCAAACAAGCTTTGAACAGAGTGAATCTTTTAGGGAATCTTCCTATAGAAGTCTCAGAATCACATGAGTAAGGTACCATTGGAAAGCTCTTGACAAGACAAAGCAAGGGGGAGGGAAGGCCATCTTGTCCATTATTGGGGGGGATCTGCACATTTTCAAGGCCTATTCCATCTGTTTAGGCCTCCAAAATTGCCTTCAAAGATTTCAGGCATTTTTTGGTTCATACTCTATTACTAGAAGTCCCCTTTTGGTGATACCTCTTTCTGGTCTGTTTAGTCCATCATGTGTAACATCCTTCCAGATGTTACCAAACCAATTCTCACCTTTAAATCATATGTCTAGCTATTGGTTCTAAAGTTCTCAAGTCTATTTTGATTTCTGCTCTATTAGTAGAAGTACTCTTTTGGTGATAACTTCTATTTGATCTATTTTGACCATCATGTACAAAATCATTCTAGATGTTACCAAACCAAATTTCACATCCAGATCATATGGCTAGCTCTTGGTATTACAAGATACCATCTTTGATTCCTCTTGCACATACTTTCTATAGCATTAAGACACAATTGTTGTATTTCCATAAGAGAGTTCACTTAGCTAGAATTGGTAGAGGATACAAGCAAGGGATATCCTTTGGGAGGGTTCTTATTTGCCATAGCTCACTACACAACTTTGCAAGAAGTGCCAATTGCCTTTCTCACACGTCTTTTTCCATCCCTATTAGATAATACCTACATCTTGGGCCCCATTGAGGACATAGAGAGTATAGGCTTTCATACTTAATCTTGATACCTTGGGTTTATGAGTTCAAACTTGTAATTGCAAGGTCTGGAGCCCACATACAGTCCTCACTCCTTGTAACTTCCCATTAGGATTCCAATTCCCATTACAAGGTTTGAGGGTATTGGGTTCCTCTCTTGGAGATGAGGATTTTTGTAGCTCATATATCTCAAATATATTGACTCAAGCTACTACCCACACCCACCTACTCCCTTGGTTGGCAAACACACAAGTGGCCTACTCTCTTCTATTTTAATGTCATGTCCCAAGAGCATCATATTTAGCTCATACTTATTCTCCCACATTGGTTCTCCTACCACACCTGCAATCTTTTGATAGTCACATGTGCCATGCCTTCCCCACACTCTTAGGCTATATATGTTCCCATAGTTATGAAATGATTGGCGGTGTTTGCAAATAGCTCTTCTCATAGCCATAAGAGGATGCGGTACCAATACCCTAGCTAGGAGCATGGGTCCTTGTAGCTCCCCTTTTGGTAGATAGGTTTTTACATGAGGAGCGCCCTTTTTTACTACCACCCATCATGGCAGTTGACTTAGGCATCCATGCTTTCCAAACATCTCTTTGATTGGCTTGTGATTTATTACCAAGACTAGCACATACAACACTTCCTCCTTTTGCAGATTTTGTTTCCCTAGACTCTAGGAAGATTCAAGTGGAGCTCAATGAGTGTATGCACACTCACACCCTTTCTAGTATCCTCACTAATGCGCCTTTACTTGATAGAGCTAGGATCCTCTCATGTGGCGAGAAGGGAGCCGGAGCTTGGCTTCATGCTTCCCCTTTGATCAAGGACATCCAGTTCATATCAAAGGAGTTCACCATGGCTCTTTGACTTTGGATAGGTCTACCACATCCAGCACTCTTGGGCCTAACGGAGTACTACCCATGTGGTTCCACATTGGATGTTGAGGGCATCCACATCTTACAATGTGCCATAGGAGGAGAGCCTACTAGAGTCCATGATGCTATTATAGATGCAGTGGCTCAGATCCTATGATCTACTTGCTCATAGGTTCAGATTGAGCAATAGATGGTACTACCAAGGCCACCTCACCGGAAGGTGCAGACAGATATTGTCATTTACAGGGATGGCCGACTCACATTGTATGATGTGGTGGTGATGAACCCGCTTTGACTTTTGCACAAGCTAGCATCCAAGCAGAAGCTGCAGCGAGCATTGCGACCAAGAGGAAGGAATACCACTATGCACATGGCTTGCCTCTTACACCTTCATGCCCCTAGAAGTGGAGATCTTTGGCCACCTTCATCATCAATTGGATGGTCTCCTTTGAGAGGCAGCACGGGGCTCACTACAGAGGAGAGGTGCCTTGGCGTTCTCACCTGCCATGCTTACTTCTTATTTACAGCAGAGGGTCTCTGTTGCTCTACAGAGATCATAGGTTTTGAGTCTTCGTCGACGAGCATCACTAGTGGGCGCTCCCATTCCATCAGCAGCACTCCCCTCACAATTGCCTGACTTACCCTTGGAGGATCTCTACCATACAGTCCAGATATAGGTTCCCATATAGCTCTTTTTACATATTTTTTGTATAGAGTACTCTACAGAATGAGAGCATTGGGCTTTGCTCTCTAGCCTTATTGTCCCATTTCCTAGAGCTTTCGGCTCTTCCCTCTCTTTTATACTTTTGGTGCACTTGTATTCCTTTTCTTCCTGCAGGGTATCTTATTGGGATATTTTATTGGGCCGGTTGGCCCTTAACCCCTTGGTCTTGTCAAGTATGCGATCTTACTAATGCTTTTACGATTTGTCTCGAAACCTCTCCTCTGCTTTAAAGGTCGATGAAAACCAGTAGCAGCATGACCAAAAAAAGCGACCTCCAAAGCATGACCAGCATTCATACTTCGTGCATGCATGTCACAACTGTCAAAGGAGGCGTTGTAAGTAAAATGACAACTTTTATCACAATACTGTGACCGAGAGCCCACCTTCCTATTATGGATTTGGTTTTTCCATGCAGATTGCCAGACACAAGAAAGAGGTCCAAGCCAATTTATGCCGAATTTTAACAGCAAAAGCATGTACACATCAATTTAGTCCTGTTTTGATTTAGGATTTATTGATTGATGGCAGACAAAAGCAAGCTATAAATGTCATAAACCCCTGGTGCCCCGAATCCAATCTATCTTTCTGTGCCCCGAAATTCTCCCTTCTCTTTCTGGCTTTCCGCCTTTGTGTAAAACCTCCGACTGGACAGGTGTCTTTCATCTGGCGTTGCATCAGAATATTCTCCCCGTGAACTTCCAAACGGACAAAGTCCCTACTTCTGTTACTCTGCTCGACACGCAACTGACGGATAATGTGGCGAATTAGTCCTAGAGAGACTTTCAGTCCGACAGAACATTCTCGTATCTCCGTCAGAAAGGTGCCATTCAAACGAACGGACTACTCCCGTCACTCTTCTCGCTGCCCACTGACAGGAAACTTGAGAAACCGAATGCTAGCAACCTTCGACCCAACGTACTGTACAAACATCGCAAAGCGTACTATAGACAAATGTGTATTAGATTCCGTATGTACAG
Source organism: Lunularia cruciata (assembly GCA_948567375.1). Lineage (NCBI taxonomy): Eukaryota > Viridiplantae > Streptophyta > Marchantiopsida > Lunulariales > Lunulariaceae > Lunularia > Lunularia cruciata. Next base: position 82,968,495 of record OX419755.1, on the reverse strand, counting down.
TAAAGGTGGGGGTAAATGAGGGAGGGACGGGGAACGAAGTGACAAAATCCTCTTTATGTTGACTGGGGCGTGACAGCTCACATTTCCCATGGGACCTACGTTGAGTTGATACTGCTACCGTGCCTGTACTCTACGCTAAGGCATAGAGTACGGAGTGCTGTATACAGTTCAGCAATTGCACAGACTCGTAATTCCTTTCTTTGTTTCTGTTGTCCGAGTGCGCACGGAGTAAATGCTCTGCGCTGCGGCGTTTCGACCGACAAGTTGGAGGCACTTTTCAGGGGGGCTGCCTGATGATGGACTGGATTTAGTGACATTATCTCCTAACCGACAATCAGATGACAACTGGTACTCTCGACTTTGTCAAAATCCTTGTTTAGAAGGTATCGTGGGGATTTTAAAGGCAAAAATAGAGCAATGTATTTTATGAGAGATCATCGATTACATTTATCTTGGCTTCGAATTTTCATCCAATATCAATGAGACGTAACAAGGAGATGAGAGAAAGGGACAAACTAGATCCATGAAACATCATGAACTGCTTAATCTTGGAATCTCCTCTTTCCTCTATATATCCTTTATATCTATCACAAAACGAAAAAGGAGAGGAGAGATTGGTGTATGAGAGGCTGTGAATGGTTCGATCCTGGGATCTCGCTACTTTTCCCGTTTTAATTGAGGGGATGCAGTAGACGAGGGGAACTTTATTTCATGGGAGATTTGCTGGATGAAGCTAGTAGGTAGTCCTTTACCGCTACAACTTTTGGATTGACATCAAGTCGATCACATTTGTGAAACATCAGAATCACTATGTTGTTGTTGAGTTGTTGCGTATCATATCGAGTTTGAGTTGTGAAGTCTACAAGAGGTTGACGACTAGCTTCATTTGAAGATAAATATAGGCGACTACTTGAGTTCAAGGGCCCCTATAAAGCAGAGCTCGAGGTGTTGTGGCCCTAAATAAAGTCAACACGCGGTATATATCGGGATATCATACCGCTTTTGTTGCTGTTGGCTCTTTGTGTGAGTCCCCTTCCAAATATGAAATCATAAAAGGTGAGCACTATCGGTAGCTTGACTTCAGGACGAGTGTGGGTGACTACTTCACTTCAAGGACGCCTATAAAACAGATCTCGAGATGTGGTGGCATTTACTAACGCCACCAGTCTATGCATTATGAGAACTCACCATCACGCTATGGATCCTCAATTACATTCATTGTTCTTGGTTTGTTGCGTCTTTATCGAATTGCATCTTCCATGTATGAAATGCAAAAGATTGAGCACTAGGTTGATAAGGCAACGACTCCATTCTAGGACCTGTAACGCAAATATCAAGGCATTATCGCATTGAATGAGGTCAACACTTGAATATGCATGAGAATATCAAGAGGAGCGGAGATTCGCACTCACCTTGACCTCAACGAACAGAAAAAGAAACGCGAGAGACAAACAAATCACTATGTGACGGGTGTAGAAGGGTAATTCATGTCAATTGGAGACACACCGACTCTGCTTCTGTCAGGCGAAGAGAGGGAGTGATGTTCACGTACTATGCTTGATTGATCAGAATAGATGACTTGACAGTAACCAACCCTCATCCTCCTCCCTATGTATGGCTGCAGCAGCAGCAGTAATTTATATACCTTGTAATTTGTGGGAAGAGTCCCACGTTGGCTGGCATTGGCGTCGGCGCCTGTTTCGGCATTAAAGTTTAAAGGGCGAATTATAGTTAAAGCTGAACACGACTATGAGAGTAGGAGATCGAACTGAGTATGTATTCTGTAGTTTGTCAAGGACAGAACATCAAATTTTCACGACTAGAAAAGAACCCCATGTTTCTTGCAGTCTTTAAGTTTGGTTTTGTTTCAGGGGGACTCACGTATTTCACCAACTTTAAGGAACCAAATCTGTGCCAGGGGTGGAATAAACTTGGAGCAGCAATTAAAGTGCACGTCCTATTGTTCGTCTGCGTATGGCACAGTTTTCCAACTGCTTCCATCGCCGATCTGTCCAAAATTAAACAAAGAACAAGATGGAGATAACAACCCCCACCATCGCCAAATACAATAAGCATTTCAATTAGGTGTCTCCCTAGAGTTCATAAGCAGCAGCAGCAGTACATCGGCCAAGGCTCATGTCGTTATCTGCTCAGCGGAACAATCGAAGTATCAAACAAGTTTATGGATTACTTAGCGTTGTGAGAACAGTTACGCTATCGAATCTCGATAGTTGTCTTCTCGCATGGTGTCGCTTTTTGTCCATCGGCCCAACCCATCCGAGAAACGTTGCTTCCAATCATATGAAGGATCTCTTCTACTGACTCGCTTGATCGAGAAGATGTGAAAGTACGAATCATAAGCAAACGAATCATAAGCAAAACAAACGTTCTAGCTGAATGACTTCAATTGCTCAGCAAGAAGAGCTGTCACTAGATGCATGCATCGTCAAAATGAGTATCGTAGTTTGTCTTGGACAGGTTGAGCGAAATTGTAAAGCCGTGAACATTCTTGGTCTACAGTCTGGCGTACATGTTTTCTTGCACTTGGGAGTGAATTGGTGTTCCTACGTTGAAAACTTGTCCCGACAATTTCGCTGTTATTCAGTCCTAGTTAGTGCACTTGGATGGTGTTTCTCTCGGGGTTAGCTTTATAGTTGCTAACACATTTCTTGCCGTGGAATTTGCGACAACAAAGTGCCGTGCTGGTTAGACAATGCGAGCACAAATGGAGGCTGCGTATGAGATGTGCTCATGCTGATGAGGGCGATCTTAAGATGAGATTTCTGTCGGATCGGTCTGTTTGAAACAGACCGCGTTCGAGCGATCTGAATGATACATAGATCCAAATTATACGAAGTCGTCAAACCTTGATGTACACAGGTCTATGAAATTGGTAACTCAGAGCAGTGATCCCTACGCAACATTCTTCGCGAATGTATACGGAGTCACTGCTTTGCGCCGTAGTTGGGAAGACTGCCAGCGAATTGCAGCATTCCTCTATCCTCCCGAGCTCCTGTTCTTGAAAGCTCAACTTACGTGCAGATCAGTGGATGACTGCGTCTGCTAAACAACACACTGTCTTTCTCATAAATCATCGACTCTGTAGCAAGCCTCTCCGGCAGAAGGACGGGCAACAATTGATGCTTAGTTTCGTAGGGTGTACTCTGTACTACAGTACAAGAAATGATGGAACACATTGCACCCACATAATGGCAATAATGTGGACCTCCGAGGGTTTGGGCACAAGTCTATTTTACCACAACTAGGGAAACACATGAGGTTAGAACTCTCGTCAGCTTTGGCGAGAGGGAGGAGGACTCAGGGCACTGACAGCTGAAGCCAGGATGATGATCTTCACTCTAAAAGTAAATTGAGTTACATGGTTGGTGTGGTGCCATCCCTGAAGCTTCGACACCGGATCAAACATCAATCTTCAAGTAGTTTGCAAGGTCGTTATATGCATGTTATCAATCTGAAGCTTCTGTAGAAAGCTTGAAGCCCTTACGAAGCTTCTTCATTAAGCTGGCAAGACCAAGGCAGAAATAATACAGCACTGATAGTCGGGAAATTACGTCGGGTTGACTCCCTGAAACAAGAAGCACGGGAATCTTCTCAAACTGCGGTCGCTCTGCTGTTCCATGTGTCGGCAGATTGCCGAAGACGTTTGCATCTCTCGTTTCTCCGGACGGAGTCTCTAATAGTGATTAGCCCAGTTACTCTCATTCCTGACCCCCCTCACCTCTGAGCAGTTCACTTATGTAAACACTTTCTCGATGCTAAACATCCACGGAAACCAACTTCACCTGCTTCGTAAATCCAGTCAACCGTCTCCTCAACATCTTACAACATCCATCAAACTGAACAACAACTAGAAGTGTGCAATGCAGATTGAATTCCGGTCTCGTTCAAAACGTTACGACTTCTCCACATTATACCACATTACATCACATTGCCTGCATGCCGGCCCTTACTCCTAAACCTAGTGATTCAATATTCAAGAGTTCTCTAATCATATTCATACTGTACTGTATTTTTAGAAAGTGGTAAGGGTCCTTATGTGGCATTAGATCTATCGACTAAGTACTTTTGGGAGGGTGAAAGCCGCTATGGCTCGTAGGACAGTAGGTACTCCGGGGAGCTCGAACGGGAAAAAAATTGGCATACTGCAGTAATGGATGGTAGGCAACCTTGGGGAATAGCTCGGTCCAACCTGAAGGACGTGCGCTGACGCTTTTGACAGTTTCGCGCGTGCAAAGGACGGATGCCGATGCGCAGCACTTGGACAGAGCTTCTCCACCTAAAGGTTTCCCGTCATCATATCCAAGAGTGTCCTTTCCTCACATATGATTGTCCGTTCGCACGCTCCATCCCATCTTCTCTAGGAGTCAACTTTTTGTAACTATTCGGACTTCGGTAATATTGGAGACGATTGCCAAATTGGCAATCTCACTCTTTGCCTTTCCTTTCCTTACTGTCATCCATGCAGGATTGCTCCTGGCTGGCAAGGAAGGAAGGTGGAACGATCTTACGGGGTGGTATGGATTATGATGACGGTAACCTGGTGAAGGCTCTTGGTTAAGCATTAATAATATCTCCTCTCCATGATTTGTCGGTGTGCTAATTTTAACGGCCCTCTGGAAACTTTGGCAGTCGCTCTTGTGATAAAGAGACCGTACCGTGAATAAACTGGTCTCCATTCCATTCTGTCTATCTTGGAATTCGATAGGAGACCAGTCGTTCCTCCAAGTTGGAAGTAAAAGTGGATTGGACTAGTGAAAGTGAATCGAGGCGACGGGTTGTTTCCGATTGCGAGAGACATTAGTGATGCCAGCAACTAGTATAGGTCTGGTGATGCTGTTGGACTCCTCGTCGTCAGCTGGAAGGAAGAAGGTGAGAAGGCTAACTCAAAGCCTTCAGAACATCCACTGCACAATTCTCAAGCGCTCTTCTCCTTCTTCTTCTTCTCGTCCTCTTCCCGACCTCCCCTCCTCTCTCTGGAGATACTTCTCGTGACTGAGACTGATTGACACTGGCATGAGAGCACACCACGAGGCCTGAGGTTTGTCCTCGTCGGCCATAGATTGTTTCTCTGCCTTCGAGGAGCAGAGCGCATCATCGTGAATACCCCCCAGTGACGCAGATTGGGAATGTGGAGCGAGCGGATGGCATTGACCACTTATTGAGCTCCCGAGGATTGACGCCAGTATATGGAAGTGAAAGAAGCTCGCATTCTCTCCAGTTCAGAATCGCTCCTCTGCATATCCTCAGCATTTCCCTCCACGTTTTCATCACTTCGATTTCTTAGGTTGGAACTACCTGTAGCTCATCTCTGTGGGAGAGAAGCAAGAGGTTCTGTTGTTGTCATCTAAGTAGACATTTTTGGTGGAGAAGCGAGGTGGACGGTCGCGTTCCTCCTGTTTATGAAAACTCTTTTAACATTTGTGAAGCAGAATCCGCTTGACGGAATTTTTCAGAAGTGTTGCTGTAGCAACACCGTGATTAAGACTACCAACAATCGGAGTGTCCTCGCCTTTAGTTTCCTCTACTTTCTCTGTATCCTCCGAACCAGCACTGCCTGATTGTGACGAGTACGAGTGAAGGTTTCCATGCGTTTCCTTCTCTTGTAAGGAAGATGCTTGCTTCGTCCTTGAGAGGAGCGCAATAGTTACAGGCGTCGCTAATCACAGCCTCATCTTTTGGACTTCTAGAAGATCATAATTTCGGGAAGAAGGGATTGGTGCAAAAGGTCGAGCTTAGAGGATTGTCGCATGAGATGCTAGAAGGAACATGCTATCTGCAGTCATAATCATGAGCAGTGATCATTGACGATTTGCGTTTGCAGTAGAAAGCCCTTGAAATATGGGGGCTGAATTATAGGAGTTGCTATTGCGCACCATCAGAAATTGGATCGAGTTCGCATCACAGCTGGTTGTGGAGAGAGACAAGCATTGGTGAGGGGGAAGCTGACCAACATATTTCTCAAGGGCGGTGGCTCGGATTTCCATCCTCTCACGTCGGTGAAGTGTTGAATTTGGTCGAGCGGTTGCACGGCTGAGAAACTGGTTGCATTGGAAAGGTCCTGTGGGCAATAACGCAGCAGAGATATCTGTTAACAGTCCGAACAGAGACAAGGGAAGGAAGGAGATGTGATGAATCAAGGGCCATTTCGATATACAATCCGGTAGTATCCTTCCGTGTACTTACAATCCATTAACGGGTACCGACTGCTGCCATGCTAGCCAATCGAAACTATTCCGAAGGATTTGTCGCTCGTGAGTAAAGTGGAAAATTTCCAGCAGATACAGTCAAGATTGTGACGACAGAGTGACGAAAGGAGGCCAATTGGAATGTTTTCTGCTCACTCAGGAAACCGATCCGGACAAGGTTTAGTGAATTCGAGTATGGCAAGGCAGATTGTTCGCTCCAGGGGCAAAAATTATGATTATTCCAGGCGCTCTACTATAAGCTCCTGCTGGTTCATCTTGCTTCTCACAGGGGCGATGTTCGAGCAGGGCCTCGGTACGGAACTGAGTTCGAGTGATTTGCATGCCTTGCAAGAAATTCGCAACAATCTCGAAGACCTCCCGGGGTCCAATTTCTTCTCGTCATGGGATTTTTCCTCACAGGATCCGTGCAATTCGTTCCGGGGTGTCCAATGCTACGAAGTCGACGGCGTTCACCGCGTGGTGATCCTGACCCTGGGGGAACCAACGGCAGGGTCCCCAGGGCTGAAGGGTAGTCTGTCTCCATCCGTCGGGAATCTGACGGCCTTGGCGCAGTTCTCGATAGTTCCCGGCTCTGTCAGTGGCTCCATCCCCTGGACGTTGGGGTCCTTGACCAGCCTCCAGTTCCTGGGGCTGTATGGGAACAAGTTCGCCGGTAACATTCCATGGGAGATCTCCAAGCTGGACCGGCTGCAGAGCGTGATCCTGACTGGCAACTATCTGAGCGGTCGGATTCCCGACGGCATGGCTAAGCTGCCGTCACTATCCACCCTGTCCCTGGCCGGGAATAATCTGAACGGCGATTTGCCGGACTTCTCCTCCGCTACGTCGCTGAAGCACCTGGACCTGACGAAAAATGAGCTCAGTGGAAAGTTACCGTTACTGCCCACCGGTCTTAAGTACCTTACCCTAGCCAACAACCGGCTAGACGGGGGCCTAGACAGGATCAAAGGGCTTCGGAGCCTAACGTACCTGGACGTGAGTTCCAATGATATTACCGGCAATATACCGGCAGAGGTGTTCTCGTATCCCCTGCAGTACCTGCTGCTTGACCGGAACAAGCTGTCGGGAAGTCTCTACATACCGTTGCAGTGCAAGATCGAGGTCGTAGATCTGAGCTACAATAGTTTCTCGGGCCCGGTTCCAACGGCACTCGCCGGAGTGAAGAACTTGTATCTGAACAACAATCGGTTTAGTGGAATGGTGCCTCCAATTTACGCGTTTAATCTGCAAGCTGGAGTGATCGAGACTCTATTTCTGCAAAGCAATTACTTGATTGGCTTGACGAATTTGTTGCCCGGGATGAATCTGCCATCGGATGTAACGCTGTGTTTTCAGTTCAATTGTGGGCTTCCTCCGCTGCAGAGCGCTTGCCCGAACAGGGGGAGGGATGATACGAGGCCGGTCCTTGATTGTCTGAATCCGGAGCGCCTTGCGCATCCTTAAATTACATTGCGTTTATAGAAGAATATTTGAGGGAGGGAGGGATCGTAGAGAAGATCGCAACACAACATTACCACCCCGTGTAGAGTAAAATTGAAATTGACTTAGTTCTGTCTTGCATATTGCAAAATTGTGGTCATATCAGCCAGCTAAAATGCACATTATAGTTGATGAAGAACTAGGTAGGTAGGTATTGATTACTTCACGAAGCAAAGAAGAAGTTGGGCTGAAGCTCACCAGCCCCACAGCTTCTTTGTGGTGAAAAATAGAACCGTTTTTTACACCGGACCTATTATCAGCAAGGTTACTGGTTGGAAAGATCATGTAACCTTGGTACTGCTGGATAGAAAGGAAAGGAAGGAGATCTTCTTCGAGTCAATGTTGAATGAATGTCCAACAATGCTCAGAAGAATTCAACTCTCTAGATCTGGAGCCAACGCCGTTATGTTGCCTATGGAGCAGAAAGAATGCACTGAACTTTTCTTCTATTGTTGCTGGCTCGGGTTATTGAGCCCTGACCGTTGAATGTACCATTGTCATTAAGCAATTAATGTTATATGTACTACTAGTCGTTGGATAGTTACATAAACGTCCTCACTTTCATCCCGTAGTCAGGCAAGAATATCCTGAGACTCTCTGCTTTATGTTTGTACTGGCTCTGCAACTACATGTCAGATTTCCCCAATCTGCATGGTCTGACAGTAGAAAAAGCCGTCCTTTCATTAGCAGCGGACTTTTCTGCCGTCAAATGCCTACGACTGTCATCCTTTGTCACAGGGATCTGTTGTCTAGCTGGGTTTTCTAACTTTCGGCACAGGCACTGCTGTTGTGCTTTTCCAGCTTTTAGAGATACACCCCGGTCTAGTCACTTCTTCAACGCCAAATTCTCCAAGACTGACTTACATGTAGTCGTCATAATATAATATTCTTAAAGTCACCCCATTGATCAGATTTCCAGGAGCCGTTAATGCCTCTTTTCCGAATTAAAGACCACCGATACTGTCTCACTGATATAAACTCAACCATGCAAGTTATGCAACTTGTGCAACTCTAATAAAAACTTTTCTCACGTGCCCATAGTCCATACAGTCCAGAATCGAGCAACACATGACAATGCACCCTCCCGACACTTGAGGAGGCTGCACTGATTGAATCAGAGAAGCACATGAGAAGCACTTGGAGTTTTGACATGTCACAAACTCATGAGTGTGAGGCACTCCACTCTGGCCTCAACTTCAACTGGAAGTTGACTAAGACGCTGAACTCCTACTCAATTTGATGAGCACGAAGAGAGAAATGAACTACATTATTATGTCAAAAGATACAATACATAGTACTCTTTTGTCCCCGCATGAATCTTTGCTATAATATCATTATCTCAACATGTCTTGATCTGAATGGCCTCGGCATGTTTCAGTTCTATATTGAGAAGTTCCGTTGAGAGGAGCGATCGTAGGTGGTCCCGCGTACACCGAATTGGTTCACAGAGTTAGACTTTGTTGCAAACTTGAGAAGAAAATCGTCATCAATATTTTCACTTCCGGTAGATTGTACGGTCAAGTAAAGGACAACAAGGATCCAAAGGAGAACGTATAGGAAAATAGTATCAATTCCTGAAGGCAAGACTTTTGACTGTACATCTCTGTTAGATATGTAGTTTACAAGAGTTCTTTGATGCAAGTTCGGGCAATGCTCCCATGAGCATGACTGCTATGGTGTCCCACATGTGAGTAAAGTGGTTGACCAGAGGCCACCAAAAGTGATAGAATGAATGTCTCCAGAATGTCCGAAAGGGACATACTCTAATGAATATTTGGTCCCAGGCACAACCCTGCGAATGAACGGTACCTCAAAATCTTTTACTATACGAAACACAAGTGTTTGTGATTGATCTCCTAAGCGAACAACCCTTACGAAAGCATCAGGCAGGGGTGCTCCAGGAAATAGATAATTCCTAAAGGTGAAGTTGTATATGTAGGAGGATCATATCAATCCGACTGAGGTGGGACATGACATCATAGTGGATTAACAACCTTAGTATACATTTTCTTTGATGGACAGCTGTGTCCTTTGAGTGTCTGCCTGGAGTGGTCAGGCACCTAAAGTACAGTACGAGTCACGCTGGATTCTAACACTTGAAGAAATGTTATACATGCCCAATACTGTATCTGAGTTCTAGACGAGCAGGAGGACCAATGATTTGTTCGAGAGCCTCGTCCACTCATTGATGGGTGACTGTGATTTTCGAGGCTTCATTGCTGGCATAGCCACGAAGATCACATTCATGAGAAAGGTTCCAAAGCGTTCAGTAACAAAATCTTGACTAACGCACATTTATACAGGAAACTGATGGACAGTTTCCTTTACCCAAGGTGGTCATTGAATTGATTAGTCGAGGTGTGTTACTAGCATGAGGGAGCCACGAGTGAGGATGATGATAAGGCGTCGCATATAATACGAGACAAAAACACGACCGGATCTGAGTGAGAAAAATTGGCTGCGCTTCCTTTCTTGCTATAATAACTTCGTTTGACGGTTCTTCTGAAGGTGCATTTATGAGTAGGCAAGAATCCTCAAGATTCCTTCGTCCGTGGTAGAAGACACAACAGATCTCTCTCGGCCTCTTCACAAACTCCTGCTTTCTATCCCTCCGATCCTTCAAAATTTAGATAGACAACGTTGTCGGCTATTTTTCCGGAGGAGACGACCAGGTAAAATTGGACATAAACATCATCATGAAAAAATTGATGGACTAAATTTTGCTCTCTTCTCGACATCTTTTCCAATTTTCCTTCTTGTTTTCTTCGCGGTCGCCCATCTCTCTTTTCCAAGTTTAGGTTCTGAATGTATGACTTCGACTCCCTAGCAAAGTGATCTTGCGCTTCCTTTTTAAAGCATGTTGAGAGAGTACTAGTCAACGATGTGTGAGAATCGGACTCCCCATTTGAGCTTGTGATAACTCCAGTTCATTCCAGATCATTTGCTCCTGTCCTCTAATATGAACCTGAATATAGCCATAGATGCGGTGTATTTTGTGAGATTCACCAGTTTCCACCAGTTTCTTAATCGAAGATGCGGCAGTTCAATATAGTCCAATTTCAGTGACATAGTAATCTCAAAGGCGATCAAGTTAATGTAGAACTCGAAAAACAAATTGTGAACTTTTAAAAAAAAAAGAACTCCCAGAAAGCATTTATTTAACTTTAAATCTTAAAGTAAGAATATCTACGCTAAACAGTTCCCCAAGGACATCCCCACGTTTCTCCATGTCTCTGTTGTGTTTCACTGTTTTTGAAGAGCATTTGGTACTGCATTGAACATAGACAAGTGGCAGGGAACCGGTAATCCCACCGCACCTCTAGTTAACTTAAACTATAGGGTACCCGTTTGGTCTGAATGATAGATCATATTAATAACATAGAAATCATAAGGAAGTCTGGAGTACCGCAAGCAGAGGAGAGACAGAGAATAAACAAATCAAGACGAGATGCAAACACGAGAGTTACTAAGAAAAGGAAAGAACGATCCTTTCATATCATGTAGTTTACCATCCCTTTCTGAAACGGAAGTATATTGTAACTCACCGAATGACCAACTTATGGTGCGGTTAGCTCACAAGAAAAATGGGCTCGCTACGTTGGATAGTATTCAAATTTATACATCACCAGAATCTTGTCGGGGCTTATCTTAGAATTCTCGCATCAACACATTTCAATGCTTATGTTTGCACCAGCATCTTTCATATTATATCTTACAGTACCAAGGTGTCTTTATAGGATGGAGCATGGTACCACAAAATGACCCCACTGGAAGCACACAAAAACCGTCTTCTTGCCCAAGCGTATCCATTACAAATGTGGCGCGTTTTAACAGGGCACTTAGGCACATAGCTATACGATACCGTCGTTTTATGGTGGCCCCGTAAAGTTGCGGGGTGTGTTATCCATGTCAGCTATGCAATATTATAGTTCTCTGTCCAATTTTATAGTTCCTTAACTTTTCACCTTCTTGTGCAATTACTCTCTCTTGATTTGATGAACTTGTTTATTTCCAGCGCCTGTGGTGGGGTTGGGCATACGAGATAAACAATGAAAATTTACGGTATTGACCTCACTCTCGTAACATTTCCATGGAATCCGCAATGCAAACCCTTGATGTGTTCATGACTTTAAAAGGTCTCCGTAGAGGAAAGTATAACTTCGACATGGTTCCAGTGTTGTTGAATGACTTAACAAGATGTCAAGTGCACATGATGCCGTCTGATGTTAATACCACGTTCACGGAAAGGGTCTGCAAATCGAGAAAACAATGGCATTTTCATTGCACGTGAACATCGTGGTGATGGTCCATAGTTAATCGGAGTGCCCTTAGAGATTACGATTATCCAGAGTCTACCATAAATCTGTACCTCAGGTCCTCGCTGCATGGTGACTCCACGAATTACGACTTTGACAAGAAAATCAAACAGCCGTCGTATGTGGGACCAGGCTGTTAACTGATGCTTCATTTGCTGAGACCCTGTTAGGTCAATATGTCATCATAGCCTTGGATCCTTTGCCCGCTCTCACATGAGGCCCAACGAACAACTTGTCCCAACAAGCCACTGTACATGAATCAGTTGGAAATAAGAATCAAGTGTTCCTTGGAAATCATGAAACTTTTGTATGTTTTGCTTCGTATATGCTTGGTTTGTTGGATGATCAATTTATAAGACCCGGTAACCCCACGAATGTTTGAATTCTATTTCATGACGATATTTACCCACGAATGTTTGAATTCTATTTCATGATGATATTTACCCACTAATGTTCGAATTCTATTTTATGATGATGATATTTATATAGCCAGAGCTAGTTTGCTTAGACATTAGAATAATAATATTGATAGTCATAGTTATTTTGATAGATATTAATAGACTACTGACTGATGGTTGGATTTCATGTTAAGACTATTGATCACAGAGTGAGATTCACTATCATTTGAATATTTGCACGGTCGGATATATTGTCAACGACACTATTAGGATTTGAAACCTAAATCTAGCAGAGTGATATAGTTTCGAAGTGTAACATGTGTACTAGTGTCACAAGGAATCTTTTAGCTAGAGTGGATGTAGTTTGATTGAAATCAATATCTGATTATAATGAATTCTTTATTGTAATGGATAGAGGAGAACGATTGTCACATGGAATCTCTTAACTAGAGTGATTGTAATTAGCATTTGATTATAATAAATATCATATTGTTAATAAATTATTGAGCAAAGAATCAAAGAATGATCTGATTAGATTATTGAGTGAAGAGTATAAATCTTATTTGAATATGATTCGAATAGAAGAATAAATGGATTAATTATTCTATTTTAGAATTTATGTATGACTTTTAAGTATAATGTATCATTCTTATCTTATAGTGTATGTTATATAACGACGATATGTGTAGGCACGACAATTCTTATGATTTAGAAATATATTAGAATACAGAGACTATTGTCTTCCACTTACAAGTAAAATGTATGCTCTCCAAATAGTCAAGATCAGCTATAATCCTTGCAGATGAGCTCTACGTGGTCGTGATCTCTAGGAACATGGATGGCACTCGTAGCAATAGTATTCTCCTCTTTTGTTTACGGTTGAAAGACAGTCAATATGAACTCCAAAACGCATCCTTGGGTCATTCTCTGTCCGTACTTACGGTACAGTAATATCTATGTAAACGATACTATGATGGCCCCAAAAAACATCCAGGAAGTGAAGAATCGCAACAGAACAGCACCTTAATGCGGGCTCACAGTAGTATTGAATCAAGTAGTCATCCTGAGGGTCCACAAATCTTGAGATTCTACCCAGACTCTACCGTGCTCCCAAGGATTCTCACACGTACTGTAGGTATATGTGAATGAATCTCTCTTTACTTCCCGACTTTATACAGACACAGGGACAAGTAATTGTTATCTTGTGTAGGTGTACACATCAACTTCAGAGTGTCAAGGACAACTTTGAAGTCCTTCATCTGCATAACTAATGCCTGATCTCTATGAACTCTTAGGCAACCTCTTAGTGGTTTATGAGACAACAATATGGGCTAAGAGTCCTCAGACGTTCTGTACCATCCTAGATCGTACATTATCCGCGGCTTGAAGCCAATAGAGCTTCTTTACTTTGATTTCGTGTTCCCCTGTGGAGCAAATATTGCCGACAAGCACCGAGAGGACGACTTTTGAGAGTACATGTCAATTAGAGCTCAAGAACTCCCAACATTGTGTCGAGGATTCCAAAGTTGACTGACTTGGAGGGGAACGCAGTAAAGAGTCTAGTAAAACCTACCACACTCGTGTCCGTCGGTAGCGAAGAACCGATAGTCAACAGTGCTCAACTTTCGTGCTATAGTACTGTACCTTTCTTTTCTCGGCGCGGAGTTCCATGAATCAAAACGTCTTGTGTTTTTGACGATGTTCGCAACGACTGTGCCCTGTGGAAGAACTCTAGAGCTTACCGAGGTCCCTCAATAAGTTCGCATGGCTGCGAGTGGGCAGCCATGCGTCGAGAGGGAACATCCTACATGTCCATATCATGCGTGCGAGTATCCCTGCACGCAAAAATATGAAGACCTGAATAATAAGTCGATCAGTTATCCTCGATAATGAGCAACCAGCTGGAGCGGTAATGTCTAGAAATCCACCCACCCTATTCGTGTACATCGGAGACACCACTGTAGTCGTAGACTTGATTGGGAAAGTGAATCGCATGTGCATCGCAGAAAGTAGGAATGCAAGCAACTTGGAATTCCGTACTGAAAATCTTAAAGAAGTAAGATGATTGTTTCTAAACCCTGAGCTCAAGGAAGGATGTACGACATGTAGAGGCAAATTCAAAGAGAGTCACCACATACGTTGTTGCCACAGATAAGTGAGAACGTAAGCACACCTCAGCATGACGATCCATAGAGATCACATGCTGGGAAAGTTTTAGGTAGAATACATGAGATCATGTTACCCTATGGGACATGGGGCAGCATACATATGAAATTGGAAACGGCGAATTCGCAGAGCAGAGCGAGTTCAGGGTTTCATGTGGTTGATATTTGAGCGCTTAACCCGGATGAAAAGCAGAAGCTGCCGAAAACTGGAATCTACTCGAAGAGAGAATGCTGCAGTAGGCAGTACTCACAAAATGTCGTTCCTAATGGCACATTCCGAGCTCATGGTGAGTCGTTGGTGACAGATTAGATGACTTTTCACAAGCTGTCAGAATTTACGATGTGAAACGCGCACGTTTCCCAATTTTTATGATACCGTAATGTGCCTGCTTGCCTGCAGGCATCAACACATTTGTCTTATATCAAATCATTAGCGCTCAAGTTTCACCATGAAGGGTTCAGGGTCTCCGGTTTTCAGCACAGTTCGGAATGAGACTCGGAAATCCAAGGTTTCAATCTGTATGGCTCCAAGCAGCTTCAAAAGAACGAGAGGGAAGACGAATTCCACTGTTGGCAGATTGACAAGGGATTCAACGCCACTGAAGTTCAAGTTCATCACCTCCTTCATTAGATTATTCCCTCATCCTTGCTACTTCCCCGCACAGCAGTCACAGTCATATGACGAATCACTCGTCATATCAGATGCTTCTGAGCTCGTCACATTATTTCAATGCCATGTTCCTTCGACCTGAAACTCATGTTAGAGAACCGCTTGCGACAGGATGGAATCCTCCCCCACCTCCCTCAAAATGGATGAAGAACTTCTCGACGTTTCGTGCTGAAGGTTCTTCTGTTCATCTCCCATTTCTTCTCATGTCCCAAGTAGTTACCCATCAGTAGAGTTGCGAGATGATAAGTATCCCAGGTCCAGATGACGAAGTCTCTTCAACATGTTCACAGCAGGTGCAAGAGGGCTTCAGGCCAAATCTGTATATGGAGGTAGATTCGTTAAGCACATCCGAATCAAAATGGAAGAGGCAACTGGTGCCTTTGCTTTGACTATCTGACGTGCTCTGTATATTCACTTGTTCAACATGCATTTCCAGATTTTTCACAACGGTTGACTGTGGCACTTCAAGCGAGTTAGATATTACGGCTAATTGGTCGCTTCACGGTTCACCGCCGGTACACCTTGTGCTCAGTTTTGATCATTCAGATGCTACAGATAGCAATTAAAACGATCCTTCCTATTCGAACTTACGAATATTATCTTTTTCTCGTGTTGTTTGTACGACCATGACAATTGCAGGGTTTCCAGAGTGGGTGGCTGTAGGTGGACCGAGGGGGTGGACGATGCTTGGCGTAATACATATAATGCGGGCGTCCGGAAACCAGTTTATTCTATCTGGAAACATTTGTCAAAGCTTTCGGTGAAGACGGTAAGAACTGTATCGTGGTGAGTCCATGAGAATGTTCAGGGCGATAGCTGGGAGTACAGTGTTCAATTATTGTGTTCTCATGGACACATTCAACACCAGACACCAGACGAAGTGGTCGTTCCTCTAGCTGATTCCGCTTGAGGTTTTATCATATTTGTTTGGCTCAAGGCCGAAGTATGCAACCAGACTGACAGACTGCACATCCTATTGATTCAATCGACTACAAAGGCAGAAATGTAAATGAATGACATCTTGGAAAGCACGCCTGTGTGCAACGTAAATGGACATTACATTGTTTTTAGTCCTTTATAAAGTGAACTCAGAACTTCACACAAAATTGACGGGATCTTACATTTACTACTTTACTGTTACTACTCATAGATTTTTCATGAGAACTGAACCGGTACCAGGATAAGGAGAAGAAAAGTGACTTCTTCACTAACAATTTGGTACAAATAATGGATGTTCAATAGGGTATATCTAAAGCCACATGCTGCTCGTGTACTTGCAGAAGCATTTCAGATGACTGAAGGTTCCTGTGTACCACTGTGATATGATAATGTTGTTACTGCTGACAGCAAATGTACCAGTAAATTGCACTCTATTCAACCCCTGCTATTCCTCATCCAGTGTATTTGGAAGGGAAACAACACAAGCGAAGGTGGAAACACACTCAGCTGCTTGTGGGCAACAGCGCAACTAATCCTGAGAAGAATTTGGGAATGGATACCAAATAGAGCAGATGCATGCAGACAGGACCATTTGTACAAGGTTGAAAGAGGAGGGAAGGAAAGTAACAGTAAATCATGAACTATCCATGGTCTGATCCATTATACTCCCACCACCTACAGGCTGATCCGGTCTCACAGCTCCAAATACAAAGTTGCTTGGACCGAGAGGACCGCTCCCGGAACCAAAATAAAACGGGGCAGGCCCAGCTGCTGGCATTGTATTCGGTGAACTATGACTAAACACAGGAACAGGAGGACTTTCCAAATTGGCAGTTGGATACCCGAAGCCGAAAGCTACTCCTGTTGGAGTGCTTAGCATAGGAGCTTGAGTTGCCAAGTTCCCAAAAACTTCCACCTCGTATGCTTGCAGTTGTTGAGCTATAGCTGCACTCCATGCCATTCAGTCAAGTAGATTACGAAACAATTGCCCATTACACTTCGAATTGGAAAAGACGCATGAAACGCATATATCGGCTTTACGAGACCGAGTAAGAAATGAGCATACCGGGGGTTAGGTTAATTGATGGTCTCCGTTCCTTGACCCACTGATAGCTTTCTGGCAGTCGCCAACGTTTGTGGCGCATCAAATACGCAATCACTACAGCAGGTGACCTGCAAAGATTGAAAACAAAAATTATGAACCACAACGGTATCCTCGACAACACTAAGGGTAAGTGTGGACAAACTTAGATGGTTCCAACAGACGGAAGGAGTATACGGGAGGAAGAGGGAACGACAAACATTTGTTGCTATAGACGTGGCATAACCATAGATTGCGCTTTCGCAGGGACACAGACGGAAGGAAAGAAGAAAATTTGATTTCATAACTAGTTGATTGAAAGGTCAATGCTCCAAATACCTATTCTCAATAAACAACAGCCTACGAGATGAGCTTCAACAGACTCAGGTGGTTATCACATCTTTTAGAAACAGAAAATTCAAGGGCAGGAAGTCACAAGTTGTAAGTAGTACCAGGTACCACCCACCAAAAAAAGTACATTTGACGCAAAATTGTACTTCACATGAGAAACCACAACAAAGGAGGCAACAAAGGTGATGAGACACCTGTCCTATTTTCTCAAGTTGATACACTTTATTCAACCTGACAAATATTTACAACTGAACCATACCTGTTCTGGCCAGACATACAGTGAACCAACACCCTCGCTTTCTCAATCCTGCATTGCTCTGCGCGCAAACCATTGAGTAAGAACTAGATTGGGACAAGTTGTATTTATTCAGAATGAAGGGAGGTGAACCATACAGCAAATAAATGACTGCGCTAAACCACTAGTTCAAAGAAAAGTGTATCAACTGGATACATCACAAAAGTAACAAGTGGATTCTGTTAAACGTTTTGTTGAAGAAAGAGGAAATCCATACCAACGTAGTCCACGCACTCATCCAACGGTAGATTCTTGTCTTCTTTAAGGCTGTGATAACTGAAGGAATTTTTGTAAAGATTCTGGCAAGCAGGTACAGTCTGCGCATTGCATAATGTCACTTGCATCAGAAGTTTGACATATGTAAAGGTATGACTCGAAATCTACAAGCCAGGGTCTGCACGATCAAAACCAACTAAACAATCAAATCCATACACGCGATGCAAGAAACATACTGTGGGGAGAAGCAAAGAATAGAGCACCAAACGAGCTCAGGAAATGCAGGACCTTGGATTGCACAGGGACTACCTTTGACCCCGACTGCAGATACTTAGAAGAGTTATGGGAGGTAACGGATAGGCTAAGCAATTCCTTCAGGTACAACAGATGATTCGTACAAGTTCGTTAACTTGCGAAGTCTGAAGTCCTCTCTCCGATCGTAATGAGCTGGATGTACATTACAACATCGCTCTTGATATACAAGCAGCCGCAAGACATGTGGCTGTTTGTAAGTTCTAAAGTACGGTATGATAACGGCCAACAGGGACGTCAATCTCTTCCGCACAATACAGAGGGAAGTGTAACCACAAGCCCAGTGTCAATGTCTCACGTTTTCACTCTGAAAGGATAGAACCTGCCAAGACAGGGCGGATAGTACCGGGTAGGGCCAGGGCAATGCAACGTGGTAAACAGGACTTCCTTTACAGGCTGCCCCAAGACCTGCCACAGTTGATGATCCAGCTCCACATTCTTAGAGTTTTCAGACACCGTCAGCAAACAAACAAGTCCATAGAGTCAATCTCCACATGTTATGTTTACGTTTCTGCAGAATTCAAGATCTCCCACTTCAAGATGAACTTTAGTTTTAGTTTGAATTCTCGGGGAAATTGCAGCTCCTTCACGTCTTCCAACTCTGTATTCTGAGAGTAGGAACTGGGTGTCTCGATGGAACCTTCTTTTGCATCTCGAAACCTCAGCCTCCTTGTCGAGGCATACCAATCAACATGTCAGGAGACATTTTGCCTCGATAGAACATTCTCATCGAGTTACTGATACTGATATTCTGATACCAAAAGTTTGATGTCGAGTTGTCTTCAAAAGTACAAAATCAAATTATCTCATCGCTATGGAACGCCCTTGACGTAGAAACCTAGATCTATTGAAACTCAAAGAATAGTTGCTATCTTTACGTGGAGCAAACTTATGTACCGCATACTGGTACTCTCCGCGCAGGGGTTTCAAAAGACGGAAATTCAATATGAACTGTCGGTAGGATTGGAGGGCTCCATCAGTGCAAACGCGGTTGTGGGTTGAAAGCTATTGCAGTACTGGTAAGGAGAACCTTCTAGAGTACAGGTACCCGGAAAACCTGTTAAGAGAACTGTGAGTTGCAACATATGCATCAGCCACTTGCTTCTTGTTTGGGCTTTTCATCAGTCAGGCAGTTAAGTAGGTCATGGAAGGTATCATGTCCACATAGATTCCTCAATGCTTGAAGTGAGCTGAAAAGTCACCTCCTCCCCGATAGGTATAGAACACGAGTAATAGAACATCTAGTAAAGTTGATGATAACTACAGTAATCTCACCATCCATGTTTTCTCCGTTGGCCGGGAGGTCACCATCTTTGGCTGCCAGTTTACTCTATGATCTCTATCAGTATACAGGTTCAAGCATACCAGATGACTTCCCTGTTACCCACCGTGTCTTGGTGAATCCCTTTCTAATGTACACCAGTACTTTCTTGTCATCAATGACAGTTAGGAGACAATGACCTATCTGTAGCCATCGACGACAGTTGCTGTACAATCCATGGTGGCTCAATCTTCCAGTGAAGAGCATTCACTATCAGCAAGGAGAGGAAAACGAAAACGAAGTTGAATGACCGTACAGAAGAAAGCAGACCCCAATTGCTAGTTGATCCCGGGCAGAGAGATTCGAGCCAGTAGCTGATAAGCAGACTTCCGCAAGATAGAGAATACCCTCTTTTCGACAGGTAGCGTAATATACAGAGGTAACAAGAAGAAAGAAGACCCCGGGGCTCAGGCAGACTTCCGACAAGGTAGCTGTGTGATGTTCTCTCTGACGGGCCAATTAGAGGAAACATGCGGTCTTAGGGAAAAACCAAGGAATGGAGCTCAACCAGGAAGATCCTACCAGTCGTGATACTTCGACACAGAATGGTGTTACAAATTCAGATCATCATTAAACAATAACAATGTTGCAGTGAGAATGTGAAAACATGGGAATTTGGGTGTGAAGATGTTCCTTCTCCAAATATGGACCATGTTTGCTAAACTAGCGACGTTAACAGCTCTTCGATATGAGCACTGAGAGCAAGGAATGTTCTGAACAAGGTCCAGTCACAATCTAAAACAAGTCGTTTACGCAATAACATGTAGCGGGCACAAGATGGACTAATGACTGACAATAAGATGGACTCAGATCGTATGTAGATCATGTTCATGTACTCAGAGAGAATCCATGTCCCAACCGAGGACAAGACTGAAAAGAATCTGACCGAGGCCAATACTCTTAACCTTCCTTCAGCAGCTTGATACACTAGAATTATCCATTTTCCGGCTTCTGCTGACAAACTCCTGACAGTTATATCTACTTATGATTGCCGAGTTTACCATGTACTTCCTGAGCATGACTTCTCATAATCCACTATTTTCCCGCAGTTCAGCTCCTGAAGAATGATACAAAGTGCACCGCTAATCTATATAACTCAATTCCTGATGATAATTTGATTTACGAACGCATAGAGGGTGGTAAAGAATTAAACTGGCAGTATGTAAGAAACCCAGGCATTCAAGAAAGCATAGAGATTGTTGGCAAAGAAAAAAGTGTAGTTTTAGGTCTCGCCTGTGATAGACGAGTCCTGGATTATGCATAAATGAGAAGTATTTTTTCTGAAGAGAAAGAATGCTTGATGCAGCACTAACTCTTATAAGTAACTCGATCAAATTAGTGCGAAAGCGCAACATCTGGCTAGTCAGAAGGCATGAACTCCAATCATACGTAGTGGTGGTCAGCCCCAGTCACTGAATGGAGATTGTGTTTTGGAAAGGGTTGATCAAGACTGGTAAATTTTAGTACACAACTTCTGTAGCTCCTACTGGCATCTGAAAGAACAAGTTATTCGCGCTGAAGTACCAATTCGGTGATAAATAGAGAGGGGCAGAGTATTTGTGGATACAAAAGGAAACTTATTCGACATTCCCATGAATTTAGCACTTCAAACAACGACTATTTCAACCCCAGTTCTGCTTCCCATGTGCGGTAAGGAATCTGCCTTGGTAGCAAAATGATGACATAGAGATCCAACTTTTGAAAGAAAATTCACACTGGAGAGGAAGATGCCAAACATTGAGAATGCGCGTGATGCCCTGAGCTTTCAAGAGTTCCGCTCTGGATGCATTGTCATAGCTCCCCAGGTATAAGAACGCTGGCAGAATTTCGGTGGAAAAAGCACTCTGTTGAGGCCCCTTCTCCGTCGCTTCCTGCTGCCGATGTCCACAGATCCCACAAACCTCTCCATCTTCATACTTGTGATAATGCCCGCATACATAGCACGGATTCTCCCTCTCCCTCTTCCGCATGATTTGAATTCAATTGAAATCCCTTTCCCTTCCTTTTCTAGGCGGCTTGTCCTATGCTCCAACCTCCAAACCTCAAGATTTTATTAGCCACTTTGATCCACTACTAGCTAGTCTCGGCGGTTCATTACTTCTTTTCCAGCCCTAATCCATATCCATTTTCCTCGTAGAAGATCCCACAATCCTCCAAATCCTGCCAGATCCTTAACTCCCAAGGCTAAATCTTCAAGATCCACTCTATATCTCTCCCTTTCTCCGATCTACCCGATAATCCAACTCCTCCTCCCAAGATGATCCCTTGCAGACAACCTGCTGAAATTCTCCCTCGCTCGTCCTCTTCCTGTCCAGAACCCCTGCCTCTTGCTCCGTCTGCCTTCTTCGCCTCTTCTTCTTCTTGTGTTTCTGGTTGGCAGAACAATATTGGCAACTGCCCCAGACCATTCAAGTCCTTCTCGTGTTTCTCCTCCTCTCCGCTTCTCACTGTCTTATCTCTTGCTCCCCCACTGAACCTCCATCCATTTCTCCGATGTGCGCATACTGCTCTGCAAGCTAACAGGCTCTCCCAATTGTTGGTAGGACACCAGCAAAACCACCGCCACAGAGCCGGAGGAGTAGCAGGAGGTCGAATAGCACAACAGAACAACAGACGAAAGCGCGCCTGGCCTCCTCCTCCTCCTCCTCCTCTACAGCAAAAAAGGAAAGCAGAAGAAGACCTCAGAGCAACAGCAGTGCTGTTGGTGTTGTCCCTCCCAGACCGACCACCTCCACTCTGTAAATTCCAGGCCGAAGACAACAAACAAAATGGAACAATCGAACGAAGATCCCGAAAGAGGTCCTTGCGCAGAGATACAGATAGACTCCTCCTGCTCCCTTCCTTCTCCTCCTTTTCGCTTCCTTAGGTACTTGAAGAGTTCTCTCGTTTCCTTTCCTTTGGTGGGGTCCTTGACTCTTTGGTGCTCAATCAGTCTTTGGTCATGTCTCGTCTTTTATGCTCAACTAAAACCAAACACCAAAATTGCAACTAGCTTTCTTCATTGAGAAAACCTTAGACTCAGTAAAAATTTATGCCTGGCTGAGGCTTCCTAAAGCTAGTTCAGTGTGCCAAAACGTCAACTAGTTTCTTGAGATAGATATAAGCTTTAATGTAATGGAGATTGCTAACCCAAATTCAATAGACCTTCTTCCTCATACATCCTTAGCCTCAATAACACATTACAATTGCTTCCTAGTTTTAGTTTTAAAGTCATGCTAGCCCATAGTCAACAGCCTTTCTTGTTCATATATCCTCAACCTCAATTGCACATTACACTTGCTTCCTAGTTGTAAACTATTAAGCTTAAACTGTATTGAATAGTTTCATTCATTATCATTTACATAACCTCAATTGCACATTACACTTGCTTCCTAGTTGTAAACTATTAAGCTTAAACTGTATTGAATAGTTTCATTCATTATCATTTACATAACCTCAATTGCACATTACACTTGCTTCCTAGTTGTAAACTATTAAGCTTAAACTGTATTGAATAGTTTCATTCATTATCATTTACATAACCTCAATTGCACATTACACTTGCTTCCTAGTTGTAAACTGTATTGAATAGTTTCATTCATTATCATTTACATAACGTCAATTGCACATTACACTTGCTTCCTAGTTGTAAACTATTAAGCTTAAACTGTATTGAATAGTTTCATTCATTATCATTTACAGAACCTCAACTGCACATTACACTTGCTTCCTAGTTGTAAATCTATTAAGCTTAAACTGTATTGAATAGTTTCATTCATTATCATTTACATAACCTCAATTGCACATTACACTTGCTTCCTAGTTATAAACTATTAAGCTTAAACTGTATTGAATAGTTTCATTCATTATCAATTACATAGTAGAAATTTAACCTAAATTTACATAAATTTAGCTTCATTCAACCTCAACAATGCTCATAGAAGTTATTTACTTTCAGTTAATTTTGTTAGCAAATATATTAAGCTTTTGTTAGATATTTTGACTGTACAAATGTTTACGTCATCGGAACGACTACTACAAATTCAGAGGAAAACCTTGAATTTGGAATGATAATCAAAGGAATAGTCCACTTTTTCTAGCTCGACTACACTAAATTCAGAGGATAACTTGATTTTGGAACGATAATCAAAGAAATAGTTCATTATTTCTACCTCAACTACCCCGAGACAATAAAACATCAATCATATAAAATACTCTCAGTATAAGGGAAAATTACTTCCATTTATTTATTTATTTATTTATTTTAAAAATGCATCCTTATATATTATTCTTATACACTCAGGCAGTGAGTCAGAGTAACAGAGTTCGTATTAGGAACTAGAAACACCGTGAAGAATTACTGATGACATGCCAAGTCTACATATTATATTTAGTAGAGTTTGTGATTAAAGATTTAAAAGCTAAACCTTCAAAGAACTAAAAGCCTGTAGTTTGAAATATGGTTATTTTATATTGAGAGACTTTCAATTTTGTATAAGGAGACTTATAAGACTTGGAGCCTACATTTCATTTTATATGTATCATAATTAAATAGTCTTGTTGCCATCGAGTTTGGAATTTATATTCTGGTAAAATTATAAATTTACTGAGACTTAACCTAACTTGGTATAAATGCATTTGATG
This sequence comes from Lunularia cruciata, assembly GCA_948567375.1. Taxonomy (NCBI): domain Eukaryota; kingdom Viridiplantae; phylum Streptophyta; class Marchantiopsida; order Lunulariales; family Lunulariaceae; genus Lunularia; species Lunularia cruciata. The sequence continues at coordinate 82,944,102 of OX419755.1, read as the reverse complement.
TTAGTATCTTCACCTTTGGAGCTTAACTTATAATATAATTTATAATAAATATATTGTTTTAAATTCTACTAATTATATTCACTAATTTTTCTTGTAATTAGCATTTTTATTAATTATTTTTGTTACTATTCAAACCCTTTCGAATGAGAGCGCTCCAAAGCGGCGACATCCTTCAAGAATTCTTCAATTGGTTACGCTCTTACTAAATAAGTAAATGAATCGGTTCATCATATATAGATTTTATACCTACCTAGCATGTACCAACATACTTAATGATTTGAGATATTTGAATCATTAAATGTAGATTCATCATTCTAAATTCATTGTTTCAATTGCTTCTCATTCAATTACAAACGTTAATCCAATCCTTAATGTTGCAATCCGGTATACTTAGGTTATACTTATATAATTCAATGAATATAACCCAATTCTTAATTTGGTCTTTGGTTATACTTGGGTTGTATTAATCTAGTTCAAGAATATGGACAATACATTTAGGGTATTGCTAAAACTATAGTCTAAATGTATCATCCATGTTCCATATTGTAAAAACAATAGCCCTTTTATTAAATTGATACATCTTACTATATTGTAAAAGACCGAAACCAAGGAGAGAAATAAGAGAATGAAAATTCACATTGGCACACTTGAATGAGGGAAAACTTTGAATACCTAGCATGAGCTTTGGCTTTGGTATTTATAGGTAGCATACAAGGCCCTTGACAAGTTTCTCAAGAAGCTTCTTCAAGCCGCTTTCTTAGAGTGCAAGCCAAGTTAACTATGAAGTTTCTCAAGAAGCTTCCTTCTAGAAGTCGCCTACTTGGCGTGCACGCTAAGCTAGTTGGAAGCTTCTAAAAGTTTCCTTCTAGAAGCTACTTACTTAAGGTGCAAGCTAAGCTAAACGGGAAGCTTCCCAAGAAACTTCCTAGATACTTCCGGAATATTCTAGGCTAATTTTTCTTATGTGCTACTTTGTGAGCCTGACTGACTTTGTCGCTAAACTCCATATTGTTATATAGTCCCCCGCCGCTAGTTAGTGACGTTCTCGTTGCCAGTGAAGCTTCAAATTCCTGGATGGCCGTCTGTGCATTGTGGAGGTGAGAAAGAGGTTCCCAGGTGGCATCATAAAGGGGATACCCTTTCCAAAGGACCTTGTACTCCATATGTTGGCGACGGCCTCGTTGAATGTAGCGATGCGCAAGGATACGATCAACTTCGTACTCCTCATGATCATTGATAGGGATAGGAAGAGTGGGAGGTTGGACTCAAGAGGAAAAGGAAGAGGGGTTAGGAACAAAGGGTTTCAACTTGGAAACATGAAAGACAGGATGGATACGCATGTGACAAGGCAAGGCAAGACGATAAGCAATAGGAAAGACAATTTGGGTGATATCAAAGGGTACTATCCAATTAGGGGCAAGTTTACAAACTTGGGTATCAAGTGGGAGAGGGAGGTTACTAGAGGATAGCATGACTTTATCACCGACTTCAAAGGTGAGATCTCGACGATTGTGGTCCGCATATTGTTTTGGCGATTTTGAGCAACAAGGAGGTGAGACTTGGCTTGTTGGAGAGATTGGGATATAGTGGTCAAGAATGTGGAAGTATGAGGAACCTAAGATGGAGTGGGAGCAAGAAGAGAATCTGGAACAAGCGGATCTTGGCCAAAATTAAGAAAGAAAGGAGAGAATCCGGTGCTTGCTTGTTTGGAATTGTTGTAGGCAAATTTGGCAATGGCAAGACATTCATCCCAATTGGTATGGTGCACATTGACAAAGGCACGCAACATATCCTCCAATGTACGATTTGCACGTTTGGTTTGTCCATCAGTTTGAGGATGATAGGCCGTGGACAAAGCAAGCTTGGTGCCGAGTATCTAAAAGAGTGCTTGCCCAAACTTCTCGGTAAAGCGAGGATCACGGTCGGAGATGAGTACGCGTGGCATTCCATGATGCTTGAAGACATTTTCGAAGTAGATTTGCACTAAGGTTGGAGCATCCACGGTATCACAGGTTGGTGCCAAGTGGATTTGCTTACTAAGCTTATCCACAAACACCACGATGGCGGTGTGTCCTTGTTTTGTCTTTGGCAAGGATGTGATGAGATCCAAGCACACATGCTCCCAACGAGCTGATGGAACAGCAAGCGGTTGAAGGAGTCCACCCGGCTTCTGGTTGCTAGCCTTGTTATGTTGGCAGCTCTCACACGATCGAACAAATTCTTGAACATCCCGTGTCATGTTGGGCCACCACCATTGACGTTAGAGGGTACCCAAGGTCTTGTCCACACCCATGTGACCAGCGATGGGTAAATCATGGGCTTCTTGAAGGCGCACAAGTCGAAGATCACCTTTGGTTGGAACATAGATTTGGTCTGCATGGAATAAAAGGCCTTCCTTGAAGGAGAAGGTGTTGTACTCCTTGTCGCGTGCTGTTAGACGACCGTGTACCATTTGGAAGAAGGGATCTTGCTGTAGAGCTAACCGAAACTCGTTATGAATCTTGGGATCAATTGACACCATCGTAATTGCTGTCTTGATGAGAGGAAGAGACTTTAAATCAGGTCATCGTGATAGAGCATCAAGGATGACATAGAACCAACCTGGTTTGTACTCAAGTTTGATGTCGAACAATTGGAGTTGGTCTTCCGATTGATTATGTCGACTCTTCATGTGCTCTAGGTGTAAGGTCTGCAACAATGGCTTGTGATCAGTTCGCATGATCACTTGTTTCCCCAAGAGATAATGCCTCCATACCTTGGTGGCATATACCATTGCAAGTTGTTCCCAATCTCGAGCAGAGTAATTTCTTTCAATTATATTTAGTCGGCGAGACACAAAGGCAATAGGATGTAGTCCATCTAGAAATTCTTGTTGCAACACATCTCCAATTGCAAAGTTAGAAGCATCAAAATCAACCACACAAGGTAGTTGAGGATCATATGGTTGAAGAATGGGTCTTGAAGACACCATATGCTTTAATTTCTGGAATGCTTCTTCATGCTTGGTGGTCCATTGGAAGCTTGAGTTCTTTCCCAAGAGGTCAGTCAATGATGCAGCCACGTGAGCATAATAGTGGATGAACCATCGGTAAAAACTGGCCAATCCACTAAATGCTTGTACTTCGGTAGCATCCTTTGGGGTAGGACAATCAGTAATGGCCTTGATCTTCTCTTCTTCCATCTTGATCCCCTCTGATGAGATCTTATGACCCAAGAAGGTAACCTCCTTCTGCCAAAAAGCACACTTTAACTTCTTGTAGTAAAATTTCCACTATCGTAGTTGTCTTAGGACTTCTCGCACATGATTCATATGTTCTGCCTCTGTCCTACTATAGATTCAGATATCATCTAAGAACACTACCACGGACTGATCCAATAGTCCCTCCAACACCCGATGCATTTGATCCATGAAGATTGTTGGAGCATTAGTGAGTTCAAAAGGTAGAACTCTCCACTCAAAATGTCCATACCTTGTGCAAAGGCAGTCTTTTGCATGTCCTCTCCTTCAATAGGAATTTGCCAATAGACGCTACGAAGATCTAGCTTGGAAAAGTAGCGTGCTCCACTTAATTGATCAAGCAGGTCATCGATCCGAGGCAAGGGATATGCATTCTTCACGGTTTGCTTATTGAGCCCACGGTAATCAATACAGAAACAAAGTCCTCCATCCTTCTTTGGAACAAATAGTACCGGTGCTCCCCACGGAGAGGTACTATGTCGTATGAAATCCTTCTCCAACAACTCTGTAAGTGTTGTTCGCAACTCCTCCAACTCCTTTGGTGAGAGCCGATAGATTAGTCTACTCACTAGAGTACTCCCTAACAATAACTCAATCTTGAAGGGCATACCTCAATCAGAGGGTAATCCCTTTGGTAGATCATCCGGAAACACATCTGCAAACTCCTGAACTATTTGATCAACCATTGCTTGATGCAGCACCTGGCCCTCCTCAGATTGTTCTTGTGCAATTGGCTTGATCCATCCCGCGAATACAAACTTATCTTCCTCCAAAGCTTGCTCTATGGCTGCTTCATTAACAAACTTCCCTTCTAGGGACTCATCTCTCTTCCAAGCCTGCTCCATGGTTGCCTTCTTGGCAAAATTCCCATCTTGGGACTCATCTCCCTTCCAGATTTGCTCTATGGCTACTCAACAAACTTCCCATCTTGGGACTGACTATTCTTAGGTGTCTTACTCAGAGGTGCCAGACAACCTAATCGGAAATTCCTACCTTGGTGTTGTACTTGAATTTGACGTCGGGTCCAATCAAATTGAACCTTATGACATTCAAGCCAAGGTAGACCCAGAATGATATCATAGTGTAGAGGTGCCACTACAAACCTCATACACTCCAAATACTCCTTCCCAATTTTGAAGGTAATAGGATGCGAGGTGCGGAATGCAGAACCTTTTCTACCATCCGCCATCATCAAACTACTTCCAATCACTGGCTTGATAGGAATACCCAATTCCTTTGCTACTTGCATAGATATGCAATTCTCTGAACTTCCAGAATCAACCAAAATCCTACAACCCCGATTAGATATTGTACCTTGCAAGTGAAGCAAACTTGCATAGGTTGAGCCTTCAATCCCATTGGAACTAATCAAGCTGCCAATAGGTGACTCAAAATCTCCTACTGGGATTCTTTGTTTCCCTGATCATTTTGTTCCACAAACTCCATCTCGGCAACTTGTCGAGGTCGCCCATTCCTAAGTGGACATTCAGCAATGCAATGTCCAACTTGGCGACAATAAAAGCAACCTCCATTTTGTCGTAATCTTTCTCTATCTGCTGTGCCAAGTGGGTCTTTGTTGGATAGCATCAATCTCCATTGATACCGGTTCTTCCACTCGTGGTACTGGTAGGTTTTGTGTAGGTTGAGGTCGAGACCAAGTTGTCACAACTAAGGAATCAAAACGCTCAGCCAATTGCATGGCTTCTCCTATGTTCTGTGGCTCTTGCATGGTCACCTCCAATCTGGTTCGTGACTTCAATCCTCACACAAATCAATCCAGAACTTCACCTTCTTGGATATCTGGAATTTGCATGATGATATTCTGAAATTGTATGATTGCTTCTCACTGAGCCAATCTGCCTCAACTCCGCCAATTTATCTCGTGCAGCTCGGGTGGCATTTATAGTCTAAAATTGACCAAGTATTGCATCCTTGAATTCTGTCCATGTCAAAATCGGTGTAACAATTTGTTGTTCAGCTCCTTCTACTCAAAATTGCCACCAAAGTTTTGCCACGCCATCCAACTGGCTAGAAGCCAAGAGAATTTTTTTCCGCTCGTCTTGAAGATTGGTTGCTTCAAAGTAACGTTCATAGTCAAACACAAAATTCTCCACTATGCTTGGAAGATTCTTGCCTTCAAACACCTTGGGTTTTGGAAATCAAATGCGATCTTCTCCATCTTGAATTGGCGCTTTGTCTATCTATTCTCGTCGTTGCTAGTCTCATTCATCCAACAATCGAGTAAGATGCTTGATTTGTTGTTGCATTGCAAGGATAACATCCGGTATTGCTGCCATTGCTACTACTCTATTCCACTACCCTCAATTTATCTAGTTGATTAACACATAGATATAACACGTCCACCGTTCTCCATAAGTTACAATTGGAAGTATCAAGGGTTCTTCTGACACGGTGATCATATGTAGAAAATCCTACCCAAAGCGTGAGGTGATGAATTGTGTGAAATGATGCTTTGGTAATATTTGGACATGAAAGTCCCAATGGTTTGGCAGAAGTGGATTTGGTGGTCCATAAATTCCATCCATCCTATTCTTGCTCTGATACCAATGTAAAAGACCGAAACCGATAAGAGAAATAGGAGAATGGAAACTCACATTGGGACACTTGAATGAGGGAAAACTCCAAATACCTAGCATGAGCTTTGGCTTTGGTATTTATAGGTAGCATACAAGGCCCTTGACAAGCTTCTCAAGAAGCTTCTTCAAGCCACTTTCTTAGAGTGCAAGCCAAGTTAACTAGGAAGCTTCTCAAGAAGCCTCCTTCTAGAAGCCGCCTACTTGGCGTGCAAGCTAAGCTAGTTGGAAGCTTCTAAAAGCTTCCTTCTAGAAGCTACTTACTTAAGGTGCAAGCTAAGCTAATTGGGAAGCTTCCCAAGAAGCTTCCTAGATACTTCCGGAATATTCTAGGCTAATTTGTCTTATGTGCTACTTCGTGAGCCTGACTGACTTCGTCGCTAAACTCCATATTGTTACAATATGGTACATGTGTCATCGGTCTATTGTAAGGTATCCTACAAGAATTTTGGTAATGTCATGATAATGCATTGTGACCATGTCTCGATCACAATGAAAATTCTTGAGTGAACTGGATCCACAACTTGTGCAAGTGGGAATTAGTCCCATCAATCTAAGATGAACGCTCGTTCTTTGTCCAAGTTGGAGATTGTTCTAGTTATGAAGTCACTTCACAACTAGCATATCATCAGAGTTGAGATTTGTTTTTTCTCTCTTTAGTACAAGTAACAATTGTCAATCTAAAATGAACACTCACTCTTTATCCATTGTGGAGATTGTTGATACTAATGAAGTAACCTCCTAACTATAATGTTTTTGAATTTAAGGTCAATTTGAGGGAAATGTCATTGGATTTTATGTCACTTTTCTCTTATAATGGTTGTATTTGATATTTGTGAAATCATTATGGGTGTTAAGTTATGGTTCCACATATGTCCAAAATAAATAACTAGGATCTTGACCATATTGCCTGATTATCATATTTCCTTGCCAGATCTTTTAATCACAAAGCAAATTACTAGTAGTTATGAAATATATTTGATTCTTTACACAAGTAAGAGGAAGAACCGCTCCACTCTAAGAGATCTTAGCTTGTAGGAAGAAAGTACAATCAAATGGCTAATATATGAAATGAGCTAATGGATGCTTATTCAAAGGTCTTGAGTAGAGTAAATTATTGGTGTGTGGTAATTTATGGGTGGGAAAGAGAGGCTCGCAATCTTCTCTACATTACTACTACTAATGATCCATAATATTGATATTGTTCAAAAAATCTACTCTTAAAATAAGTACAAATACCGGATGAATTATTTCCTTTACTATAAGGTTAAAAGCTATTTGTATTATACAAAATTTGGTGTTTTGGAATGTAGTTGCCATTCTTGTGTGGTGCCTATATTAAATACTATAAGATCCTTCATGGTAGCCTAACTTGTGTTTGTCCTATAGTCCTTTGGGATAAACTTATTAACAAAGCTCAACATTAGTGCCCTTGGATTATGAAATTGCAAACTCTTGTCTAATTGTTGGTTCTTGATACATTTGAGCCTTGGCGACTACTTTGTGTTATTTTCACATCATTTTAAGATTAGACATAAAAAAAATTGATATTTTCTCTCTTGAATCTCTTGAAAGCTAGCCATTGGGGTCATAGTAGTAGATTTTAGAATCATAGTAGCAAATTTGGTAAGGCTCTAATAGTTAAATCAATCAATTAATGAAGACCTCTTATTGAAATGTTCTTTTCATAGTACAACCAAGCTCTTGTCATATATGTGTGCTAGATCTCTGAAATGCAAAGCATACTAATGGCATTTTTGAAGTATGTAGAGTTCTTGACATAGGAGTTCAATTTCAATCCTCTTCAATATGGACTTCCATACTCATGTCTCCTCTATTTCCACTTGGTATTAAATTGATCCTACAAACACATATTTTTCTATGTTGGTCCCATCAAATGTCTTTGAGTTGTAGACATATCTGATTTTATTGGTTGATGTGGAGATGTTCCAACCCCTTGATTAGAATAGTGGAAGATACTCCTACATGGAATAAATAAGTAAGATCTATACATGATCATGCCTTGCCTAATTGTCCTATTTTCCTATTAGATCTTTAAAACACAAAGCATACTACCAACAACTTTGAAGGATGTAGTGTTCTTGACACAAGTGTTCATTCTCAACACTCTTTGATATAGAATTCCATACTCATATCCCCTCTATCTTGGTATCAAACTCATCTTTTGTGCATATATATTTTTCCATGTTGGTTGTCATCAAATTTTTAGGATAGTAGACCAACTTCTTGATTGAAAGAGTAGAAGATACTCATACATGATCATATGTGTTATCATACCTACCACTCACACGCATTGTGATATATTTTATGGCATATTCTAAATCTTTCATGAGTGAGATCTCACAAGAGACTACAATTTTTCAAACAATTGAGACAATAGGGGTTTGAGATCTTCTCTTCCTATTTCATCCTTTTGGTTTGGATTATTAGTCTCTCTAGTTTCTTTGGTGTGGTTTGGATTAGATTCCTAGTTTCTCTAGTTTCTTTGGTCTCTTTAGTTGACTAGTCTCTTCAGTGTTTCTATCATAGGAATTTACATGATCTACTTCTTGAATTCCATCATGCTACCTCCTCCATAAACTTCTTATAGTTCACTTGATGAAATTCTATAAAGTACCATTACTTTTATGCATTTTCAAGGATAAGCCATAGTTAAATGATGTTTGGACATCAATCAAATGACATCAAATGAGATGGGGGAATGCACATACAATACCTTAAAAATCTCCAACCACTATTTTACAAAGCCATAAAACTCAAGGCTCTTGCTTGACTGATTGCCCATTCATACTATATGGATGGTTGGTATCGGAAGGTTTGTAATGGAATGTAAAAGATCGAGAAGTGAAATAGGAGAATAAAATACCATAGTGGAATATCTCATTGGGACACTTGAATGAGAGAAAATCTAAATGTTGAGCATGAGCTTAGGCTTTGGTATCTATAGGGGACATACAAGGCTCTTGGGAAGCTTCCAAGAAGCCGCTTTCTTAGAATGCAAGCTAAGCTAACCAAGAAGCTTCCCAATAAACTTCCTACTTTGTGTGCAAGCTAAGCTACCCAAGAAGCTTCCAATAAGCTTTTGCTTAGAAGCCACCTACTGACCATACATATTACCCAATACTTGGAAAGTACCAAAAAGCTTCCTAAATGCTTCAAGAACATTCTGAGAATTCTTGGCTAATCTGGCCTAATTGCTAACTCATTAGCCTCTACTAACTTGTCTGTTAGCTCCATATTGTTGCATGGGTTGCATAATCATGATCCTTTGGCTTGCATTGGTGGTCATCTTATTGTTTGTCATCTTCAACTAGAGCAACATGTGATAACATCCCAAATGTTAGCTCAAAAGTGGCATTGCTCAAAAGTTTTTCCTTACAACTTTGCAACATGTTACTCTTGATATTCTTATGATAGCAAGAACAATATACAAGCAAAAGGCATGTATTAAACAAACAAAACTTTCAAATAGACCACCAATTCTTGCTCTTTTAGATACCCTTTGAGATACAAACTACCAAAATGATTATTTATGCAATGAAGCAAATGATGTTACTCATTTTTTCTTTGCACATCTTCATTCCATTCATTTGGCTTGAGCACATCCATACTCTTTGGTGATGGACTTAACATAAAAAAGATATCACTTTCAAATGCCAATGCTTCATGATGTTGGGATCACAAGTTTCAATACATCATTTATAATTGCAGTTGACTTCTTACAAGAATAAACACAACCATACTACCAATGGGCTTTAGACCGCATTGTAGCCTGATATGATCCTTTCAAATCACTTACACTTGTGAAAAATTGTGAGCTTGCTTTGATGAATGTCCTTTCATCCATATTTTCTACTTTACCACATCTTCTTGCATATGGCATATTTAAAAGAATGTTGTAGCCGATTGTAAGAAATACTTTGGACTGGTATGAGTGGAATACATTTATGAATGAATAGACAATCATCAAAGACTTTAGAAATCTTCACTCAAATATGGAGTGCTCTATGTGAAACTTTTGCCTCAATTCAAATGATGATCAACTATTGGAGGACAACATGGATGGTATACAAATAATGTTTTGTAACAACATGGGCAAATGAGTACACTCATTTTGGCAATGTTACATCTTCTTGAGTTGAAGGTAAACACTCAATTGTAAAATAATACTTGAAAGTCTCCACAAAAGATCTGCAAGATGTTCAAATTCAACTTTGAGAATACCTTCAAAGAAATAAAAGCATAACAAGGCATGTGCCCCATTCAAGTTCTACACGGTCACAAGTAAGTGTTTTATCAAATTATGATCCGACAAGTATAATATATGCTCTAAAGAAAGTTCATAATCAATTGTTGATGGCATAAGAGGAAGGAAGCAAAGAATTGCAAAGTTGTTCAAAATGCCTTCAAGAAGACAACAAAATTGTCTTGTAAGCATTGTATTTTGCAAATGTTGAATGTTAACAATTATTGTCAATGGATGATTTCATCCTTTGTGGCATCTGGTAAACATTGAAAGTCTGTATGAGACTATCACACCAAGACCAATATGATATTTTTCAACCCGTAATCATACCAAGCTTGGACCTTTTTTTGAGCTATTCAATAGATTTATAGATAGAACCATCTCATTTACAAGATTAAATACCATATCAACTTTTAAATATAGCTTTTGGAACATTGGCTATGGAAAATCCACCAATGTAGTGTACTTGTGGATGTCCTTAAGGCTCTTTAGGGAATTGTCAACAAAGTAACCAAAGTGTTTCTAGAGTTGAGTCCTTTACATTGTAACAATATGGAGTTTAGTGACGAAGTTAGTTGAGCTTACGAAGTAGAGAATAAGACAAAATAGCCTAGAATATTCTAGAAGCATCTAAGAAGCTTCTTAGGAAGCTTCCTAACTAGTTAACTTGCGCCCTAAGCAGGTAGCTTCTAGAAGGAAGCTTCTAGAAGCTTCTAACTAGCTTAGCTTGCACGCCAAGTAGGCGGCTTCTAGAAGGAAGCTTCTTGAGAAGCTTCCTAGTTAACTTGGCTTGCACTCCAAGAAAGCGGCTCAAGGAAGCTTCTTGAGAAGCTTCAAGGGTCTTGTATGCTACCTATAAATACCAAGGCCAAAGCTCATGCTAGGCATTCGGAGTTTTCCCTCATTCAAGTGTCCCAATGTGAATTTCTATTCTCCTATTGCTCTCCTCGGTTTCGGTCTTTTACATTGGTATCAGAGCAGGAATGGGATGGATGGAATTTATGGACCACCAAATCCACTTCCGCCAAACCATTGGGACTTTCATGTCCAGATATTACCAAAGCATCGTTTCACACAGTTCATCACCTCACGCTTTGGGCAGGATTTTCTACATATGATCACCGTGTTAGAGGAACCCTTGATACTTCCAGTTGTGACTTATGGAGAACGGTGGATGTGTTGTATCTATGTGTTAATCAACTAGATAAATTGAGGGTAGTGGATTAGGGTAGTAGTAATGGCCGCAATACCGGATGTTATCCTTGCAATGCAACAACAAATCGAGCATCTTACTCGATTGTTGGATGAACAAGACCAGCAACGACGAGAACAGATAGACAGAGCGCCAGTTCGAGATGGAGAAGATCGCATTCGATTTCCAAAACCCAAGGTGTTTGAAGGCAAGAATGTTCCAGGCATAGTGGAAAATTTTGTGTTTGACTGTGAACGTTACTTTGAAGCCACCAATCTTCAAGACAAGCGGAAACAAATTCTCTTGGCTTCTAGCCAGTTGGATGGCGTGGCAAAACTTTGGTGGCAATTCCGAGTAGAAAGAGCTGAACGACAAATTGTTACACCAATTTTGACATGGGCAGAATTCAAGGATGCAATACTTGGTCGATTTCAGACTATAAATGCCACCCGAGCTGCACGAGATAAATTGGCGGAGTTGAGGCAGATTGGTTCGGTGAGAAGCTACATCACACAATTTCAAAATATCATCATGCAAATTCCAGATATCCAAGAAGGTGAAGTTCTGGATCGATTTGTGCGAGGATTGAAGTCACGAACTAGATTGGAGGTGACCATGCGAGAGCCACAGAACGTAGAAGAAGCCATGCAATTGGCTGAGCGTTTTGATTCCTTAGTTGCAACAACTTGGTCTCCACCTCGACCTACACAAAACCTACCCGTACCATGAGTGGAAGAACCGGTACCAATGGAGATTGATGCTATCCAGCGAAGACCACTTGGCACAGCAGATAGAGAAAGATTACGACAAAATGGAGGTTGCTTTTATTGTCGCCAGTTGGGGCATTGCATTGCTGAATGTCCACTCAAGAATGGACAACCTCGACAAGTTGCCCAAGTGGAGGTTGTGGAGCGGAATGATCCGGGAAATGAGGAATCCCAGTAGGAGATTTCGAGCCGCCTACTGGGAGCTTGATTAGTTCCAATAGGATTGAAGGCTCGACCTATGCAAGTTTGCTTCACTTGCAAGGTATGATATCTAATCGGGGTTGTAGAATTTTGGTTGATTCTGGAAGTTCAGAGAATTGCATGTCTATGCAAGTGGCAAAGGAATTGGGTATTCCTATCAGGCCAGTGATTGGAAGTAGTTTGATGATGGCGGATGGTAGAAAGGGTTCTGCATTCCGCACCTTGCATCCTGTTACCTTCAAGATTGGGAAGGAGTATTTGGAGTGTATGAGGTTCGTAGTGGCACCTCTACATTATGATATCATTCTAGGTCTACCTTGGCTTGAATGTCATAAGGCTCAATTTGATTGGACCCGACACCAAATTCAAGTACAACACCAAGGTAGGAATTTCCGATTAGGTTGTCTGGCACCTCTGAGTAAGACACCTAAGAATAGTCAGTCCCAAGATGGGAAGTTTGTCGAGAAGGTAGCCATAGAGCGAATCTGGAAGGGAGATGAGTCCCAAGATGGGAAGTTTGCCAGGAAGGCAACCATGGAGCAAGCTTGGAAGAGAGATGAGTCCCTAGAAGGGAAGTTTGTGAATGAAGCAGCCATAGAGCAAGCTTTGGAGGACGATAAGTCTGTATTCGCGGTGTGGACCAAGCCGATTGCACAAGAACAATCTGAGGAGTGCCAAGTGCCGCATCAAGCAATGGTTGATCGGATAGTTCAGGAGTTTGCAGATGTGTTTCTGGATGATTTGCCAAAGGGATTACCCTCCGATCAAGGTATGCCCTTCAAGATTGAGTTATTGCCAGGGAGTACTCCAGTGAGTAGACCAATCTATCGGCTCTCACCAAAGGAGTTGGAGGAGTTGCGAATAACACTTACAGAGTTGTTGGAGAAGGATTTCATACGACATAGTACCTCTCCGTGGGGAGCACCGGTACTATTTGTTCCAAAGAAGAATGGAGGACTTCGTTTTTGTATTGATTACCGTGGGCTCAATAAGCAAACCGTGAAGAATGCATATCCCTTGCCTCGGATCGATGACCTGCTTGATCAACTAAGTAGAGCACGCTACTTTTCCAAGCTGGATCTTCGTAGCGGCTATTGGCAAATTCCTATTGAAGGCGAGGACGTGCAAAAGACTGCTTTTCGCACAAGGTATGGACATTTTGAGTGGAGAGTTCTACCTTTTGGACTCACTAATGCTCCAGCAGTCTTCATGGATCAGATGCATCGAGTGTTGGAGGGACTATTAGATCAGTCCGTGGTGGTGTTCTTAGATGATATCTTAATCTATAGCAGGACAGAGGCAGAACATGTGAATCATGTGCGAGAAGTCCTAAGACGACTACGACAGTGGAAATTTTACTGCAAGAAGTCAAAGTGTGCTTTTTGGCAGAAGGAGGTTACCTTCTTAGGTCATAAGATCTCATCAGAGGGGATCAAGATGGAAGAAGAGAAGATCAAGGCCATTACTGATTGGCCTACCCCGAAGGATGCTACAGAAGTACGAGCATTCAATGGACTGGCCAGTTTTTATCGACGGTTCATCCACTATTATGCTCACGTGGCTGCACCATTGACTGACCTCTTGGGAAAGAACTCGAGCTTCCAGTGGACCACCAAGCATGAAGAAGCATTCCAGAAGTTAAAGCATATGGTGTCTTCAAGACCTATTCTTCAACCATATGATCCTCAACTACCTTGTGTGGTTGATTTTGATGCTTCTAACTTTGCAATTGGAGCTGTGTTGCAACAAGAATTTCCAGATGGACTACATCCAATTGCCTTTGTGTCTCGCCGACTAAATACAGCGGAAAGAAATTACTCTGCTCGGGATCGGGAACAACTTGCAATGGTATATGCCACCAAGGTATGGAGGCATTATCTCTTGGGGAAACAAGTGATCATGCGAACTGATCACAAGCCATTGTTGCAGACCTTACACCTAGAGCACATGAAGAGTCGACATCATCGATGGGAAGAGCAACTCCAATTGTTCGAGATCAAACTTGAGTACAAACCAGGCCGGTTCCATGTCATCCCTGATGCTCTATCACGACAACCTGATTTGAAGTCTCTTCCTCTCATCACGGCAGCAATTACAACGGTGTCAATTGATCCCAAGATTCATAACGAGTTTCGGTTAGCCCTACAGCAAGATCCCTTCTTCCAAATGGTACACGGTCGTCTAACAGCACGCGACAAGGAGTACAACACCTTCTCCTTCAAGGAAGGCCTTTTATTCCATGCAGACCAAATCTATGTTCCAACCAAAGGTGATCTTCGACTTGTGCGCCTTCAAGAAGCCCATGATTTACCAATAGCTGGTCACATGGGAGTGGACAAGACCTTGGGCACCCTCCAACACCAATGGTGGTGGCCCAACATGACACGAGATGTTCGAGACTTTGTCTGATCATGTGAGAGTTGCCAACGGAACAAGGCCAGCAACCAGAAGCCGAGTGGACTCCTTCAACCACTCGCCATTCCATCCGCTCGTTGGGAGCATGTGAGCTTGGATCTCATCACATCCTTGCCAAAGACAAAACAAGGACACACGGCAATTGTGGTGTTTGTGGATAAGCTTAGTAAGCAAATCCACTTGGCACCAACCTGTGATACCGTGGATGCTCCAACCTTAGCACAAATCTACTTCGACAATGTCTTCAAGCATCATGGGATGCCACGTGTACTCATCTCCGACCGTGATCCTCGATTTACCGGGAAGTTTTGGCAAGCACTCTTCCAGATACTCGGCACCAAGCTTGCTTTGTCCACGGCCTATCATCCTCAAACTGATGGACAAACCGAACGCGCCAATCGAACATTGGAGGATATGTTGCGGGCCTTTGTCAATGTCCACCATACCAACTGGGATGAATGTCTTGCAGCTGCAGAATTTGCCTACAACAATTCCAAACAGGCAAGCACTAGATTTTCTCCCTTCTTTCTCAATTTTGGCCAAGATCCGCTTGTTCCAGATTCTCTTCTTGCTCCCCCTCCCTCTCAGGTTCCTCATACTTCTACATTCTTGACCACTATATCCCAATCTCTCCAACAAGCCAAATCTCACCTCCTTGTTGCTCAGAATCGCCAAAAACAATATGCAGACCATCATCGTCGCGATCTCACCTTTGAAGTTGGTGATAAAGTCATGCTATCCTCTAGTAACCTCCCTCTCCCACTTGATACCCAAGTTCGTAAACTTGCTCCTAATTGGATAGGACCCTTTGATATCACCCACATTATCTCTCCTGTTGCTTATCGTCTTGCCTTACCTTGTCACATGCGTATCCATCCTGTCTTTCATATTTCCAAGTTGAAACCCTTTGTTCCTAACCCTTCTTCCTTTTCCTCTCAAGTCCAACCTCCTCCTCTTCCTGTCCCTATCAATGATCATGAGGAGTACGAAGTTGACCGTATCCTTGCGCGTCGCCATATTCAACGAGGCCGTCACCAACATACGGAGTACAAGGTCCTTTGGAAAGGGTATCCCCTTCATGATGCTACATGGGAACCTCTTTCTCACCTCCAGAATGCACAGATGGCCATCAAGGAATTCGAAGCTTCACTGGCGACGAGGACGTCACCAACTAGCGGCGGGGGAATATGTAACAATATGGAGTTTAGTGACGAAGTTAGTTGAGCTTACGAAGTAGAGAATAAGACAAAATAGCCTAGAATATTCTAGAAGCATCTAAGAAGCTTCTTAGGAAGCTTCCTAACTAGTTAACTTGCGCCCTAAGCAGGTAACTTCTAGAAGGAAGCTTCTAGAAGCTTCTAACTAGCTTAGCTTGCACGCCAAGTAGGCGGCTTCTAGAAGGAAGCTTCTTGAGAAGCTTCCTAGTTAACTTGGCTTGCACTCCAAGAAAGCGGCTCAAGGAAGCTTCTTGAGAACTTTCAAGGGACTTGTATGATACCTATAAATACCAAGGCCGAAGCTCATGCTAGGCATTCAGAGTTTTCCCTCATTCAAGTGTCCCAATGTGAATTTCTATTCTCCTATTGCTCTCCTCGGTTTCGGTCTTTTACATACATAATGAGAGACCTCCCAATATGAGCTATTAGAGTTTATAGATTCCACAACATCAATGTTGTAGAATCTATAAGCTTATTATAAGAATGCATGATTTTATCCTTGGCAACTTATTTTTTCATTATAAACATTGAATTTGTCAATGTAAGAAGAGTATAGAATAAGATAACAATGTTACAAAACATGATAGAGTTGTTTGAGTTATTATGTTGCAATTATATCCCTTTACATTTTCAAAACATTCTTGTAAATTTGGGTGGCTCATGTCCAACTATAGATTGGTTTTTTTTCCTCCCTTAAACAATGAAAAACTTGCACTTGCATTAATTATCTATATATTGTTTTTATAAATGTTGAATTGTTTGTCTAATGTGGGATAACCAAGTGAAGGTATTGCTTTCCAACTTCTAGAATCTAGCATATATTGCACTAATTGCATATGCAAGTTGGAGAACTTCTTAATAATAGGTTCCACCTTTTTATTGTGTTTTTCTTTGATAATATTATTGTAAGCCTATAATTTACATATGTGAGTCAATGGTACTTTAGGTATAAAACTTTCAAAACTAATAACTATTGTTTTAGGTGGTGAATTTGAAACAAATTGTCTAACCAAATTTAGCCTCTTATATATATAATTGGTCCTCATTTTCTATTCATCTCTCTAGTTGGTCTCTTATGTTTCTTTATTCTATCTAAAGAGAAACAAGAAACACTCCTCTCCTTGTGCAAAATGACATCAATGTAAAAGAAATTTTCTTGTTTCCACTTCTTTACTTTCTTTTGTACTTTTTTGGTCGTTATTGTTTCCATAAATTTCTCCATGTTCTTATTGTTATTTTAATTTTTTACATTGATTTTTTAACAATTCACTTATAGGCTTATTATTTTTTGTCATTCCAATTGGTTACGGTTTTGCTCATCTTTATTTTATCTCATTTTTCCATGTTTCTACAAGTTACATTCTATTTATTGTTGTTTATAGGTGGTATTATTACAATAAATTTTATTTCCTATTTTGGATCATTGTGTATGGATTCTATTTTTCATTATTGGTGGTCATTTTCTCTCAATCTTGTATCTTGTTTCATGAGAACTTCCTTCTAAGAAAATAGCTCATGTTAGCTTATTGGCACATTCCATGCAAGACATCGGAAGAAAGTCTTTAGAAAGTAGATAGTTGGTTGAATCCAAAACACTAAAGACTTTTAATATGAATAACTTTCAACCCTATAGTAGAAGGTAGTAATTCATCACTTATTTGAGGTAATACAATTCTTGAACCATCAGTGAGATTATGCATTGTTAATATAGCAGTGTAGAGAAGATTTACTTTACTTAAAAACCTTTGACTATGCATCTTTATCTCGTTTCATTTGTTAACCCTTTGATGGAATTTCCTCCTCTAGGTTAAGGTCACTCGGAGTGGTTCTTTCTCATACTTGTATCAAGTTGCTAAGGACCTTTTATCCTTCATAATTGCTACTAGGCTACTTTACGTTCCAAAGATCTAGCAAGGAAACAAGACAATTAAGCAATATGATAGAGATCTTAGATATTTATTCCAGATATATATGGAACAATAACCTAACATCCATAATGATTTCATGAATATCCAATTCAAGGATTGCTTCTTGTACTAAAGAAAAAAAAACTAGCCTCCAATTTGATAACATTCTCCATTGCCAAATGCATAGGAGGTGACTTCATTAGCAATAGCAATTGTTGGATCAGACAAAGAGTGAATGTTCATTTAGACTAATGAGACGGCTACAATTTTAGGCCCACTCCCATAGGTTGTGGGTCTATGTAATACTCCAAGGACAAGAGAACTCTCCAAGAGAGATACAAGAAAGAAAATGCAAGTTTCACACTCAATACTCTGATGCCTCAAATGAGCTCATTCTCTTTATTATATAGCAAAGAGGATCCACTCAAAAGAAGCTCCACCCTTGGATCAAATACATGGATTGGTGACCTGTCATCAAGCTCCATCCTTGGATTAGTTGTTTGGATGGGTGACATGTCAATCCTTGTCCTGTCTAGTTGGTCAAACGGGTTTGACCAAAATTAATCTATAGGGAATCTTCCTATAGGGAGCTTAAAATTGCATAGGTGATTTACTATTGGAAAGTTCTAGACGAGACAAATCATTAAAAAAATAGAAGGCAAGTGAAGCCTTTTTTGCTTTTTTGTGGAGGTATCTTTCCATTTTCGAGGCCTAATTCATCCGTTTTGGCCTCTAAAATTGACTCCAAAGTTTTAAGGCTATTTTCGATTTCTACCCTATAAGTAGAAGTGCTCTTTTGGTGACACCTCTATTTGATAATCGTAGCCCATTGTAGACAACATTTGTCTAGATGTTACCAAACCAATTTTCACACCCAGATAATATGTCTTGCTACTTGTATCACAATCTAGTTCACTTGGGATTTTTCATTGTGATCTTGACTAGGTTACATCACACTATTATGCTATGATTGGGATTCGCTTTGACTCCACTTTGATACCCTACAATAGATCTATAACTCAATTAGTGAAGAGTATAGAGGGTCAATTTAGTAAAAGTTTGGGTTGTTTTAACAAATCCTACATTTATATTGATGGGATATATGTCATTTAGTTGATGTGCATTAGAATATGATTATAATTATAATTATACAGTATGAGGAACATGCAATAAATTTATTGAATTATTTATTTAAGGACTTGGTTTATATAATATACTTTGATTGTTTAATGTTTTATTTATATTTTAGATTTATTGAATCTTTTATACTCACTTCACTTGTTGTTTTATGTACTTTATTGATTGTTTTAGTTACTTATTGGTATATGATTCTAATAGTTTATAATAAATATGCATTTTATATATTTGTAGGAAAATAATGAAAATATCTAATGTACTCTTATGCTATAATTATTTAGTAATTATAAGGAAATATATATTTCCAAATCTAAAAATTTAATGATTTTTTTCATTAAATTTAGTTTCCAATTTACTTTGATTTTTAATAGTTTTTTAATTTACTTCTTAATGCCTAATTGAAACTACGTGGTGAATACAAATATACAATCTTCTTCATTCTTATTCTTTATTGTAATCAAGTTGACCTTCTTCTTAGTACGTAGAGATGATACAAGTTATTCATATATTTTTATTTGTTAACTATTTTATATACATAAATATATTCATATTACATATATATGTAATATCATTTATTTCTTTTGACCTAGAACATATAGTTCTACTATTTTATCCATATAAATGTGGGATTATTGTGTTAAGTTCACATTGCAGGTTTATAAGAATCCCAAAGCTTCATATATAAAGAAAACCTTAATTATCTCAAATCTATCACATTGCGATAGAAAGTGGATCTATTTAGAAGTTCAATAGTTTAAACATAAATTTGATTTACAAGTTTATTAGCTTAATTATATTCATTAATTTAATGTCAAATAAATTACTCTATTGTGAATTTTACTTTTTATCATAAATACAAAATCACTTAATAGTTTTAAAATTCTCATAATATTGCTTTATTTGTGATTAACAGAAATTAGGCATCCTTTACACATATCTATGTGGATTATTATGGTTGAAATTATTTTAGAGTAATACTTAAAATCATTTTTAGTATATCCAATATACTAAAATCAATATCAAATAACAAATATTATTCAAGTTGTTTAGCATGCTTGTACATGTGCATGTGTAGCAATACTTATTTTACTGTAGTAATATAACATGACAAAAAAATCATTTATCCATTAAATTTATCTATATTTTTAATATCAAATGTAATATTTTATTAAATCTAGTAGTTTAATTTAATAATCATAAAGTTAAAAATACCATAAATGGCTCATTTTAGATAATAAAGCCTTTTCATTCCATAGCTTAGTTCTATATATAAAAAATTCTAAAAAAATACACTATTATAAGCATGAAATAAATACTTTGTATACTTCTAAATATTTTCATACATTTGCTCATTTTTGTTAGTAGGCTAGAATGAGAATTTTATAGAAAGTCTTCAAATGCTATATATAAAAGAATATAAAAATGCAAATACTCTTCCAAGTATACTCTATTTTACTACAAGCATTATAAATTATTTATCATAAGAATCAAGAATAAATACATAAATTTATAGATACATGTTCATTTCTTGAAATTATTCCAACTTTTTCTACAGAAAGAATGTTAATAAAATGTGACTCTATGTAAAGGAGGTAACAATTTTTAAACATCTATGATTACATTCAGTACTTCTTATAAAATAATACTAAGAGAAAGTGGACCAAGTGGAAAATTATTTTCACAAAAGAATAATGACTTAAAGTCCTCCAAATTTAAAATGTAGATGAGGAAGATAGTCCTTGGAAATCCATAGAGAGAATGGGAAATGGAGATTTGAACTGAAAATGAACCTAATGGGGTGGAGGTGGACAATTTGAAATAGAGGATGGACGAGGCGCCAAATTTTTCCCATTGTCCATCTCGAATTTTGACGTTCTAGAACAGGACTAGGGTTTCCCGGGCTGCCCGCCAGGTGGGGGCAGCTAAAGAACTCAGTGTTCTTGAGAGCTGGCCGCCTCAGGACACGCGGGCAGAAGTTTTCGACCCAAAGAATGAACACGTCATCGCTTTTTGGCCCGCGCGCTCGTTCGCTGGCTAGGTCGGGTCCGTCGAGCGTAGTGGAGAAGAAGGCCGCGTAAGGACTTTCTCTCCTTTCGTCTCGCCTGCGTTCCGCTCGTGATCGGGAGAAAGTCGAGCTACTGGTTTCTTCACAGCGTCCGCCATAGCCTTCGTCGAAGCGGTGTTGTTGCCATTGACTGACCACTCCCTTCAGTCCGGCCCTACGAGCCAGCGCTCTTCCTGTCATTCGACGCTCGGAACTGTCCTGCTTGCTCCCCCACGTTCCGACTTGTAGAAGTCCTTCCAACGGTTGTTCAGAGAGTGCGTAGCATTCGAGTCGTTGGCACGTTGGGGTTTCACAAGCGGGACACAAGAGGTGGTGGTAAAAAGCAAGGTAGTGCAGCCGTAGGCTTTTTTAGAGAGTCAATCAAAGAGTACTGAAGAGAGTTGTGAGCGTGACGGAGGTTAGAGTATCCGAGGTGCTCAGGGTTTACCGGAAGAAAGGAAATAGGGAGGTTCTTGGTTTTGATATACAGAAAGGATTGTCTGTCTAATCCTTTTCATTTCTCGGAAGGTTAGCCTCCAGTCTTCTCTTTCAGAGAAGATCCAGTTTTCTTAGACGCTTCCAATGGGAGAAGCCAAGGAAGGAGACACCTACCAGGAGGAGCTTCTTGATTACGACGAGGAAGACCTAGAGGCGGCCCCCGATGCGGTCGCAGCGAAAGGAACGGGGGAGATCGTGAAGAAGTGAGTTACACCTAAGACCATGCATGCATGTGTATGTCATATTTTGAGGTCATCCAAGCAACTAACTTGGTGACCTGTTGTTCGACCTGCTGTCGCGATTCTAAAGATGGCGTCCTCCTACTGAGTGTTGGATATGTTTTCTCGTATGCCTGCGACTTCTGCTTTTCCCGTGACTTCTACCCCTTCCCTGTTGTCTTGTGTTATTGAGCTGTCTGTTTCTGGGTTCCCCTGACCTTATCGTGGAGTACTGAGCATGACTGACGAGGCCGACACACTAAAGACACGACTGGACACACGCAGTGACCACTACGCCATACACACGACTTTTGATTAGAAATTGTTCACAAAAATGGATGATTTTGGATTTGATACCCTGGTAGTTTCACATGGACCGAAAGGAAAATGTCCGGAGCCAATTTAATGTACTGTAAACCTTGCGTATTCAGGTTTGGTATATTATCAGGAGAGTCCATGAAAGCAGAATAAGCCAGTGACCCCACGCTAAAGGTTCCCTTCTGCGGGATCTCTAAAGAGCCGATAGACATCTCGAACTGTCCTACGCCTTCTAGATTCTAGCTCCGGTCTCAGATCACACGGAAACTGTAACAAGAAGAAAGCGTTATTTGGTGCGTGGCCTGTCCTTGGTGCATTGTGGTCTATATGGTCGAGCACCAATAGGGACCTTATCCTCATTGAGTATTTGTGAATTAGTAGGATGAATATTATTTGCATACAAAATTTGTCCGTTAGATTCCCCTGCGAGGTGTTGCAGACGTGCCGCCTTACTCCGAGAACCTGATTGCGGGAATGGGCGCTGGAACTCCTCAAACTCCTCTCAGTATCTCTATATAAACTTCTTACCCTATAGTTCAGACTCTAAATTTCTACCTTGAAACCATGTGCCTCTGTATGTAGCTTCCAAGTACTGAAGTCCGCTCTTCTGAGGAATGCTAGATACGCGGCTACTTTCCAGAAACAAATGTTTGTTGATTGTAACTTTATGCCCCTTCCACTTAAGGTACTGGTGGAACATCTTATACCACCTTCTTGGGTGCTAAAGCGGATAACTCTCAACTTTGTCTAACACGATGTCAGAATCAGACAGATTCTGACTATGCAGATGTCGAAGCAGTGTTCGAATCTCTCACCAGCCAGGTATCGAAGCTGTAGTACAGCGAGTATTTGTCAATCTTCAGTCAGTGTGGACTAGAGAACAATCTGGAAGCTGGTCCTAGCCTGAGATGTACGAAGTATAAGTTCAGATTTACTATTGGAAACGAAGCGTAGTGCTGCTCCTCGCTGGTCCCTGATGGCCCTGATTGCAGTAATGTAGCAAGTTTAACAAGTTCCAGTAATAAGCAACTCACGATTTATTGACTGTCAGTGAGATAGCAGAATTGGAAGTTTTCCTCGCCGGACGCTGATGGTGGTACCACGCGCTTTTCTGCATTACATCCTTCAAAGAATCTATTTCCGCTTAATAAATGGATGAATACACTTGGTTTTAACGCGTTTGTAGTGAATATGTTTGTTCTGTTCTGTCAGTGAACGTTCCTGAACAACGTCACATAGTTTCTGGATGCCATTCTATCTTTGTGATATCTACTCACTCGCACTTGTAGCTTGCCGAAGAATATCAGAATACTGTCACGCTGGAGCTCTGAACTAAAGCTATTTCTTACGTTTTGCAGAGGATATGTGGGAATCCACAGTTCGGGATTTAGGGATTTCCTTCTGAAACCTGAACTTCTGCGTGCTATTGTTGACTGTGGATTTGAGCATCCGTCTGAAGGTAAGAGTTTGGGCTAAGTCGTAACAGCGTCGAGAAGGTCGATCATGGGTCATGTATACGATAGGAAAGCTGGTTTTTCTTGTCCAACAAGCAGAGTTCAGTTATTGCTGCTGTTAATTTTTTAAGTCCTAATGGAGGATCATCTAGTTACCAATTAGGTGTCAACTAGACAAATTTGCAGCAAATTAGCCATTTTGAGGAGAGCAATTGTACGGAGGAAAGCCAAGCGTCTTGTGCAAAGGTGTTATCCCTCGCATCAGAGCTGAAACCGAAATTTTATATTGCGGTCATTGATTGTACAATAAAAAAGAACCAAGCAAGAGTGTGTACGGCCGAGACTCTCGAGCCGGGATCTACACGCGCTTCTGAAGCACCTCCTCTATCGCTGTCGCCGAATTCTTGTAGTAACAGGGTTTCTGTCTTGTACAGGTAAATTTTCTGCAGGAATCATTTGTCTCGCCAGCCGCGTGTGTTTGAAGCAAAATTCAATCGTTTACAGGTTTTTTCAACTTCTTACATCTAGGCTAACACACATTTGCCCATGGGGCGAGCAGTTCAACACGAATGTATACCACAGGCAATCCTGGGCATGGACGTGATTTGTCAAGCGAAGTCAGGAATGGGGAAAACCGCAGTGTTCGTTCTTTCCACCCATCAGCAGATCGAGCCTGTACCTGGCCAAGTTGCTGCTTTAGTACTATGTCATACTCGCGAACTAGCTTACCAGGTACGTCAGTGCACCCTATGAATGCTCAAGTCTTTCCAGTCAGAGTATTGGGAGAGGATATTATCGAGACTGAAGATTATACGGCATGACCGTATGGTCTTGACCTTTGATATTAGGAACTTCCTACACATTGAGGATGTGTCCATGCAGGCCGCAGCTCGCTGCGCAACGGAATTAGTTCAGTAGCTTGTAGCCATCGTTATCTTATTTGTGTATATGTTTTAAAATGTCCTACCTGTAGATCTGCCACGAGTTCGAGAGATTCAGTACCTACCTACCAGACATCAAGGTTGCGGTCTTTTATGGAGGTGTTAACATCAAGACACACAAGGATCTACTGAAGAACGAGTGTCCCCATATTGTCGTGGGTACCCCAGGGCGAATCCTAGCCTTGACCAGAGACAAGGATTTGAGCCTGAAGAGTGTTAGGCACTTTATCCTTGACGAATGTGACAAGATGCTGGAGTCTTTGGGTACGCAGTTTCTACAACCTTGAATCGAGATTTAGCAAGTTTGTTAGGCACCTCGTTACTGGCCTGTCAGCTCAGATGTCTTTTCATAGTGTTTCATTTGCTATGTGGACGCACTGGTTTTGGAGTTGATACGGGTGATGCCGTTGTCAAGCAAACAAAGAAGGCCGACCTTGGTACCTCTAACGCGATTTGTGTTGTAGACATGCGAAAGGATGTACAGGAAATTTTCAAGCTCACACCACATGACAAGCAAGTGATGATGTTCTCGGCTACTCTCAGCAAAGAGATCCGGCCAGTCTGCAAGAGATTTATGCAAGATGTAATGTCCCGAGGCCAATATATCTCTCCAATCACTCTTGAAGGGCACTTCCTTAATCTCATGGTGATGGCTGCCGGATAGTGGATGAATGGATTGGTGCTACTTCTGGTCTTAATCTAATGGGGCGCTCAGGCGACCTGGAATCCCTCTTTTTGGCTTATGGATATAAGAGTTGGACTTGGGTTCGGCACATATGTGGAAGCAACAATGCCGTAGTTGGGGATTTCAAGCACAGATTTGGATTTGTTGGAACAGATGCGATCGTAGCTAATAGTGCATTTTCCACTAAATATAGTTTTTGGTTTGTCCACAAAAGACCCTGCATTGGCTCCAAGACCTGATCACAGCCCTCCTGCTCCTCCTCTTTACTGATACTAAAATGTCAAGGAAATATTGGAAGATTATCACACGAATTGTGAATTTGCTACTCTGACTGCAATGACAAGAGCTCTGTTATAGATACCCGTCACATGACCTCGCTTCCATCCTTACCTCAGAGTAGTTAGTGTCTCCAACTGCCAGCTTGGAGGTGTGGTCCAGAAAGTACAGTATTCAGACAGTCTTACTTCCTACTTGTGTGCATTGCTGATCTGGAGGAAGATCTGCCTTGATGACAAGAGGGGAGCATATGAAGGACATCCTCTGAGGCTCTCATGCAGTAGCCGAACGTAAATACAGAGACACACTTGTGTTGAGGATCTTCAGGATACTTCTATGTGATGTGTTACAAGCTTTCAACAAGATATGTGGTGCTTTACTTTGGAACAACGGGGAAGCAAGTGCCGTGTCGCTGCGCGGCTCCTTGTACCTATAGCAGGCGATATTCCCTCACCCCTTTGTACCTGGCGTTGTTTCCATTTACAGCCTATGGAGATTTATGTCGACGACGAGGCGAAGTTGACACTGCACGGTTTAGTGCAGGTACTTTTCACTCCATATACTTTTCACTCCATATTAGCCGTCTACTTTGCATCACAACTTTTTGGTTTTCTGTATGTTTAAACCCTACAGAACTGCAAGCGTTAGCAGTTATGATCCGATAGGTTGTACGTTCTTGGTAGATCCATGATGTTTGTTTCTTGACCGTCTGTTCAGCTTACTTTACCGAGTCGTTGTGTGTGATTTGAAAAATGTCTGAACTCCTTTCCTCTTGAATACCAGCACTACATCAAGCTGAGCGAGGTGGAGAAGAACCGGAAGTTAAACGATTTGCTGGACGCCCTCGACTTCAACCAGGTGGTTATATTCGTGAAGAGCGTGAGCCGAGCTGCAGAACTTAACAAGCTTCTTGTGGAGTGCAACTTCCCTTCAATCTGTATTCACTCCGGGATGTCACAAGAGGAAAGGTTAGTGGCCACTACAACCCATGTTTACCGTTCTGATAAACACTCAGCTCTTTTTGTTGAAGAGAAAGTGGATAATGTTCAATATCTCGTCTCTTATACTTTGTTGTACTTCCCGGTGAAACAGGTTAACGCGCTACAAAGGATTCAAAGAAGGACACAAGCGAATTCTTGTTGCCACAGACCTCGTTGGAAGAGGAATTGATATTGAACGGGTCAATATCGTCATCAACTACGATATGCCAGACTCTGCAGATACCTACTTGCACAGAGTAAGTTCACTGACTAGGTCACTATTCCATCCTGCGTGGATCGCTTCCTATGCTGGAGTACTCATCTTCCTCAAACTGACATGTTGGCCCCATCGTCCAAATTAGGTCGGAAGAGCAGGGAGGTTCGGCACTAAAGGTCTAGCGATTACCTTTGTGGCATCTGCTTCCGACTCTGATGTTCTAAACCAGGTCAGTGCCGCTTATTCTGGACCTCCTTCATTTGCATACTCGTTATTCCATTCAGGTTTTGAACGTTGTCAATATCCTTCTTTAGGTGTCTTTCCAGGATGTCGGTCTAGAAATGTCTCAAGTTAATATATGTCAAAAGCGCTAACTTTAAGGACACTGCAGGTCCAAGAACGATTCGAGGTGGACATTAAGGAGCTACCCGAACAGATCGATACCTCAACCTACAGTAAGTCCCGTCAACTGCTTCTTACTTTAAAAGATTTCCTCAATATGTAGATCACAGGAGGTCTGGAACACTGAATGCAAAATCTTTGTAATGGCCGTGAACAGATGTAACTGGTATCTTTCATTGCGGTTGGCAATGGGTGCTCCTGGTTTTAACTTCGCGTTGGACGCTGTGGACTTTTGCTTTGCAGTGCCCTCATAGGACACAGGAGGAACGTGATGCAGTCTTAATTATAGGCGCGACAGAAGTTAACAATGTAAAATGGCACGAGTTGTAGCATGGAGAAGTTATGAATTAGTTGAAGGAGTGCAAAAGCTTTTGTCGAGGTTTCTAAGTTTTGTCCTCACATGAGCATTTTCCCGGTGCATCGCCAGAACCGGTCCTAACCATTGAGTTCCAATATTCCCTTGAATGCACCCTAAACAAGGGCAGCGTATTATTTCACGCAGATGTTGGGGTTAGGAGGTATTCGCATCCCAGGTGCAAGAAGGGATCAGTCTATGTGTGCTGTTGTGAGCACGTAGATCAGAGTAGTGGTACATGGCTAAAAGTTCGAAGTGCTCGTTATTGTCGTTTCAACAATCATGAAAAAATCTCTATCACATCTGGGTATCGTGAATGGATGATGTTCTGAAGTAGTCAGTAATCTATGTAAATTGTGTTATCTATGTTTTGGCATACATGTATGTTGTAATGTGTAATATTCTTTACTGCATAGAGTTGCGCTTTCGCATCACATCTTATATATAGTGTTTTATTTAGCCGTGGTCTCTTGCCTCTGTGACCTGTAGTTGTAGTTCTGTCGCGCCATGAAAACTAGAACTGGATCAGAGATACCGCTGTTAGATAGTGGGAGATGGCGACTTTGGAACGAATTGGGGGGAGTGCAGAACCGAATTTCCGGATGAAGACAAGTGGGGAATTGTGTGAGGAATTTGCGAGGGATGAATATCAAGGAATATAGACATGAAGGACATGTATGATAACGAATTTTGAAGCGAAGCAAAAGAAATTAAAGTTTCAATTGTTTGAATTGTCGCCCTGCGCAGGATAGAGATGAGCAACTACTAATAGATAGATTTATATCAAGTGATAGGAACTCCCTGTTTAAGTAAGGGTCGGTTTGGAAGTCTCCCGTTAGAAATCGCCAGGCAAGCTACGGAGACTGCATGTCAGCCTCTGGTTGGGGCATGTCACCAAGTTCCGAGTCCAGGACGAAGGTAACACGAGGTCCGAGTTAGTGATCGAACTTATGTCACGCAACCTCCCGCGCTTTCTTCTCTCATCAGTTAACGCCAAATTCTACACCAGGCCATGACATGCACACTGAACATATGATCAAGGATGTGAACGTATTGTGCATATTGACATTGTTTGTCCTTTGATCACAAAATGCGAAGGCCAAACAAGACCGATATGCCCGACAACATCAATCGGACAAGGCACAGGATAACACGAAGGAAGAAGAATTGGAGACGCCATCAACGATAGAACCCAAGAGCAAGGATGGAGCTTCAAAGATGAATTAAAAGAGGTAAAATGGTACTAAGTCCCAGTAATTAATGGTTTGAGAAATTTGCCCTACTGCACCAAGAGATGAAAGAAAAGACGTAAAATGGCACTAAGTTCCAAAAAATATTGGTTTGAGAAATTTGTACTACTGTACCTAGGATATTTTAAGACAACATCAAAACACAAGGAACTTCACCACAGAATGCTTTGAAAATAATCATTTAGCGAACTATGTTTATAATGATTGTTCGAATGTTTTGGGTTTGTAGCGATTGTTCAAAATTTTGAAAACGTACATGCCCATGGCAGCGAATGCTTTAATAGTCTTACAATTTGTGGTACTACAAGGGTAGGATTTTCAAGATCACAAGGGAGGTAAGTTTGGAGATCATATAAGCAATTATGACACAACTTCCATGTTGGCATGTAATTGCAACATGGAAAAGTCATGGAAACGATTTGCTAAAAAAATGTTCATACTACTTCTTTTGGTCGCTTGCTTCCTTGTGGCATTCAATCTTTGTATATTCGTTTTCCTAGAGTTTTTGAGAACAAGGATCCTCATTAAACTTAATATTATTTAAAATTTTGCTTAGCTGTGAATCTCTATATTACTTCATCACGAAAGTAGAATATGACGACTTTATACATGGATAAGAATGAAATGGCTTGAACAAAGAGCACGATAATAGTAGAGGAGTACTTTCCGGAGCATTTGCATCAACATTAATAGATATATAAGAATGGGATTTAGTTAGTTATTACATCAAATACATCGAAGCATAATAAAATGGAATTGGACCAAAAGAGTATGGATTGTGTGAAGAATGAGTATCCAATTTACTATCATATTTACAGGATGTATGTTGACAAATTTATTACTGATATGAGAATAACATAAATTTCAAACAAACAAGAGAAACTGAAAAGCCCTTTGAAGTTTGCAACAAAAGGTACAAGGTTTTGTGAGATCAATTTGATAACTTATTTAGTAACAATGAATCATAGCTTGGTAATGAGTAGAGATAAATTTCAGTTTGGGAAGGTCTTGTCATAAAATATTAATCAACTTGTTGAAGGAAATTTACTTTGAATTATTTAATTACAAACATATATTGTAATTAAGCGGTATGGCTTCTTGAGAACCTCTACGATTTCATTTCGAGCTCACGGAGAAAATGAGATTGTGAACTGTTTTGCATGTATGTAAGATTTGAAGATTAAGAGAAAATTCTGATACTTAAACTTCTGGAATATATATGGTCTCCAAATTTATTGGAGCTTTGTGGGAAAATTTTAAAATTCTCTGACGATTTTAATTTTATGTGTCATTTAGATCAAGATTTTATCAGGAAATTAGTGGTATGTCTGTTTATTAAAGTGTTGAAGGAAGTGTGTGGTATCGAATTGGAGTAAAACTTTCAAAATCGAACTTTTGTCAATTCAAGGCGTATTGGAGAAGCAAATGAAAATCCTTGAAGTATAAAAATAAATCATAAATTACTAAAATATAAATCTATATATCTAAAATATATCATAAATTTTTGAGTGGTACAATAACAGAAGAATGGTATATGAAAATCCATAATGTAATTTACAATAATAAGTCATTATGGATTTTTTTAATCAAAGAACCTTTATATCCGAACTAATGATGATTAAGAACCCTACAAATATCTACGAAACTCAAGAATTTAGGGCCTTAAAATTTAGGGTCTTAAAATTCAGGGCCTTGGATCCAAATGCCCTAAATTTTAAAGTTCTTTGCCATCCTCAAATCTTAGAACAATAAGAAGCCAAATCCTCAAAGAGAAATATAATTTTAAATAATTTTGAATCTTATTTTCGGATATTGTTGACTTTGGAGGATGGGGTTGGAAGGGATCTTACGTTATATAAGAGCTTCGGGATTTAAATGAAATGTTCTTAAATTTTTTTTAAAAGTGAACAATTAAGACCCCAAAAAGTCCGAATATCCTACGAGCCCTAAGGGGTTCAAATTCAAACAATCTAAGAAACCCCAAAATTATTAGAATCTCATAATCCTAAGAACTCCCAAATTTTGAAAAGTTTTTATTCCTTATACTTCCAAAAGCTGCAAGATTTCGAAAACCAAAAGTCCCATGATCTAAGAATCTACAGAAACTCATGAACTAAATTCCCTGATAACCCAAGAATTCAAAGAACATAGCAGGATTGTTGTCTATATAACGTTGGAGAATCTAAAAACCTTGGAAAACCGTCAGGTCGATCATAACTTTGGAGAGACTAATATTAAGCTATGGGATTGCAAGGATCCTTGAGAACGTTGATAACTTTGGAGAACCCAACTACACCACTAGAATTAACATCTGAGTTATAAGATTCCCTAAGACTTTCCTAGGAATCCCAATGATGTTGATGAATCCAAATATCCCCATAATTTGGATTCAAACATCCCTATTAAGGTTGTGATAGCATTGGAAAAAAGAACTTCCCACATGCACAATTAACATCAATTTAAGAACACACTACAAACTTAAAAAACTCCAAGATGTCTAGGATTCAGAAGTCTTAGAACTTTTCTTCTCTCGGATTGCATGAGAACTCCTGCAATCCAAGAGGAAAAAACTCCTAAGAGTTCTGAAAACCTTTTAGAACTCTAAACACATCAGATCATGAGAATCCCAAAACCAGTAGGAACCGCAAGACCGTTAAGATCTTTACGACCTTCAAAAGTTATTAAATGAACCATGACTTTGAGAGCTCTTTATCCCATGCTATTTATTAAACCTTACCTTGACCCAAACTTCAAGAACTCATTTTTCGATTCAAGTGATTAATTACAAACTAGTTATCTACAGCAAACGCAAACCTTGGGTTCAAAACTGAAATGAACATTGCAATTTATATCTTAAGGTTTGACATTTTCTAAAATTGATTGATTATCCAAACTAGGGGCTAGTTCTTATGAAGTGTTACCGTCCTAGAAGATTATGCAACAAGGGATCAGCCGCATCCCTCTACCGGGCTTCTAGAACCTTCGTCCTAATCCCATAATTTCAGAATTCATACCAATTACTCTGACCTATACAAAAGTAATGCTCCACACAAATCATAAAAACTGATTAAAAGGAATATACTGCAAGAGATATTTTTGTCAGTCAAAAAACAAAATTGAATTCATAGAGCTTCCTAAGAGCAAAAAATAATTTCATAAAAATTAAGAATGATTCATAAATATAATTATATAATATTTTATTCGGGATTTTATTTATTTCTTCTGTAAACCCAGATCTGAACCCTATCCCCCTCATGTCTCTTTTAACCACTACCACTTTTAACCGATCCACTCCCACTTGAACTCACTTTCTAACCCTATTTCAAATTTTCTTTCTTGCTTGCCATTATTATCCGAACTTTGTTTCCACCCATACATAATGTATTTTTCCTCATGTTTGGATTCCTTTCTCAATACTCAACCCATGGCTTCTAAGATTCCTGGTTCCTTCCTGATTGTTCTCTTCTACGTACCTTGTCTCCACATTTTCAAATTCCTTATTTACTAAAGTAATTTTTCATATATATATATATATATATATATATATATATATATATATATATATATATATATATATATATATATATATATATATTGTGTCTTATAGCTTCGGTCTTATATTCTGTTTGCAGGTGACATGAATTAAACAAGCATTAATATTTCACCCTAATGTGCTCTGAAGGGCATTTTTGAAGTTTCCTGCATCATAGGGACTCATCACTCACACTTGATTGAAAGGAAAAATATAACGAGGTTCTCTAAGCTTGTAAGGGTGTAAAGTAAGCCATATTGTTCAAGAGCGCAGCTTATCTTAATCAGATCTAATACATCCTATCAATTTAGGATCAAGTCTTGTAAATGCTTATTAACGTCACTTATAATCTAATAATGCGTAATGATAACCGCCTTAGCTGAATAGCTGGATATTATCCTAACATTCACGTATTTAATAATGTAAATGCTTATCAATATACACTTTTATGTTATTGCATGGATCGGCCCGCTTAGGATAGCAAAAAGGAGGGAAATCCCCATCCAGCCCTACAGGTAAAGTCCAAAGATAACATGCTATGTTATCTTTGGACGTTACTTGTACTTGGCTTGACTTGACTTGACTTGAGGCGGACTTTACTTGTACTTTTCTTTACATGCAACTAAGTTTCTATAATATAGCAATGAGAAATCTGTCCTATCGTACTTAAATAGCAGAATGTTGAAAATCACATGGTTTACAGATCACTAGAGATCAATAGAGCGTCCAAAGAGATAGCACTTCTAGTGATTATTCTTTTATGAATAAATCAACGAGTGTTACTTTCTGTATAGGATATGTAAGGATTTTTAAATCTAAAATAAATTATCAAAATAAAGATGTGAAAATAATATCTCTTATTGTAACTGTAAAATTAGTATATTTTAAAATTATTTATTTATAAATTTTCACAATTTTACAGTTCCATAAAACTATAAAATTAGATTTTTTTATTTTATTTCACTATATACCTTGATAGTTAAAAATCTTGACTACTCCAACTCCGCTTGCTAGCCAAAGTGTAATTATTCACATGGTTTTAAGTCACTCGCATGTATTCCTTGTGAACGATTGAATTCGTGTGCAACATGTTTGCATGCATTAAATGAGTCAATCTCCTTAAACTTCTTAAGGAAGTTGACTTAACCTTCTTGCTATTTGAATGTAATCACTTAGTATGATTATGTAAATTGCACGATAAGTTCCAACGTCCAACAACAGGTGAAGGTTGCAATGATATTGTCAATTAATCCAACGCTCACAAAGTCTCGACAACAATTCGAACATTTTTCCCACTGAACAGAAAAATTGCTTTACAATGCATGCTATAGCCTAGGGGATATGCAGCCGTTAACTAGAGAATTCTATCTGGATAATGTGCTGACATGAAAATAAAGATGATATACAGTAGATGCTAAAACTATCTAACCTCAGTGTAGAGCTAAAACTGACAAACAAGTTTGTCAGTTTTAGCAGTAATTCATAGGGAATTATTTTGCATTTCCATTGAAAAGTGCAGTCGCTCCCGTCTCCATTGTACTCCACAATTTCATAGTTCCATTAAATTCTTTAATATCATATGTTAAAAAATAATCAACTGCTGAATTTGAAAAGATTCTTCAACTTCTGTTTCCATTCAACTAACAAGTACATAATATCTGTTTATTTGAGCCCAGAAAATAATTTTCAATATATTTAGGAGACTGTTTGTAATCACCATCCATAAACTTACTTTGTCCATTGAGGGCCCAAAGAATTGTGTGAGAGAAGTATGCAGGTCGTGTTGAAACTTTGACTAGATCGGGCTCCAAGGTTTCTGTAGGCCTCGTGGCGAGTTCACGACGAACCGGGAAAACTTGACATTGACCGGTTCTAATTGACGTTATCGGGAAGTTTCGGGCTTGTAATCTCGCATGGATATGCTCTGAACCTGGGTTTGTCTCCCGTCGAACTCTTGCTAGACGCCCCGATTATCCCAGAACCAGCCGGAACGAGTAACACTAATTGCCGAAACGCTCTGGACACTGGCTCGGAGACTGACAACGTGGTCGAGTGTGGATGTCGCAAATTTAGATTGAGAAGAGCGAATTGATTGCATCCGTCAACTATAGACGGATTTTGACTGCGTTAGTCAAGTGTAAACAGGAAACGCTTGGGCCCCGCAGTGCCTTCTTCAAGGTTTAGATTGATGGATGAAGGAATGGATGTCGAGTAAAATTTGACATCAAGCCAAATCCGGTCAAAAGGAGCTTTGGAACTTTACGCTCGTGAGGTCACCCCAGAGGAGCGTTGATTTCACACATTATGGAGTACACTGCAACGATGTGAACAATTATGGAGTTGATGATCTACCTTCTTTTATGCAGTAAGGTAGCTTTCCGAAGATTCAATAATGATCTGGATCTGACGGGATCGCATCTGCTGCGTGGAGGAGTTGACTGGAATGACTTTGGGTGGCAGATTTCATGCAAATAACGACTGGAATGGAAAATAGGATCTCACCGTTACGATTTGTCGAGGAGAAAATCGGGGCAGGAGAATTGTCGGAACCGGTCAGCTACTGGTATCTCCCTTTTCTATTCTTAACATTACAGTAGGAGGTAGGGAAGTTGTTTGTTGATGTTGAAAGACTTTGACACGTTCGGTGTGTGTGGACGCTCGAATTGCGTTCAATACTGAAACTTCTTTGGCCATATGTGCAGGCGTAGCGTTAGTAAAGATCACCGCGGGAGGTGAAGTACAGAGTGGAATTCGCGCGCAAAGAGGTTGGGAGTAATGTGCAGCAGCTACGGTAAAGTTTTCTCACAAGAAGCCATGCGCCACGTCTCTTCACCATCAGGGATGTCCTATTGCTGATCAATGCGCGCACACATGATGGGAGGCTTAGAGGAGATTATAGAGAGGTGCCAAATTGATCTGGGTAAACAGCCTCATCTGGTAGGCGTAGATGGAAGTGGAAAGACGAAGGGAAGGACATACAGATATTTCTGGATACTAAAGGTCAGGAAAGTGTAAATACAGCTTGATATGATTTGATGGATATGTTTGAGTACGTCAGGGTGCTGGGATGTAGTGCAAGAGTGCCAGTGATGATATTCATGCTATGTTTGACACGATTCGTACTTATCTTCTTGGCTTCTGCACTCCAAAGAAACTAACAGTTCAAGCAGAAGCACAAGCACAAGCACAGTGCGAACATTGCGTGCAAGGACGTCATTATCTTTACTCGCGTCTGGGCGGAATCAACGGCAAAGCACAATACGTCTACTCGAAGACTTTCTTCATCCCTACAGTAGCCTGTACAGGCACGGAAAGACTGCAGCTGCACCATTGGGATGACCACGAAGAACTTGAGGTTGTCTGCCCTGCCGGCTAGGATGTATTGTTAGTGGGGAGTACCATCGTATATGCGTGCTACGGGCGTGACCTCCTTGCGCGTAGGGCGATGTGGTAGACATGTAGATGACTACTCCTGTCCACGACTTCTGGAAGCATCTGTGAAGGGGGCGGTGGGTTGTAAAGTCTCGGGAGCAATAAGAAGTCACAGGTCATATCAATGGTGCACCTCTCGGAATTACATCTCAAGTTCGTTTATTAAAAAACGCTTAAGAGTTACTTCATTATGTTCCCAGTACAGCAAACCTAACCGTAGTTCAGGGCGTGCGAAGTGCAGGTTTCAAGAAGTAGGAATCCACAAGCCCCCCAGCTTTCCACACCACGTTCATGACTTGCACTTCGCGAAATTGATATACGTATGCGAAGGTATCGATTGCGAGAAGGTTGGAGGTAAGGCTGGTCGCACAGTAATTGCATTCAAGCCCTACACTACTGGAGAGTGGTCTTTTCTTTCTTCTTTCCTCTCTCCATGCAGCAATGACATCCTGCTTAGGCAATAAGAATAAGCGGGAATCGGTAGCGCATCTTAATCCTACTCTGCACGCACAACACAAGCACTTTGGAGTCGGACGCCGCGTACTATTCCTGTCCACGACTTCTCACAATCTCGACTTCGGGCAGCGACTTCAAAGGCTTTAGATCCTCGATATTCTTTTCGAACTCCAGATGATCAAAGATCAGCTAGCATTCGGACTGGACATACTGGATATTCGGTTGTGACTCACGGCTCAGAGCTGTGATCTGCACAATTATCGTGAGCGCAAAGGGGCTTTGAAGTACGTTTGAGATCAAGGGAAGAATGATAGGTAAAAGAATGAGGCTACGCAGCATCGAGGCACCACACGGTGCTCAGCCTTCATCATGTAGAGCTATTAACAGATCCACGAGGCTAGTTCATCAGGACTCTCCTCTTTCATCAACCGTAATGCGTTGAAGACGTGGCCCTTACTCCGCACAACAAGGCAGCCTTTCTCAATGTGACCATGGGACCCAAGCTTGATACAGGACCAAGCAATCGGGGTTCGGTCAGAGATTCCTAAGTAAAACAGCTCAGCTGGCAACGAAAGTGCTTGCGCTTCTCCTCTTCTGAGTGGGTAATCGTTTGTTAGTGGAGCTTTGAAAAGCCTTGCGGCAGAGACAAAGCGAAATAGTCACACCTACATGGACCCGACCCGGGCGAATTGTTGGCTTCGGTTTGATGCGATGCACCTCATCATCCTTGTGAAGTTGTGAAGCACTGATCTCCGGACTATTATTAGGTTGTGTGTCTTTACAAGAGCGAGACCGAGACAACGTGAAATCACTTGATTGACTGAAAGTTTTACCGAACAATTGTGGATCACCATCTTCGCGTAATCTCAATTTCACTTGAGGTTCTTCCGATTTTAATTTCGACCTATGTACATACATACTACATGTCCGAAAGCCTCTGCCAGAAGACACCTCCTCTTTTTAGTTTACACAGATTCTCGCGCGTCACATGCGTAATGTGTTTGTGGACTTGAGAGCAGCGTAGTACTGTACCCATGTTCATACAACCACTGCCGTTCAGCTCCGCATCAGTGGACGAAAGAATATCCTGAGAGAACTACCTGCAGCTTTACATTATCATGGCCCTGGGACTTCTGAGCCATCTAATCAATGTATTTTAGACTAGTACTTGGTTCGAGTCTTGCCTATTTTATGGCACTTTCAACTTTGACCAGTTCCTTTATATCACGCTGCTCAATTCTATCATCATCGACCGAGCTAAGCAACATGGTTCGTCTATTTCCGCATCAGGGAGAATAGGCCCCCTCTCCCTCTCTTAACATATTCATGGTTTAAACCGAGGACTAGAGGGTAGTCGTCCTCGAGGTCGAGTCATAACTCCCTACCTACTGCATGCAATCACAATGGCGACTGCCGGCAACCTCTTGTATGACTACTGACTCGGAGGGCCCAAGTGGAGGTCAGATCTATGAACACCTCCTGCTCTGCTCCGTTGATAGTCTCAAGCAAGTCGTCCCAGTCATTGATTGGAAACCTTCCCCGAGATTTCTTGATAGTTTGTCTGGTGCCCCCATCAAGATATGCCCTTCTTTCGTTCACTTAAAAGTTGAAAGTTCACCCTACAAATTGCTTTCTCTCTTTCTTCTTCCTCTTCGTCAAGCATCCGTTCCCATTCTCTTTGATATAAACCCTGACTGACTATAGCCTGCAAGTCAAGGATGTCATCTCCAACCTATCTTATTTCTTGTAATTAACTTTTCCGGAATTTTTAAATTTTGTCCTGTAGGCTCCGCTCGGGTGTCTACTTGTCCCAGCCCTGCCTTGGACCCATTCAGTATACCACAGGATTCTCATCAAATCGTGGAAGCAAAAAATGTGTTTGATGTGTATGCTTGTGAAATAAGTGAAGCCTGCTTTCTTCTCCTTCCCTCAGAATGTAGAAAAGGAAGCCACACCCTATCCATAACGCACATGCAGTTCATGGGGGTCTGGTCTTGCCTGGCGTTGTCTGGTCTACTCAACTCTCCTCTGCTGTTCCTGCATGCAATCACCCATGAACACAGGCTCAGGTCTTGGACCACGCCCAAGGGGATGATGGCTGCCCTTCCTCTCCAACCACGTACCATACCATGAAAAATCATAAAGTCGAGTAAAAAGCGGCCACGGCAGTTCACATCAAATCACTGCAGTAGTACCGGCTCCCGCTCCAGTTTCCTTCCTCACAACGAGAGAAGGGCAGCAGACATCCAAAGCAAGAAGAAGCAGAACGCAAACGTCAACAGCCACAGTCCCCCACGCTTATCAATCAGATCAATCAAACAAAGGAACAAACAAACCGAACACATAGTTCAACGTTCAAACCCACCCCGCCTTTATCCGCATTCATTTACTTCTCGTCCCTCTATCGTACAAACTATTGTACGTTACGAATCCACTTTCGTTTGTGTGCTTCTACCACCTCGGAGAGACATATACCGTTGCGCTGAGAGTCCAAACTGTATACGAACCGATGATACTGTACCGTACGTTACTGGCGCGAGGGCTGCCCAGCTGCCCGGACGCGAGACTTTTCAGCGTCGCAGGGAGGCTCGTAGTCGAGAGAGAATGAGAGCGACAGGGAAACAACACGCGCGAAGGATTCGCCGTAATGTTCCTGTAGGTGGTGGTGGTGGTGGAAGTATCAGAATAGGTTAAGGGTTGATGAGCTAAAGCAAGGAAGGGACGAGAGGAGATAGGTGGGAAGGGTTGAGGAGCGACTGACTTATTTACCGACCGACCACCGGGGAAGGGTCGTCGACTGCAGAAGAAGCAAGGAGAGAGAGCAGAAACAACTGATGCTGCTGCAGGAGCGGCTGGAGCAGCTGCAGCAGCAGCCCCTGTTGTTCTCTGTTCCTGGGACTCTGATGTGGTTGTGCATGCGTGTACACAAGCAAACACATAACATAGATAGATAGATAGCATGATGGATAGGTAGAAAGATAGATTAGATAGGCAGGGAAGCGGAGGAGGACTTGATGGCCGGCGTGGTTGGGTGGAAGGCCATGCGGTCGGTCAAATGGAACTCGAGAGTGAGGAAATAACACGTCCAATGTTTTGCTGTGCGCTGAAGAGGAGTTTTGTTGAGAGAGGGCAGGGTACAGTAGGGAAGGGAGGGGAAGGGGAATGTCACACGTGCGCGCGAGAGAGGAGAGTTAAAGTTAAGAAAGAGAGAAGAGAGCAAGGGAAGAGGAGGAGCATGCAGAGATGCGAACGCTGCGCTCATTGGCAGCCATGCCCGTCCTTTCTCTGCCCGCACTGCCACCTTGGCCTATTTCCTCCTGTTTCTGCTCTTGCTCCTGGTGCAACTACTACTACCACTACTGCCATGATACTGTTCTTCTCCTTTCTTCTGCATCTAGTTGTGCACTCAACTCATGCTGCCTATGCCCTAGCCTCGCCCTCTATCACCTTCTTCACACTTCCACGCTTGTCACTTCCCACATTCTCCTCCTCACGGCTCATCATCTTTCCGCCTACTTCGATTATGTTGTATCCCTGATCTTCAAGTGCATGTTGGCTTAGTTCTTCTCTATAGCGTGCATCCTGGCCGATTAGTTGTGCAAAAGCGCCGGGCTCTTCAAACATTTGTTTCTTTTCCGGGGCTGGTTTATCGTGAGTTTCTCTTTACTCTCTTCTGTTTGATTTGTCTGGAGTTATCCTTCGTTGTCCGCATTATGCCATCCGTGCGTGCCTAGCTTTTGCGGATATGAGCAAGTCGGAGTTTAATCAGTTTGGACTGAACTCCACCAAGCAATGCCGTTTATCGTCGGTACTCTTGTCTGCACAGATTCTTTACAGAGACTATTAATAAAAAGTTGGGAGCCTTCCTGACTTAATTGGCTGAAAGAATGTCTTCCGTCTAGTAAGCGTTCACAGTCTTGACAAGTACCATCTGGGCTGATTAAGTGAACTCGTACCGTGGGGTTGTTTACTTAACCCTTGCAACTACTTGTCGCAGAAGAACAAGCTTGCACTTCTCTACCGTCTTTCTTGAAAGCAAACGATCAAAGGATGGAAGTTCATTCGATGGATGAAGATGGAGGAAGTCCAGTGCAGCGAAAGACGACCTCTCGAAGGAAGAAGAGCGCCGCGCAAATCGAATTCTTGGAGCGCCTATATGCTGGTCAGCACCTACCTCTGAACATATGTTTCTTGATGTGCGCTTTTTTTGCAAGCGCATGAATGTTTTCCCTGCTTATCTACACGAGTTATTCTGGTCTTGACCGCGAGGTGTATCTTCTCTTCTGAGTATGGTGTGAAGAAGCGCTTATGGGAACAATCCGCTCTACTTCTGTCCCTCTCGGTCTTGGGTACTGCTACGCGGACATGCCTTGTAGCCTGGCAGATATGCAGCTGATAGGGTGCTTCCCTTGATTCGTTTGAAACTTCTACTGGACCTTCAATTAGTCTTGCACGTTTGAACCTTTTGCCACGACGTTTTACTGAATATAGCTTCGACTTTGCAGAAAACAAGTACCCCTCGGAGGAGGTGCGGGCAAAACTTAGTGCACAGCTTGGCTTGTCCGAAAAGCAGATGCAAATATGGTTCACTCACAGACGCCATAAGGATAGAAAGGATGGCGTAGAGGACGTCAAATTGACATTTTATGCCATGAGACATAAAGGAGGTGAAGCACACCTTGATTTCATGGAAGAACTCAATAGCGGGAAGAGAACCGGCGGAAACTACAACGGAAGGGAAGATATGGTCCAAAGCGGAGGTTATCAGCCTCAGTCATATCCAGGCGGAGAAATAAGCAATGGGC
This sequence comes from Lunularia cruciata, assembly GCA_948567375.1. NCBI lineage: Eukaryota > Viridiplantae > Streptophyta > Marchantiopsida > Lunulariales > Lunulariaceae > Lunularia > Lunularia cruciata. The sequence continues at coordinate 82,903,304 of OX419755.1, read as the reverse complement.
AATATATCGTTGATAGGAGGATGGAGAGGACCGAGAGGACAGATAGTGAGTCTGATAACAGTGAACTTGGCGAAGCAGAAGATCTTGTTCCCAGTGGATATTTACCAGCCAAGAGAGGAAGTCCGGTCCATCGGAAAGAGCGAGGGGTGTATAAGAAACCCCTTCCTGTGCTTCCTCGAGCAAAGGCGGGTGTCAAGGAGTTGGAAAATGCCGCCATCGCCGCAGTCGAGGCTCAATTGGGAGGATCCATTCGGGCAGACGGACCTCTTCTGGGTATGGAGTTTGATTCACTTCCACCAGACGCCTCGTCACAACTTGCGAACGGAGCAGGTGCGTTACTGGCTCCGACTAATAACTGGATAATCAAATGCTTAGACGCCGTCTTTTCCGGCCATTGTTAGTATCCGATTTTTTCTTAAATTAAAGGTAGTTCATTGTTGTCCTGCAGTTGCTCCACCAATATCTTCATGTCAGGGAGTTCAAGGACGTGGGATCAGCTCAGGAAGGATGTTAAGCGTCGGAACCTACTGATCATGTACGAACCACTTGTATGCATATCCGGAACTCAAATGTATGCATATCCGGAACATCTTGGAATGAGAGGCTTTCTGCTATGAGCTTATTACATCCGAGCATCCGATTCGAGCAATTACAAATATAGTTTTGTTTCTGCAGACATTCCCTTGTATGCTGGCTACTTTCGGGTATTGAGTGCCTTCATTGAGTAATCTTTACCGTAGGTACCGCTCTTATTTCTTTCGTTAGCCCCAGCCTTCAGACATTATTTTCTTGTTTAGTTCGCGACAAGTTATCCGGAGTGATGTGTACATGGGCGAACGAGTTATTTTGGTCTCTTGTCACTCATTTCTTTTTGGCTGTACCTGTTTGCGCAGATACTTTTGCTATGAAGTCTTGGGTTGTTTTTCATCTCAACCATCCCCAGAGCAATTTTGGATCTAGTTGGCTGCTGTGTTTGAACAAAACTTGGCTATGGCAGCTGGTTATTCAGGTACTTAACGCTTGCTGTCGGCAAACTCAGTCTTGTGGAGTAGCGACTGCTCTTGCTCAGTTCCTCTGACTCTTTTACTAAATTCATCCATCTTTGGTTGGAGTGCGCAGGGATAAATGTTTTTGAGACATGAGAGTTCTGAGGATTGCGCCAAACTAGGCAGATCAAGAAATCAACCACGGTGTAGATGTAGGGGACCAACTGCGTAGTCATGTCCAGTAAGCAGAAGAGAAGCGGCTCGTATATTGGTAGGACAATTTTCTCTCACAGTGATTAAGGCAGGTCACAAAGGTTTAGGGTGTGTACAGTACATCTCTGAGAAAACCCTGCAAGCCTTGAACCCTGAACTTCAAGTTTCCTTCTGCGGCGCCTTCATTACATTCCATCAAGCCTCGTTGGACGAGAGGATTTTCAACAGCGCAACTTTTTAGGACGTTTCTAAACCCCGAGTCTTTTCTCATTGTCATGTTCAAGGACTTCTGCGTATCACTTATGAAGAAGTTGCAACCGGAGGGCCTGTTGGGAGGGAGTTTGGAGGTAGTTGATTCCGTGGCTTGTCCTTGTACTCGTAAGTACTTTGTAAATAAAATTTTCCCACAAATGTGTCATGGCAGGATGTTCATATCATGAGTGCAGCCGGCGTAATACTGTCCCTCCCAGATCAATGGTTGTACATGTACTGGCATGGGGGATGTTTTTCTCGGCACGGCAGAACTTGCTATCGAGAAATTATGTTGGAGATAATCCCACCACTACACGAGGATCTACGTGCCCATGCGGCAAATCCAACTTATGAAATGTCTTTGTCCGTACCTCTGCCGACTAAACTCAATGTACATGTCATGTTAGCAACAGGTTAGAAAATGAGCAAGAACTGTCGGATACGGACGAACAGCACGAAGTGAACTGGTTACGCAAGAGCTATTATCTCACTCGTTGCTACATGGTATATTGGAAAGCTGTATATTGGAAAATCAAAAGTGAGCTGTCCGTAGTTCTTATAGAAATATTGCAAAGGTTTTGAACGTGTTCATGGTCGTTGGCTTAGTTATGAGGTGTGGGAAGTTTTACTTGCCAGCTGCACATAAATTTCTTAGTTTTTGCATGTGTACAGCAATGTGGCCGGAGGCTTCAAGAGTGTCTAGTAGAACAGTGCAGATTCTCTTGTAGATGCGCTGGATGTGAGTGATGACGAGCAGTTCCGTGCTTGTAGCCTGTTCAAGGGTTGCACAATGTGTGCTTTACCTGTGGACTCGACGGAAAAGATGTCATCAAACGCGATTGTCTACTCGACGCACGGCGCTCTTTGTCATTGTTAACTACTCTGATTTTGTCAAATTCTCTCAGGAGTATCACCGCCCAACGCCGCGTCCCAGTATGTCTTCATCCTTGCGACCATACGCACTAACAATATCCTGGTTTGTGAGGAGAGCGATCACGCTAGGTGATGTTTCTTAGGATGTTCCCGTCTTGTGTTGACAGGATGACTTGCTTAGCTCGGATATCTTAGGTGCGGTAGGGCAAATTTTTCATATAGACTCTATTGGGGCTTAGCCCCATGTTACCTTTTATGTCTCTCCCTTGTAGGGCTTGATGGGGTCTTCCCATCCTTCGTTTTTCCTGCGCGGTCGCCTTACTCGCTTTGTTATAAATAAGATGCAAACTCCTGTTGAGCTTCTATTATTATGACACACATTCTCAACTGGCCAGCTATCTACGTAGTATCCTCATCCAGAGAAGTTCTGATGTTCAATTCTGAGAGCGCGTATTCTTCAGCAGGTATGACATGCTTTTGCCGAATATAGAAGCATACCGTTTTCGAGCTAGCCGAGTTGTCTTGCTCAAATGTAAGGGGCTGGACTGAGCTGGTCCATTTTTTCGTTTGCAGAAATATTACAGAGATTCCATTTGCATCCATTTGAGTTCACGACAACCTGTGTAAACTTCGGTTTTCGTAAATGGATTAGACTCGTGAGTATGATTTTGAGGATGGTTGAACAGTTGGCCCTAGACAACATTATCAGCGGTGGAGCACTGGAAACACAGCGGATGCCTTCCCGCTACTGACTTCCCACTAAGAGATGAAGGGGAAGGTATCGTTCTCAGTACAAAGTCTTAATCCAATATCTACGATTCACCATATTTTGCATCTGAAACGAGGTAATTTGTAGATCATTTCCTAGCCATAAGGTCGAGTTCAGAAGACCTACATTTGAGAACTGCATTGTCGTTTAAAGGACGGGGTTTTGAACACTGAACCTGAGAAAGTGGAAGATTTCTCACCAGTCATACCTTATGTATCTAAACTTGTTTAGAAGATCGGGACATACAACTTAACAGGTTAAATTATGTGCATTATCTTGATGCAACCTCTGCTAGGGTGAGAACCCTAAACCCCTCGACGACGTACAGCACTGTGGACAAAACGAAACCCGGAGCTTGAGCCCACTGCAATGATCGCATGCTTGATCTGACCCACCAACTCATAGAGAAATATGATATATCGTTAGTCCCACCGTAAATTAGCAAATTGATGCCGCGTGAGTCAACCGTCTTGCCCAGTGCATGCAAGAAATTCCAGTAGCCTTTGGACTTCAACCTTGATTCGATGATGATCACGAAGTTTGGGGCATGAGATTACGTTCTGGTGGTCACAAGTTGGTGGACTCCAATCCAACCAAAGATAAGAACTTACCTGTCACTCACAGGTAAGTTCTTACCTGTGAGTGACAAGTCAATACCACGGAAGGTCTACATTCCACTCCAAGAAGAAAATGACACAAGTCAGACTAAGCAATTAAGTCCTATCAAGCTTCGTATCAACGTCACATCATTTTCAAAAGTTCAAAGGGTCCTTTAATATGAAGAAAGAGAGTACAGCTCATAAAAATTACACCTTTCTCTGGGAGAACTTTAGAACAGTGGATAGAGTGCATGCAGAAAAATTGACAAATCCCTTGAATAGACAAAATCCCTTCTCTCCAACTAGATCTGTGAACGATTGAAACCTTTTTATGTACAAGTGTTCAGATCAGCAGATTCTCCAACTTGAGAAGAGCGCGTGAGTGGTACTGGAAGACGCTGAAGACGACTTTTCATATCTTAGAACCCAGAGGTTGTAGTAGCAGAAGAGGCAATATTAATGGTCGACTTGTTGAGGCCCATCTTGGCCCCACTTTGTACCGGAAGAGAAAGACCTTCACCACTCGCACTTGTTTAACTTCAACCTTCACTCCTACAAACGTCGTCTGTTGAAACCAGCTGGTTAGCCTTTCTCTAAGTAATAGTCGAGCAGAAGAGTACAAGTCTCAAACAAGATTGCCACACTCGAATTCCACCACTCGCATTTTCAACATTGCCTTCGTCCTCTTGGGGATCGATCATGAAACTGGAAAGGGGCGAATAAAATTCCGCCTACCATGCTTCACTACTTCAGGCCTTGCAAACCATGTTCCACAGATGCAGCATGCACCACACATTTAGTCAGGGGCTATTTGGCTGTACCGCGTGTACCGACTTACCTTTGACTTGTTTCAGCCTCCAATGATAGATTGCATTACAGACTGGAATGGGTCAGGCAAAATCCTGTACTCACTGTGTTTCATAAGGCTGGAGAGATAGCAGACAGGACCAGTGGTGCAAAATTTTAGACTTCCATTTGATGATATCATGATTACAGACCTTTTTCCCTATAGACTCCAGCTTATGTATGATTAACAAAGGGCATTCCAGATCTTCCCGAGAACAGGCAATAATCAAATCATTTACGTGATGAGCCAACATAACATATAACCACTCAGAACCACAGTAGTACTTTTCAGGCCGTAGTATTACTGAAAATAATGATACAGAAGAATTTCTTAAACAATATGTACTTCTTGATGTACAGAATAAAGCGACGAAGAACCAACTTATTGGTGCCTCAAGTTCTACCCACTATCCATTAAATCCCTTATTCTTCTCCTCCTTCTGCGAGCCATAACCAGACCACTCACGTCAGCTGAACAGAGCCAGTACGTTTTGTTGATCAGAGCGATGAGATAAGTCGAGGAACGGCGAGATGTACTTCAACAACAGCCATAAGAGGTACAAGAAACGAGCAGAAGTACCTTCAATGGCGCCTGGAGCAGCCATCAACTGAAACGTGGTGATTGAACTGGACTCCAATACTTGTGCCACAGCCCATTGATTTCTCTAAAGCACCTCCCGAACCAGGTTTAGTCCAGGTCTGTATTGGTAGATATCCTAATAGTGAATATTGCTCTGCACATGATAATCACTCTTGAGGGGATATACAGCAATCCCCAAAAGTAGCTGCTGCTATCAATAGGTACAGAGAAGATCTACCTTCCTATACCGTCTAAACCCGGCTTCACCTACAATGAACCAGTTTAGATTACCTCTAGATCCATTATGACCTGAATATTCGTCACCATAAGTTATATTTCCTGGGTGTTTCGGGTATTTGTACACGAGCAGTCATTACTACATAAACTCGGGCTTTATTTGCCTGGGTCAGCAGATTGTTTCAAAGATGTCTATGATACACGGAAGTTGAACCTTCCGTTGTCTTATAAAGACAGCAATGACATATATTGCTATACGCATCACTCAGGAGATTTCTTGGCAGCATCGATCAAAACTTCAGAACACTGACAATACGTTTGGATGCGCAAATCCTTGATTAGAAATCTGCTGTTTCACATCCACAACTCCCGATCAGATACGTTTTCTCAAGGCAAAACTTTGTCAGTGGACATGGTAATTAGCAGGACGGTTAGCAGATGTTCCGTGGTTGAAGACGGGAAAAAATCACATTGACATGACTGCCAAGACAAAGGAAATTAAGAGTTGGCCTGCTCCGCAGCGCACCCTGCTGCTATAGTCTTCTCACCTCCATATCTTCTCCAATTTTCATGCATCCAGCTGGTAAGGATCGTTCCTTTCGAAGCTTATGTCTGAACGACTGAGAAACCGTTAACTTCGTTGTTGGTGGTGGATTGCGTACATCTGCTAGAGATGGAAATTTCATCTGCGGCGAGCAACGAAGGTTGGTTCTTCAGTCGCTTGTTCTTTGTTATTAGCTTTTATTCTACTTAGAGTTCCACTCAGCAGCTGGGACATTCTCCAGTAAAGCTCTCAACGACTGTTTGAGGGCTATTTGAAGCACAGTCCATAAATTGACAAGCGAAGAACGAATGGCTCAAAGCCATGACTCTTGTTTTTCCTAGAAAAAACCATGTGGAGCAGGTTATGATGTATACCTTCTTCTCAATTGGCAATTTATGTAAACCTCGAAGAGATGAAAGATGAGGCGATATGTCTTCAGGGTGAATGGTGTGGGCTGGTTTTGCAAATGTTACAGCTCGTTTAAGCTTGTGTCGGCTGAGTCGTTCCACCTCTGCTACAAATACAGCACTCACTGGGCGATGATCGGAAAGTTGCGACTCCGTACGAGTGTATGATATTTCTCGTAAAGCTTTCCCGAGGTACAGAATACGGTCACACCTGAACACAAACTGTACGGTGAGTTCATTCTTTTACGTGCTCATTTATCACTGGTACATAACCGAAAAGAGTCAATGCACAAGATGTACGTACATAAACAGCGACACAGTACTCTTTAGTATACTTACCATGCTGGGGTTCGTCTCTTTTCTCCTGGCTTGACATTTTCTCCAGAATAATGATCCGAGTTGAAGCTATATTTATATGTAGGAGGAAAATAGATTGGCCCCTCTAACCAACCATCAAATACACGCCCTCCATTCTGCTCAAGTTTTAGCTGAAAAACACAAACAATGGCAAACCAGATAGCCGTTACACATGGATGGCCGTTGTTATATAGAATAACTATATTTGAAGTACAATTGTCAATATTGCAAGAGAGAGAATGCCTTAGAAAGTAAAGTATGATTATATCGTACCTGATCTTTTTCTAGAAGTGATTCCCACTCTTCTTTTGCAATCAAAGCCCTCGCCTCATGGTCTGGCATCGCAATGCGGTAGTTCAGGTCTCCCAGCCAAATCATGCAACTGTTCAGTTCACAAACAGCATTCCGGATTGAGAATCCAGGTGTCAGAGTCATCGCATTCTCGAATGTTTAACACTTCAAAACCATACTTGTAGAGAAGTTGGATGAATAGATAAAAAGGTGGGTCCCATAACACGTAGACACTTCACTGCGGCAGTATTGACTAGTAAGTACTAACTGATGACGTGAGTGGAATAGTTAAGATTTTACTCGTGAGACATGATATTCTCCGGAAGCTCCAATAATTTGGACGACCGAGGAAAATAGGTACGCCGAAGAATCTCAGCAACGTCTTGATTCCGCCGGTGTTCATCCCCCTCTTTGTGGCCCGAAGTTAGGTGGCTACATGTAAAACAAAAAGATGTCTGATGGAGAGACATACTAACCGATACCGATCCCTGCACACATGTTAGATATTCAGGTATCAGCCACCTTTGAAGGTTAAAGAGACCGTCGTCGGCCAATATGGCCAATCTCCAAGAGAACAACAGATCCATAAATATAGAAAATACTTCCCAAAGTTGCTGTAGAACATAACGGCGATTCGGATTATCTTAGGTGACTAAGTGGGCTACTAACGTTTACATCACTTCAAAGAGCAAATGCAGATTCGACTTTATACCTTGTTGCCCAGGTAACCCATAAGGCCACATCCGACGCAAGAGACCTTGACGTTGTGAACATAGCGTCGAAGCTCTGATCTGACCCAAACAGTGATAAATATGCCCACCATCTGTTTGCTAGCAACCCTCGAATAGCGGTGTCTGCTTTGACCTGCCTCTTCATGAGAGAACTGCTGGCTATCCGAATCTGCCGGTGGAAAAAGTGGTGTTTCCAAGGAGTCTTCCTGCTCTAGGAAAGAATGGAACGCTTCCCCAGGCCCAGGTATGGAACCTTTTAGTGACCAGTCATACAGATTGCCCTCTCCTGGATATCTTTCGTCCGTAGATAAACTCCGTTCCGATGCTAATCGTCTCTCAACTGATACGCTTCCCTCCATCGACCTACTTTCATCTGAGGAGTACATTCTTTCCAAACCATCTGCTGAGAATCTTCTTTCAGGTGTTAGTCTCACGTCTGTGGTAGGTCGGTATGGTTTCTTCGATCTGGGCTTGTTAGATCCTGTGGTCTCCCTCAGTTGATTGGAGTTAACCCTTCTAGACCCTGCCGGAAAATTAGACTCCAGTAAGGAACATATCTTGTCGTCACTCGCAACTCCTTCAATAATTTCATCTATATCTATCTCAGGAATATCCGATACACAAACATCCTTCCAAGGCGAGTGGGGAGCACTCTGACACTTCCCCCTGTAAGCGGGGCACCGGTTGTTCAGAGTTTCACGTATTAACTTTTCCCACTTTGCAGCTGGTCCTTCATCCTCAACACACAGTACATTCCCCGCATTCAAAGGAACGATCTCCTGGAAACTGCAACATATTCGTACAGACGATGAGCACTTTGCCTCCATTCTTCTGGGTAGAATGCCATAGAATTGCTTGTCCAAAGGAAACAGAAACTGGACCTTCTTGTTTTCAGGCATGCCACTATTTGGTCACTCCTTAATTTTCTCAGCAAGTAAGAAGTTTATAAAGTCAAGGACTACTCACCCTAGAACATATATGTCCGCTTCTTGATAGCTATCGAGCCATTCTTCAAGATCCAGTCCGTCAGGAGGGGGTTTACCAGCAACATTCCATGTTCCTACGGCAATACTGATGGTCCAGGATAAACACACAAGAATAATCAGGAGTCATTCATTTCAGTACCATCATATTGCTAGTTTTGTGGACCAAAACAGCTGAGTTTCCAATAGTCACTTTGTTTCGAAATACCGAAGGCATAGATTTTACAGTTTTCCATAAAGGCTTTTCGTCCAATGATTCAGTTCAAGAAGGATTATATCATACCGGTACTCTTTTGTGTCGACATACTGCTTCCGCAAAGTTTCAGATTGACCTCGAATGAGTGGTTGACCTCGAATTAGTGGTTCCCTAATTCCAGATCGACCTCGAGCTAGGGGTCGGGGGATGTTCCCAGAATTCGCTCGATCGAGTGGCCGGATATTTCCAGACTGAGCTCTATCAAGTGGCCGTGGAGGCTGACTCGGAGGTTCTGGTTCCTCTGGCAAACAAGAAGCAAAGGAACGCCATATAAGCAGAGCAGAATGAAATCTACATGATGGTATCTCAACTCGTTATAGTAGGCTCTGTGTCCTGATGTGAGAGCCTTCCTAAATAGATCGCTACATTCTAGAAGACCATGATCTAATTCTCGACAACCAGAAATTCTACATCCAGCTTGCTAGAAATGGGAGGGCTTTATTCGGTGCCAATAGACCATGGGATCTCATTCGCACAAGCCTGCCTACTGAACAATATCGAACCAGTCTGTCCGTTCCTGCGTCATGAGCAGTAATTTCTTCCTTCCCCGACAATTCATCTGTATAACTGAGTCTTTGAAGGTATTCATTTGGCAGTAACTGCTCAAATCCTCTTGAATGGAATCACTCAAAGTCAAATCTCACATATAACTTCCTCCGGATGTAGTGAAGCACTATCAGAGTTGGGTACTGAGTAAAATCTGGCCACCTAACTTGCGAGTATCAAGTGGTTATCAATCAATCTGCTGAAAGTGAATTGCTTGCCCTCACCTATGATGGTCAAACCAGGTAGATTCTCCAAGGTATCCGACAACGCACTATTTTCTCGATCTATTTCATCGTTGTCCTCTTCTGCAAGAATCATCAAGAATTGTCATTTCCACTTTGCATTCTACTGCTTTCACATCCGGTGGCAGTGTGAAATTGAGCTGCCAACGCTTCTGGTTAGTCACGTCAGCACCAATGAACCTGTATCACTGGTCTGAGAAGGTATGAAGCCACATTAGATAGCTAGACGCATGTTGTACACAATCGCGAGAGGACTACGGAGTTCGATTGACGGGCGGTAAGAATATTAATGGCTAGTTTTAGCTGGAATGGAACAAATTGAATCGCAAGAAAGATACTCACCTTCCTCTTCCGCCACAATCGTATCATTTTCGATGTAATCTGCGTTGAAATCATCTCCAGTGGGTTTGAACTGCAGCCACTTCCTCACCAATTGGCGAGGCCAGAACAACTGCAGGCATCGACAGCCGAAAAAACTTCCGCAATCAACCGATTGGTCGTCTGAAGAAGACGTATGCTGTAACGTTCCAATATGTACAGCCTCGTTACCCTTACGTTTTGATGCCGTCATGCTCGAAAGTTGGGGAGAATTTACTTAGCCATCGACATTTTCAATCCAATAATCAGTTGAATTCTCCTGCTATTTGCGCTTCAGGGAATCAAGATCAGCTACACAAGCAGCTAACTGGGAGTAGACTTTCCAACTTTTCAAGCTATCGTAGCACAATCCTGGTCACGAGAAGTACGTCCGGTTAACCCTGGAAGATGAGGCGGTCGTTCTCTTCGTACTGTAGTTGCACACCGTCCTAGACAGCCTGGAGATCTACTACTGTTTCTCGATGTGCATCGACATGTGGTTCATTATTTAGAACTTATGGTTTTACCTCGTCGTGTTTCACCACTCCTAACTTTAGAAAGATAGTTAAATTATTCACCCATTTTGAATAATGCGTGGCGAGTTATATCATCTGAAACCCTTTCGCTCCCAAAGTTGACCAACACCATGACCCGCACGGTCACGGCGAGCTTGAACACAAGTGGAAGTAACGAAGTGAAACTGAAAAACGAGGAAAGGAGTGTGATTACCTCTGTCCGCCCAGGGTGCATCCTCACAGGTGCATACCCAGACCATACGCGGCTGCAATCAAAGAATATGGACCGCAACCAGCTCAGCAAAATTGATGATCAACCTGCAATAAAGCAAAACTTAAACAAAATTAACTCAGGAAACTTCATTATGACAACAGCTTTTGTTCGCGTGAGAGAAGATGGAATATCAGTGCAGTTTTTTTGAAGTGACTCTTGCATGTTACTTGCCGTAGGAAACGGAAGACACTCCACATAGACACGAGACTCGTCAAATCAAGTCTGTCCAATGTCTATCAAGGGCAAATACTGAACGGGTTTTCTGCACTTGCTATCCAAATGCGAGACAGATATTGATCCAGTAGCGTGTTTCTTAAAAGAGCTGTTGTAACCGAAGTCTCACCAATCTGAATCGGCTGCATTGCTAAGCCGTGAGTCGCAATTGGTGCACAAGTCTACAATCGCCTTGGAAGCATGGACGCAACTAGATTTACTCGATCCAATTCAACCGAATGGAATAGATATCTGGTCGGACCTTTATGGTACTTTAATCATTTGCAGGGAAGTAATAGGAAGCACCAACTCCATCGAGAAAAACTATAGTTGAGCAATGTGGAAAATCAGCCACAGCATACTTCCGGCAGTACTGTAGCAAGAATAACAGAGTCTAGAACCTGTCTTCAGAGGCAGCTGTGCGAATTAGAAATTTGCCAAAGGCACTACAATTGATTAATGACAGGTTTGGCAGCGAGAGAGAATGATAAGTCGGGAACAATTGCATGATCGTGATGAACTCTGCAGAGAACACATATGATCCTAAGTTTAGTTGAGTTGAGAATGCGTCCCCGCGCATCACATGTGTGCAAGGGCAGATAGATGCGCATCACTAGAACTGTCCTAGACGGTCCATCGTGCATGTCTATACATCCAGCAAAGAATAGCTTTTAGCTGGCTACTGCAGTACAGACGGGAGCATGATGTCAAGAGCTCAGTTTTGGAAATGTCTTCAAGGTTCACAACTCCGACCTACCGGTTGTTTTGCACGAGTAACCAATGTACAACAGCTTGAGTGAGGATAAAACAGGGGCGCATAAGAGATGACGACGATGAAACATTAAGTTCGTTATCCTTCGCGATGTATAGAAAAACGGTATTAACGTAGCAGAACAAAGTGTGGGGGAAGGAAGAGTGGTTAGACGCACGTACACTTGACAAAACGTGAACCAGAGTTGCAGACCGGCAGGCTTGGCTTCGCCGAATGAACTCGTCGTGGGGAAGCGCAGAAATCCCAAAGCCTCACGGATTGGGAGGTTGTAGCTCTTAGAGTACCAATCGGTCAGCGCAGAAGCAGGGGAGCGAAACGAAATCGTCCATGTCCTGGCAGCGGGCAGGGAGAAATACAGGACGTCTGCAAGTTGGAATTGCGTTGGCAGTTGAGTCCGAAACGCACAAGCTCTTGACGTGTAACAGCATCATCGGTTACACGTCAATTGCACAAGGCTTCCACTAATCTTAACCTTTCTTCACATAATACTCCCCCTTTCGCTTAAAATACTCTTTCTTCGCTCCGCTGTAAAACCGCGCTCTCCGACGGATCAGATCAGTTGAGTCTCAGTCAAAACGATGGAGTTCGTTCACTCCATCTTTGTCTCTAACTCCACTTTCAGCCGAGCGGTAAGTATCAAATCCATCCACGTATCAGTTCCCTCAGGCTCATCTGCAGGCAAGATCTGTGTCGCTATTGTTTCTCCTCTTTTCGCCAAAATTACCGCTGCTGAATTTGCTGAGCCAGGGTGATAGCCTCCTCCTCCTCCTCCTCCTGTTTCCGCGCGGGCATTACATTACTCTTCTGTACCACAGTGGCATCTTTTGCCCCTGTCTCCCGCCCCGTTCTGCTCCTGTTCCCCCTCGTCCTCCTCCACAAAGGAAGCTGCCAATGGCCGCCCTCCTTCTTCTGCTTCTGATACTGCTGCTACTGTACGAGGATTCGTTGACCGCACCATCAAAGTTACAACTCCAATCTCCACTGGTCCTGGCTGTGGCGGACCACACCCGATCTTCCATCATTATTACTCACTGCCTCGTTCCCCATCCAGTCCATTTCCAGTTCCGGCACTTCCTTCCCCCTTTTCTGCGTCGGCCGCATCAACCCTAACTACGTCAACCTCACCAACGACACCAACTGCCATTCGCAGTCCATCTTCGGTGTTACTATGGGTATACTACGTCCATTGCATCACGAGCTTTGTTTTATTCGAGATCCATTTTTCATTATACGAAGAACTAACTGTATATGATAGATTTTAACAACACTGTTAATGGCGTCTTTCATTTTCTCTCGGTAGTAAAAACTGGAAGAAAAACCAGGACATCCTATGAACTTTAAACAAATTTTTAAATTTTTTTATTTGCTACTTGAGAGGAACTCATATATATATATAAAGAAAAGTTTTGTATTATGAAGCTTGTCATGATAGTAATAAGGTCAGGTAACTTCTCGTGACCTTCTATTAGAAGTTGCGGCCAAGCAAAACATCACAATTAATTGCAGAACAGATGGCGGTTCTAGTACTTCGCATTAAAAAAGGAGCCTAATTTCTATTCAAAAGGATGCATTAGATCTCAAACTTTTCAAAGAATAATAAAAACCGATCAATGAAGGCTGTAATTAAACGAGGACTGTCTTTTAGATACTAGTATATAGGATGGCACTTTGAATACGTTATCCTCAATTACTCCCCCGAGAAGAAGGTGGCCCAAGTTTCTCTTGGCCCGAGTAATTCTTCTGTAGAATTAACTATAGATGACATCGATACGATTCTCAATTAATTCCCCAATGGAGAAGAAGGATCAATCAGTTCTTTCTCGAATTAAGTACGAAGGACAACGAGTTTTATCACACTACAACAACAGGATCGTGAATTACTACTCCCTGGACAAGAAGGTGAGTAGAGTTTCTCTGGAACCAATAAATTCGTGGCGAAGGGTAGCTAAGACCTTTACTGCTGCTGCTCCTTATCCGAGGAAAAGAAATAAGAAATTAACGGGAAGGCGTCTGGGGGAGCCGTTGGCGTGTTGCAGGAGACAAAACACGTGAGGAGGTAGACAGAATGTACTGTGTCCATGGTTCTAGAGCCAACCACAGTAACGTCAAAGCCACGTCGTTGGCTGGGGTTTTTGTTTGGGGACTCACTTGGCTGTTGCTGGCGGCTGGCTGCTGGAGCGACAAGGCCCCCGGAAACACTCCGGTGTCTCTGTTCCCGGCAGGAACCACCAAGCTGCTAAATCGGGCGGAGGAGCAGTTTAATGTTAAGAGTCAGTCTGGGGATTGGGAAAATCTGTCCGAGAGCCGCTCCTTCCTGCTGGTGGTGCCCATATTGTCTGACAGTTGGAACCCTCTTTTTCCAACACGTGGTTGGTCAGCCTCCGCCATGACTGACTATACCCGGTGACATTACAAACGAGCCACCTGTCGTGGTTGGATTCCCTCACAGGACTGCTCTATCTGCTTTTCCTTCCATGCGATTCTAGAGGAGCAGGTCACGGGAAAAGGAGGTCTTCAGTCATTCCACTACCGAGACGTAGGGGCGGATCCAAATAAGCAAGCGACAACTAATATCGTCGCCCGGCGCGACCATTGTAACCGTCTCCCGGGGATAGGTTTTGTCCGACCTTAGGACATAAATATGGTTTGGCGACTTACACCGCTTCTATGTTGAAAGACGACTCCTCTGGTGTACGTGGGAAGGGGAAGGGGAATTCTTTGCTTTTACTGTCCATGAGAAAAATACTCAAATACTGCTCACTTTGTTGGACTCTCGTCGGGGGCACGAGAGTCTGTTTATGTTTCCTATTTCTTTGTAGTCAATGTATGTTGACAAACAAACATTCTTCAATAGTGCACAAAAAGAGCTAAATGGAAAGATTAATTGACGGCTGTGTATCTTGTCTTTCGTTTCTTTCTAAGTTGTGAGCAGTATTTCAGCTTCATGCAAAGTGCTGAAACATTCTTAAACTATGGTAGTTAGCAGCCTGAGAATGTTTTTGTTTTCCTCCATGGTGGTGTTGGATTATTGTACCTTCACTTGTTACTTCTACCTCTTTCTTCTTGGAATTGGGCCTCACAATTCACGAAAGGATCCTTGGTCTTGAAAAAAAGCTGAAAAAACGCTAAGCAGTGAACATGAACATGCACTTTGAGCTAGCTAAAGAGGGAATCAAACAGCGGATATTCTCTCCAGTTTGCACTTTATGCTAGAACACGTAGAGCTCCACAATGTTGAGGTTTCTCATGAGATGATAATTAAAGAAGTATTTTGAAATTGTTGACAACTATATGGAGCATAAATTATATTGCATCAAATTCGAAACGGATTTGCCAAGCCTTTAAGAAGCTCGGGCATGTTTGATGAGATAGCAGTATCAACTTCAAGAAAAATTTGAAGGCACAGGAAGAATTCTAGATAGTCGTTGAAAAGTTGCAGTAATGGAGGAATCAAGCAAGTATGGCAGCCATCACACCAGCATTGGTGTTTCAAAGGTGATGATGCTAATAAACCTTCACACTAGAGATAAAGCTTTGCAGGTTTTCCCAGAAACAATGGGAGGGGTAGATTAAGTCATCGAAGATAATGGGGATTCTGGTGGAAAGCGTTCGTTCTTTTAAATCGTTTGTCTTATTGTACCGATGTGTTGTAGTACAACTCTCATGTTTGTGGTCAATTCAGTAATATGCAATGAACCAGTTTGTGTGTATGTGAACAAGACCGTGGATCTACTTGTTGTAAAGCATTCATAAATTCACGGTTTCTTTCCCCTCAATTAATCAAAGCAGCAACTTACGGGAAACATGTAAGGTAAAAACCGAAGTTGGAAATAGTCAAAAGGCAGTTTTTAACATTATTTCGTTGGTGTTAAGTGAAAGGGATAAATAAGATAAAATCATTTTTTAAACATTTTTTGGTAGGATACCTTCCCTACGATAGCGTAGAATGTCATCAATAGCCTTGAAATTTCCCACTATGATTGATATATGCCAGTAATCCCCATCCACATGCTTGACTAACTCTCGATAGGACATATCAGTCTAAAACTTTGAAAAGTGCAAATGCCATCACACGAGAGTTAACCCAAATGTATATATTTCGTATCTTGCATTGGAAACACTTTCAGATGCATCTGGAGGAGGTTGAAAATACCATGTTTCTTTGGCTTGGTTGCCTTCGCTTTATAAAGTCGCGTAATGTAAAAACCACATCGAGTACAGAGAACATGAATTTATTATAAGTAGAGTTTTTTCTACACCACATTAAAAGCAGATCTCTCGCAACTTGTCTGCCTGACCTGAACATATTTTATCATATTATCTTATGCTTTAAACGTGGTTGACAGCTCCTCTTTTTTTTTTGGTGCGTATTTGAAGTAGTCACTTTCAAGTAAGTTCACGTGAATAGGATATACATACATTAAAAACTAAGGAATGGTAACCCGTGTTATATATCCACCCTCCCAAAGAAAACCTTGTTTTGCAATAGAAGGTCATTTACCTAAAAGGTAAAAGGGATTCAAAGGTAGGCTTCCTCTTTCATAGAACCTTTATTAAAGTGCCATGAGGACAAGATTTTGCAGAATCGTTTTGGTCTTGGGATTGGCTACATGCACAGTTGGATTCTTGCTTTTTGTAATGAGATTTGGATTGTATCATGTTTTGCTCGACCAACAAAAGTTGGGAAAGAAATTTTCGTTTCACGAGATGAAACTATGTCCAGAATTGCCCATGCATAACACATGATTAATTGAAATTTATATCGAGTAAGATATGTGCTCACACTTGTATTGTATACTATGCTGCCATGGCATTACGCAACCGATGCACGAGGGATATTTATATTTATATCACCAATGCATTAATATATCTTATATGAGGTCTGATTTGATTCGTAGCTACGAGAAAAGTACAAAACTTAATTTTGACAATATCTACCCAGGAATATAGCGCTCAAGTGGGTCATGGATATCTTTAAAATTGAATTCCCCTACGACATCCGCCTATTTGTTTCCCTCCTACATTCCGGTTCACTTGAACAAAGGCCATTAATATATATTTTGTTCTCTAAAATATCAGGCGCCATAAGTGTTGACAATTTACTAAACAGTTCCCTATGCGTCACCTTATGTCACATATTAAAAATTGTCTTTCATAAGGTCGACAATGTGAGCAGTAGTCTCTAGGGGCCTTTTAACTCGAGAGCTTAGGGGAAGATAGACTAAGTAGTGGGTGCTTTTTTTTTCTCGATAGGCCCTATCAGTGGGTTCTCGATATTTTACGCGTCAAAGTCCAAAGTGATCTGGTTGTTGTCCTTTCCATGGACAACATATGTATATATATTATATATATATTAGTTTTCTATTCTGAATTAGTCTCACTGTTCTTCACTTTAATAAACCCTCCTCCCTCGTACATGAAGGACCAGTTCGTGACATTCACCTGCAAGAAATCAAATGATTTGAATGAGAAAGAACATACCATCTCTGTATCTAGTCAGATAATGTACAGTATGAGGATGACGGCAAGGTTGGGAAGAAAAATATTCCTTCTGGGTAAGTTTACTCGAGTAAATCATCTTAGATCCTATTCTATCTTATCTTATTTTATTCATGTGAGTTATTATTATTATTATTATTATTATTATAGTCGTTTTAGCCCATGATTAAGTGGATGCATATAAATCTCATATCATCACCTCGTCATGTGGCAGATTTCTGTCTCCAGTTAACGGTTATGAACGATGAAGGAACTTTAGAATATAAGCTTCATATATGTTTAGTACAATTTTTCAACCAATATTTTAAAACTTTTATATGTTGTAAGGTGAGAGACCAAGGCAAACGAGCACATTAAAATGATTCAAGGAGTAACCAAATTGTTGTATTTTATATATATACCACAGAACCTACTAGATACGCTTCGAAATATACACAAAGAAGTCACAAACACGGTGCACCCAATAGCGTATAACTTCAACCTTGGGCAATACTATGAACTGGGATCAGATATTAAATATGTCATATGGTACCCAAATCGTAGAGTGCTATTGAATATAATATGCCTACCATCTTGTGGAGCATGTAGGACTAACTATGGGAAAGACTGGAGTCCGACAAGTACAAAACTTTACACCAGTGATGCCCATTGAGGCCAAGGCAAGTATGAATGAAAAAAATTCTCATTGCCCATCCCCCTAGGTTGACATCAAGACACATGTTAGATCAATCATTTCTTCTCCTTATTCCTCTTTGGGTCATCATTCCTCCTGGTTGATCTCAAGACACATGTTAAATCCCTCATCCACATCTCCATCTCTTCGTCTCGGATGTGTGAATGAAGTCCTTCTCTTTCTTTAAAGTCACATGACAAAGTGCAATTGCAACATTGCATGAACTTCATGTTCAGTAACAATGTTACATGAAGCAAGGGTGACATTGAGAAACAAACACCCCTTTTCACGATAGGCCGGGCACGATTGGACCGATGCACAAACCCATTTCGAACGAATGACATTTAGCAAAGGAGACGTTGAAAAACCTGAGCATTTACAACGACCGACCGAGCGAATGAGTGAGTAGGCACTGGTATGAACAGTCGTAAGACATCGCTGCTGGTCCCCTCAGTTGTTGCTGTTGCTAATCATTTTCTTCGCTAAAGTCGATATTGGTCGGTCCCAAGGGTGACTGTTGAAGTCACATGACTTCTATCAGGTGGTTTAGAGTTCTCAGCGTACGAGTAAACTTCTTGTACTGCATCGCGCGTATGCAAATCCGCGAGCGGATCTTGGCATTGACGTAGCACTGAATAAGGAGTCGCTGGCTCTTTGCATGAATATCGTCGGGCTTAACACTGTGTGCCTCTTAGAATTATCCACAAAGCCGCAGTTTAACAACACGTGCAGTGCAACTCGGATGTTTGATTGACTGGAACTGTTGAGGTGGTGGTGGTGGTGATGGTGCGCGCCCTGGAGAACTTTGTAGAAAGAATCTCTAAACAATGGTTGTCTAGTCTCCTCCTCCTTATGATTAATGAGACGTCGACATCACATAAACGGATTACAGAATTTTGTACCCGAGTGTGGTACTATGCAGAAAGGGCAGGAATATTGAGCAGTTTTGAACTCGATGTTGTTCCCATCATTCCACCCAATAATTTCTCATCGGACTCAAGTTCAATTTTCCGTTTTCTTCACTTAAATCCCTACAATGATTCCACCCAATAAAAGTCGAGAACATTCTTAGTCGAAGTCAAGTCCTCTGGGAGCTTTCCGCAAAAGAACCCTGTGTCGGTCCCATCTCTCCAAACCATGCCAATGAAGAAGTTCTATCCTCAATTCTTTTGAGAGCCCTCACATTTCGATGCATGAAGTCGTCAAGCCCTTGTAAAGTGCTTCAAACTGAAGTGCTCTGAATCTTCTTGTCTCTTGGCATCGAGCAAGCTTCCAACACGTAGCTCTGAATAAGTTTCATGGAACTAGATCAGACAAAGTGTACAGATATGAAATGACGGAAATAAAGGAACAATCACCTTAAAGCTCTCTCGAAAAGGGGTTGAGATCTAATCGAAACCATGACATGGATGTCGTTATGATTTTTCTCGTAATGGTTTTACCACAGTAGTAACAATCAAGTCGGACTAGCTCGAGCTACCGTTAGCTTCACTAGAATGTCCATCTCACCAGAATGAAATGTATTTTTATGCATATCCTTTAAAGTGGTTTGCGGAGACTATTGGGAGCGTAGGGAACAAAAGCAAGAGATTTCTTTCTGAGGACCGACCAAACAGGGACCTAAAGACCATGGAAGTGTATGTATGACAAGTTTTGAGTGGACGTGCAAGCTGATGTGACGATTGGCGCAGTGATGCAAGAAATGGGACCCTTCACTAGATTTCCCAGCGTCATAGCGCTCAGAGGTATTGATAATGCGTCCAAAACGGCCTCTTCCATACGTAGAGTGAGCCAACAAACTCTCGATATTTTAAGCGGGTTTGTAGTTAAGGTTCGGTGGTTTGGGTGCAAGTGGGCATTTTCTCCGACTCCTTGCCTTGGCATTATCTCCGCAACTGCTTGATTTTCTAGGTGATCCGTTGAACTCTTCCTCATGGACGGCATATACACTTTGCCTAGATATTATCAACGACGATATCAGCGTGGTTTACGAAGTCATACTAGATCGATTTGGACGAAAGAAACGCGTGCTTTATTTCAACACTTTAAAGACATGTACATGTTTCCATGGCATGTTCTTCCTTCATCAAAATCTGTTTCGCCGGTTTAGCGTGTCGATTTGATTTCCTGAGCATAATTCTTCGCAGGAATTCCATGATAATGAAAGAGCTTTAGAAATGCGAGGCAAAATCTCACTGGAAATTCATTGATACATTTGGTTAGATTTCTCCCAATCATATATTGATGATATGTCATTGATGAGACCAAGACTTGTGGACGAAGGATGGCAAGTGACAAGTTACGCCGAACTAATTTCATTCTGAAGATCCCGGCGAGTTTTTCCAATAGATAATACAAGGTTGTAATCTTTCGCCTCGTAGCACTTGCTTGTCCCCGAGCATAATTAATTAGACTTTTTGCCCGCTTTCTCCATAAACAAGCTCGTGGACCCTCCCTACTGGTTGTGCTTTACAATACCCTACTGGTTGTGCTTTACAACATGCCGCAATTTATTGTAACGGGAACAGTGTTTCACAAAATCCAAACATGTCAAACATGTTACTGTATGAGGTTGACTGACTAGAACAGAAGGAAAGGAGGAGGCCGGGGCAGGCCCGTATCACCTAATGCGATTGTTTGATGCACGTTGCAAGTTGGGGATGCGGTGGAGTAGGGCCATAGGTTGGATGAGTGGAGGGAGATTAGGGCGTCTAGCGAGTGGTGTGTGGAATACTCTGCAACAGCCGCAAAGCAAAGGAAGGCGAGGTAGTGTACACAATTTCCCAGTAGCTGGCAGGCAGTCTCCTCCTCCTTCTGCTCACACCCGGTTCTGCTCTGTTGTGTCCATCTCTTTGTCACTCTCTGGAATCGTTGAGGTGGCAGCTCCAAACAGCTTTCCATGTGTGCATTCAACATGTCGCTAAAATCAGTCCAAGGAACAGTAGAAAGCTATGACATTAAAACTATGTCCAAATGGCATTGGGTTTGACCTCCGAGATTTTATTCAGCCGCGCATGCATCAGCTAGGTGAAGCTTGCCACTTGGGGATTAAAGATTGCAGCTTCCGGCTCTCCTTTGAGACGAACCTCTTTCTGGTTTGGGACCTTTTACAAATCTCGATCGTTTTTTGAATTTAGTTTTGGGAGCAGTTGTGGGGGCCTTAGAGCTTGGCACTGATGCACTGAAATCCTAGAGCAAGAATAAGAGGCCGTATGATGGATTTGTACACTGCATGAGGATATGGCACTCATAACTACAGTACCGTACTAGGAGGGGCTGTAATTGATTAGTCTGGCGCTACGTCAGTTGAAGATCCGATTCGTAACTTGACCTTACCAGAACCTGCAGCATTATCCAGAGAAATATCAGAATTCACCGCCGTTGGAGCTGCACTGATTTGATTAAGGAGAATGATAAATTCGATGCTGTCATGAGGTCCAGATGTAGGATACACAAAGATATTGTTCTTGAAAGGTATTCAAAAATTTCTGATATTTTATATGATTAAGAACAATAGTGTCTGAAACAAACTCAATTGAGGGTTTTGGAATTTGGTAGATCAATTGAGTACTTTCGTCCCTTCTAGAAATTCCAAAGTACTCAAGTGCCCAATACACTGGAAACTCATGTCCTCGAAGTAGATAGATTCTGCTTCATAAGTACAATTGGAAAGGTCGATGGATTTTCTTAGTCTTAAAAGTAACAATGGTAAAAGTCTTAAAAGTAACACTTTTCTTAGTCTTACGCCGAAAGGCCGAGAGTCCTTTTCAAGAGGCCATTCGAGCACTGGGGTGGAAAACGCTGAATATGTGAGAAGCATATGGATGAGCCTCCATGGTATCGAAGGAAAACCCACACGATGACTAAAGGTCTCAAAATTAGCCTGACCTTAGATACAATGTCGATGTTTAAAGAGGACGTTTGCTTCGCAAAGTAATCAATTCTAGGAAGAGGTCTTATTAGGCTCTTGGAGCGATCTAGGAGGGTCATTCCACAAACTTTGAGTGAGTGATGAAGTCCAATACGAATAGTCTAGTCCCTGATTACACTCCCATGGAGAACATCATAGGCCGCGAACCGTTGTATTGGACATAATTTAACTACTACTTCTACAGCTTCAGCTGATGTGTCGTCACTGTGGATCTGCTTTAACGTTGTCGCTCACCCGGGCCGTGACTCACTAGTTACAAGCTTCAAAACTTCGTTCATCATTGCTCGATGGAAGGAAATAGAAGTTGATGGCATCATTGTCGGGAGCACCATCGTTTAAGCGATTGCCACCTCTTCTGACTTTCGAAAGGCTGAAGAAGGAAGGAACCAACCCATTTCGTCTTCGTTCCACGGTTGTTCATCAATGAAGAGCAGCCCCCTCTAGTCAGGAACGCTAGCAAGGAATGAACCAAGGCAGCAAAACGTGTATGCCAAACAGGGGGCTCGGCACGCAGGTTTCGAGATGCGTGACACCCCGAGGTGCGTGGAGGGGACGCGGCGGGACCGGGGACTGCCCGAGAAAGGAGAAAAATATCCCTAGAAATTTGTCCACAGAGCTGGCAGCACCAGCAAACAGCCGATAGCAGAAGCTATGGAGGTCTGGTATGGATGTCTGACGGCCGAACTCACCTTTCCCGGGTTCTTTCAACATCTATTAAGACTTTTCTGCTGCTGCAACTTTCCCCTCAATCCTCGAAAGCCATGACGTGTCTTGCACGAAGATTTGCAACCTCACCTGACCTGACCTCAGAACAGCACGATGTGACCATACTCTCTAAGATTTCCACAGTTCTATATGACGAATTTGATTCCCTGCAGGCACAAAGATAAACAAAAGAGTCAAAGCTTTTCGTTTCCAATTACACTAGGCCTTGAACTTTGCATGGATCTGTACAAATTTTTTAGTGATATCTTCTGTCTGGGAGGGGGAAACCACTGTTTCCTCGGAAGGTCTCATTCTGAACTCCCTTCAGGTGGACCTTACCCCACTGTTTCAAGAAAAAGGTTTTCTCGACTCTTTGAAATGTTGTGATTCTCATGCTCACAAGATACTTTAAAATCTCAGAACTGGCGATAAGGAGGCTTCTAAAATACTGTACGTACGTAAGTGTGGCTTTGTGCTCTCAATCACGCATCATCCATACCCAACGGACTGGGTATCTGAATCTGGTGACGTAGGAAAGTAGAGACTTCTCAAAATACCATTTTTCACGATACGGTACGAATTCTTTCACATCACTGTAGAGCTTTAGGCGAAATGAGGAAAGCTGATGAGAAATCCGTCAACACCGGCAATTTCACGTGCTCTCCCAACTGATCCAGAAGAGCCGGCGGCGGTGTAACCCGCTACTTCCACTCCTGAGCCGGCTGGCACTTGATGACCTAGATGGAGCTCTGTTCCAGATTCCGATACATTTGTCGTGCATAACAATTTGCCGCTGAGGAAGTCCGTTGTATCGGTATCTGCCGAAATGTAGGACAATTGATAAAAGAGCTGGCGGGGATGCTCCAATGTATTTTACATTATTTAGTTCTCATTCGATTGCCTTCTTCGATCTTGATGTTTGGGTACGACAATTGATGAAACTCAAAGCAGCTCTTAGTTATTTATAATGAACTAGGGCGTGCAATATTGACAACTTACGGTTAACGTATAGGTTGACTTCCATAGAAAGATGTACGCACTGGTGAGGAGTATCCTCGACGACGGTATTCTCACCAGGTTCTCCAGCTAAAGAGTCATAACGGCACTCAGTCAAACCATTACCTCGATCGGACTAGAAAGCTTTTCGCTAACCGACTCCGAACTGCGGTTGACCATGCATGTTGTTCTTATTGGAGGGGAGACACGCTTGAAAGTTACCCCTGCAGCGCATCGTTCTTCTAGTGTAGGAAAGCCTGAAAACTCAAGTCCTGGTGATCCCTTAGGTGGTTTTAGGAAGCCTCGTGCTTAAGGATCTATATATAAGGTGGTAGGTTCATAGTTCACAGCTTCGAGAATAACACGTTACGTGTGTCGAAGCCTCTGCTTTTATTGTAGCAACGTGCTGCATCTGGTGGGACATTGAGAGCCAGAACACGAGTGAGATGTAGGATGGAAAGACTAAAGATCAAAGTCGTGAACTTGGATGCGAAATCTGCAGCAACACGAGTCACTTGAAGATAACGTATGGACTTGAGATTAGGTAATGGAGCCAAGTTCAAACCTCAAGAGTAACTGAAATAATTTCACCCAGTGCTAAGGACTCAACAACTTTCATATTCCTCATATTGTCCAGGTTCCAGCCAGTGACATTTTCCAGAAGTCATACCACGGTAACCAAGTGCGTGTATGGTGGCTGCATATGGAGCAGGTTTCTTGTTGAATATAAGACATGGTCACACGCAGTTCAATAAGCTAACGTAGCTGATCAGATCAGTTAGTCGACAAATGTAACTGCTCACGTGCACCCCAAGCTGCTGAAGGATCTGGTGACCAAGTCTGCCTTACTGAATCCGTTCGTGAATGCCATCTTCGTCTCTTTACATTTGTTGGTAATGTTGCGTAGTCCTCGCTCTTATTGTTTAGAGTACACAGTTTGCAGTTGAGATTAAAAAGTAATCAAATTTATCACTGACAGGATAAACTTACCATGACAAGAATTTCGACAGTCCACATTGTTTGCAATTAAGACAGGGTAACTAGCCTATGAAGTCCAAATCATGTTTCTAAGATGGCTTCGGTACATAACATAGGATTTGCTTTAAATCGACCTATGTACATCAGATATAGTTAGGGCTAACCGCCCTTTCCAAAGAGCGACTGGAAAATCATATATTAAGCATACCAGGACAAAAGATACATCGAATTTTACTGTGGGGAGATTGGGCTAAAGAGATTTATTCCTCCACATTTTCAGCCTGTTCAACAGCAAGAACTCAGAGACTGCAGTTACAGACGATTTCAAGTATGGTATACTGATGAAGTTCGAGATTGGTTTTACTTGGTGAATCTAGACTTTTTCCAGTGGTGGAGGAAAAACTTGCAAGCAACTCTATCTAATCTGATGCAATATCTTGACTTTATGAAAGTTGATTCATAAACAGACTAGTCTCTTTGCCTCTCCGCCAGTCCTGTTTGATGTCTGCGTAAACTACATGTATAAGTGGGTTCACAGATAATATCCCCATGTGGTCTAAAACACACTGTCGCTGAAAGATTCATAGATGGAAGCCAAATATGATGATGTAATCTTTTGTCAGCTCTACAAAACTGTCAACTCATTCAGTGAAAACAACTCTTCTGAACCAATGGCAATGTGTTTCACATATGTGGTCCTGACATTGTTTAGGTCATGTAAGTTCATAAAACCACCAGCCACCTCCACCCTCAAGAATCAGAAACACTGGATGCCCGTGAAAGTAGGTGCTAATGTTAAATGTTTATATCGTGCGGTGCTTATCTCACAGGCGGAGGGCATTTTCAGCTCAGTTTGAGGATTTTAGCTAGAAACTCCACACCTGTTTGTCTAAGACTCCAGAAGCTCAACTACCTAGTCTCTATTGGATCCCCGCGCCTCCATTTACCCGAAATTGATGCCTCCGGGTCAACAGGAATGAGAGACTACCTAACCTAGGACCAATGTTGACGGCACATTGAGTGAGGACTTAATCTACACACCGAGTAGAAGAAAATTGAATGGCACTGACTTGAGAGAATGAACATTTATCTGTGTAGTGTAAAAATGATTGGGAACCAGCGTATTGAAGAGAGGATCCACTATTATACAGCATAAAAAGGGACTGACCCCTGAGCATCTAGACGGGATATCCCTACAAATAATCGCCAGCTACTCCGGCGGAGACTAAGATAATCTAATTACAAAGTCTTATCTATCTGACCATTAAAATGAAACGCGATTGATTACAATATAGAACTACGAATTTTTTACAGTTCTGAACCAGTTTTGCTGACTAGTATCTCTTTTGAGGTCTTTCTCCAAGTTATTGATCTCCTTTTTTATCTCTTTATCATACTTCTGGAGAACCTTCAGTGTTGTCTGGACCTCGTGTGTGACCTCAGGTTCAGCTCTAAGGTCCAACAATTTCGGTAAACAATCATGTTTCCTGATCGCGTTGCAAACCGCTGATCTAGGTCCATATTCAACGAGATGTCGCAGTAGGATTGCTGCTTCTTTCTTAGTCTCCGTCTTCGGCCCCAACTCCAAGATGTCTTGAAGACAGGGCACCACTCCTGCGTCAAAAACGGCGGTGGATGCCTGCGGATTCGAATCTGCCACCAAGCTCAGAATCCTAGTGATAAATTTCTTCGCATCAGGAGAAGGTCCTGGTGTCTTCTGCAGAATACGGACCATAAGGGGGATACCATGTGCATTGATCAGTGAAGTCCTGCCCTTCTTATCATACATAAATCTATCCAAAGCTATAACTGCTAATTCCACTACAGAGATAGATCCGTCCGAATCATAGCGATCGATTATGCTCAAAAGGACTGGTATAACTCCAATTTGTTCCTCTAAGAGACTCGCCATTGCATCTTCATGGTAGATGCTGATATTTCGAATGATGCGAATTCCATACTCGATGGATATCGGACTTGAAGCAGAGTCACAGTGGACCACTCTCAACAGCTGTTGTCCAGGATTTTCTTTTATAAAAGTCCTCCACAACTCGGGGTTTTCTTCCTTCCTACCTAGAAGTTCCCGACTTAGTTCCAAAATAGCCTGGAGTGCAAGCTCCTCGGACTTTGGGCACGCTTTTGCCAAAGCGGACAGTAGAGCCGGAACAAACCCTTCTCGCAACAACCGTTCTAGGATATTCAGATCCCGAAGGCCCCTAACTGCCACGATGGTTGCAAGGATCGCCTGGAGTGCTTCAGTGCGAGTGAGGGAAGCGGCCGATGATTCTGCCTCGCTTATCTCTTTGACGAGTAGTTCCTTCAGAGAGGTCAGTCCATCAACTTGTGCACAGATAATAACAGACTGAGAGTCAAAAGTCATCATCTTCGCTAGGGCAGTGGCTGCAAGTCTTTTCCCTTCGACATCAGCGATGTTCATATAGAGAACAAAAGCATGAACCCCGTTTGACTGCCTTATCTTCTCAACCGTTCTCCTCCTACTATTGTCCTCCCGGCTCTTCTCGAGAATGAAAAGCAGAGTTTCTGTCAGCTGTGAACTCCTTGTACCTTCGGGATCTCCTGAGATACATTTGATTGCTCTCTCAATGAAACCTGCCTCGATAGCAGCTACCCTAGCAGGCAAGTAAGTCACCAAATGCCGGAGAGCAAGTGCTGCCTCTTCCTTCACCTTTCCCTTTACTCTTCCCATCTCCAGAGCTTCATGGAGGATCGTCACCCCATCCACCTCCAGAACGTTACTTCTACAGGCATCGCTCTCCTGCGAGAAGACGCGAAGTAGCTGCACTAACAACCCACGAAATTCAAGTCCCTGCTGATCACCAAACGCTTTCAAGATAGACAATCCCTCTTCCTCAAGGTACGAGCAAATCGTGTGATTCTGCTTCGAGCCATTGACCAATACTTCTGCAGCTTTCCTTTTGGCACCTGCCCCTACTTCCTCGCGGATGATCCCAAGAAAAAGTTGTACAACCTTTTTATCCCAAACTAGTGGACAGCTAGTTTCTCTATCTACTAGCTCCCACAATATGCTTGTCGCTGCCTCCCTATATTTTGACGGATATTGTGGCCGAAGAAGATCTACGACCTGCTCTAAAGGCATCTCTTCAAACGGGATAGACCAGTCACCAGGTTCATTGAGTTTCTCTGCAGCAAGTACCGCTTCCTGACGGCAATGAACTTGATCATCCGCCAACAGGCTGTTGAGCAACCGCGCAGCTCCTCTCGTTCTAAGCTCTTTCTGAGAAGGATGGTATTCACACAGAACTCTAAACAACGTAGAGACCCTGTATCTTAGTGCGACTTCCCGAGACTTGGCCAAATCTTCAAATGCTGCAACCCCCTCAGAGCTGAAGAACGAGTTTCTTAGCGTGTCACTTTCCTGGCAAAGATGTATCAACAAAGTCAAAACGTCAACCTTAGAGCGTGATGAAGCTTGCTCCCGAGTCAGAAAGTTTACAAGGCCCTTCATGTGCAGCTGAAAGAATACAGGAGAACCGATTGCGCCGCTTAAAACAAATCTTTGCATAAATCTGGTCGCTTGTTCCAAAAGGTTTTCTCCAGACGCAGGATCAGCAATCAGTGGTAGGAGGTGAGACTCCACTTGACACTCCAGAAAGACTTGCTGTGAGTCGACATTTGTCGAAAGCACATTCAGTATCTTCAGAACATCCGTCCTTACTTTCTCTGATAGCATGCCCGACTGGGACAAGGAATGACCTCCGACCTTCCAGGACTCTCGGGGAGAACGATATGTACAGCGAACCAAGAAAGGAATAGCATGTGTTCGAATCAATGTAGTGCTCACACCCGGAACCAACTCCACCATTGAACTCAATGCCACTAATGATTCTTCCACGAGTTGAGTAGTTGCTCCAAGCCCCGCCAGGCGATATAAGGCATTGGCAAGAGCAACATCATCGTGGGAACCTCCTGCTTTGTCACCAGATAAGAGATACAATGCTTTGATACATAGGTTTTTCCCTTCAGTGGTGAACATAAATCCGTATTCGATATTGCTCAGTCCGTAGAGAGCTGTTACAACTCCACTACGCCGACTGACTTCATGCCTGATCTCATCGTCAGCAAGAAGGTTGACGACGGTTTGTGCAGCCTTTACACGAGTAGGGTAATTCCCCTTCTGCATGATGTGAATGAGAGAATCAAGAGCTGAATCAGTCACCATGCCATATAGCGCTTCCCTATCCTCATAGTCAAGGCGTTCGACCTTGTCCCCTTGCACTTCGAAGGTTAGAGCATCGAGCACACTAGCTGCCTTCTCCACGATCATGGAGTCAGATGATTTAAGGCACCTGGAAATTTCAGGAATTCCTCCAGCCCTGAGAATCTCCAGCTGTCCCTTGACCTCACTTGCGATGGAAACTAATTGCTTCAAGGATTTCAGGATCTGCACACAGATTTAAACATGGCACGATCAGCCATCAGAAACTGCTCAGAAGTTGCCGTAGGTTGCTCCAAGTATCATCCTTTCGTGCTACACATCCACTGCTATTTGAAAGTGCCTGTGACTTGCACAGGCACTTCCACTGACTTGCACATAAGGTTGCATCCGTGAACGAGAGGTTGAGTTCCAAAAGTTCAGTCAAGATTTCACAGCGACAGCTGCAACCATAATCTAACAATGCCACAGCATGCCAAGTTCATACCTCTAAAGATTTGTTCGACAAGAGTGATGCAATGTAGGTTTCCACTGACGGACTTCGAGGTAGTGAAGGTAGTGACTTGTACACGCCTTTACTTCCATATCCAGACGGGCTTCCATCATCACCTTCGACACTCCTATGACTGGATGATCCTGTAGCTGGACTGTGAACTTCAATGGTAAGCGTGCCGTACGTAGATACGGAGTCTAGAGCGTCTTTAGGATGCTCTAGACTCCTCGGAGGGAGCCGGCGAATTTTCGGACTGTCTTCCATCCTGGTCAAAGATAAATGATTGTTTCAATCGAAGCCTCAGTTCAGATAGACAGATCATAGTCACAGAAATATATCCAACAACCTTCAAAAACTTCCCATTTCCATTTTATTTGTTGTAACTCATATGCATCTCTAGTCTGTACAATTAATCCTACCTGGTAGTGACTGTTTAATCAATTTGAAAATTCTGGTTAGCTCGGAGAAGACTGCTGTGACAAACTTGAGAAGGAAACAAAAAAGTGGAAGGGAGATAATAGTATTCGTACTTCGCTATAAGGCCCCGAACGAGGATGTTGTCGAGAAGGATTTTACTTTTCAGCTTCTCGCCGGTGCAGGGACATGTGTCCTCGTCCGCATACCATTTTCGGATACATTCCATACAGAAGGTGTGTCCAGTTGCACCTACCACGGGTTTAACCATTACATTCAAGCAGATGGGGCAATTAAAGTCCTCTAGAGACACTTCTCTGTCGGAAGAGCTGGATGCATCGTTTTCAGGTTGGTCCTGTCCCAATTGGGCAGATCGCTGAAGTACCTGCTCCTTCTCTTTCTCAGCAGACTCCAGCTGCTCAATATACAGCACTAAATGCTTCAAAAATCCTTCCTCCATTTTCCTTTTGTTGTCAGCAGTGTACTCCAGCTGCTCCCGTAAACCTAGAGCCTCCTCCTTCATTTCCTGCCACTCTCTCGTTACTGTGGTGATGTCAGAGTCAAACCGCTTGGCAAGCCACTGGAGCATGTGATCCATTGTTCTTCCACCTCCCCTTTGAGTAGTTGCCTCTCCGGTGTTCTGGGCCCGTAGCAGTTCCGCGAACTTCATAAGAGTTAACAGAAAGGAAAACGCTTTGGTGAGAGGAAAAGAAGGTCAGGTTCTGCCAATGTCCAAGTTTCCCTGGGAACAAAGTTTAAAGTTTGTACTGGATACTGAATTTTATACTTTCACCCCACTTCTTGCTTTGAGGAAACTAAGTCTGATAATTAGTCAACCAAAGCTCTTGTACTTGCCACAAAATAATCCTTTCAACTGAAAACACTAAATCTATGCTCAATTTGGACTGGATGTCGGGTCAATCTGGAACATATGATAACGGTCGCTAGATCGAATACTGTGATCCGCATGAACAACAGTACAAACTAACGACCCCATTGAACACAGCATTTTTTTCTCAGGTTCTGCTCAGCGACATGGACAACTCAATCGCAAAAGAACTTCTACGCCAAGTAGCTAGATAAGTCGCAATACATACCTCTGCTGCAAAAGCCACCTCGTCCTTATTCACCGAACTCACATCTTTAAGCTCTTCTCCCACCTGCTGCAACCTAATTTTCAGCTCCCTAATCTCCTCCTCTTTCTCTGAGGATAATCTAAACTGTACCATCGGGAGATCGTCGATACACGCCAGAATGGCTCTTGTTGCATTGCTAACTTCGTTCACATTCTGTGAGTGCGAGAACAAGCGTTGCACTTTAGATTTCGAGATGATTTTCTTCAAAACGCTGGTTCATACAAAGCTTTCATTAGTATTGCAATCGGTGTAAACAAAGAATATTCAGATCCTATGAACCTCATGCATGTAAAGAGAAGAGGAAGGGCGAATGATTTTAACCACAATAAAGACAAATACTAGATGATGATCGCAAACCTATGAACGGCTGTCGGCTATGTGTAAAGCCGGTATTTTATGAGAAATACCGGCTTCACAACATTGTTGAGATTCACAAACTTAGTTTTCCACCCTGATCTTTTAAACGACAAGTTGGGTGGGGGGAAGACAAGCGGGCCGGGGGGGGGGGGGGGGGGGGGGGTGTTGGTGGGGTGTGTGTGGGGGATGACGTTAGAAGAAGTCTCCCCTGATCTGCTATTTTTTTGTCTGACTAACTCTCATGCATTTCCACCCTGACCTAAGGCAGTACACATGAATTTATACTTACGTTTCTGCCCGAAGCAATGCAAACAGCAACATCTCCAACTTCCTCTCAGTATCTGTCTGATGAATCTGGCTGAATTCCTCAAGAAAGGGGATTAGCCTGCTCAAATGCTCAGCCAGTTGTTTACATTTGTCTGGCTGAACCGGAACATCCTGACAGAGATCTATCAAGCTCCTTACCCTGGCCAGCACGCCTGGACCATAGGTTACTCTCCTCATTCCATCCATCACCATTACCATCGTCACTGCAGTTCAACACTGGCCAACGTCAAAGAAGAGGCTACAAATTGGGAGTGAAACTAAAGCTGCTGGAAGATTTTCTTTCAATCGTAAGCGACACTGTTGATACTGATAAAAAGGCAAGTGATACTATCTAATTTGGCTTCTAACGCTCACACGCTTATACTCCAAGAGCAGTGCATCAAACTTCGAAAGTCCCTGTAGTATACGTATCCAGCATTGTGTATCTTCCGCCTCACCGAATGAAACCACTCAGAAATTGCAAATGGCGACACTCGCAGCTTGCATACGGCCTTTCTCAGTATAATGTGTAGTGTGTATATGCCTGGTGCATGTAAATGTGAAGTACGTGATTATTACCACTGTCATATTCATCCACAACTACTGCTGCCCCTAAAATACCACGTCCTCGTGATCTGCAACACCGCCACCGCTAATCTTTTGCTTCTGCTTGCACTAGCTCTACACCTGCACTCCTTTCATCCAAGGTCGATATAAAGTTATTCGAATCCACTCAAAAGACTCCATCGCAATTTCGCCACATTCCTGCAGAAATAACCGCTCCAGTGCTTAGATGTGCTATTATCCCGTTCCCAACGACGCCTATCAGCACAGCAATCCTCAAAGTTGATGCAAGAATTATCTCAGTGAACCATGTACAATCTTCACTGTTCTCTCATAATTACCTATGTTCTTAGCTGAGGAGAAACACTAGTGCTCCTGAAGGTAGCAGCTTTCAACCTCCTCGCCTCCAAACGCGCTCTTCCGGCACCCACTACTATTGTCATATGCTACTGTCATTGGAAATTCTGATGTACTCTTGGCGGAAAAGTTCCACCGCTCTTCATGAAACGACAATCAACTTCCTAATTGCGCTCTCTCTCTCTCTCTCTCTCTCTCTCTCTCTCTCTCTCTCTCTCTCTCTCTCTCTCTCTCTCTCTCTCTCTCTCTCTCTCTCTCTCTGTGTGTCTGCGCCAACTGTACCATTCTAAACTCTGTAGTAATTACCGATGTTCTCCGCTGAAAAAGAATCCTCTGTTCTAGATGGTGAGCAAACTCAACCTCCGTGTTCGAAACACACATTCTCTTCTTTCATAAATTGATTTCATCAATCTCAACTCCGTAAGATACCGCCATGTGCTTTTCCTGTCCTGCGCTTCGACTCCTGGCTGTGGTTTGTCCATCGACGACTTAGACCTCGTCCAATTCCTTCCTCAGTACGACAGGTGCGTGCTCGAAATCTACGGACCGAGTGATCTTTGATCCATCATAATCCATCACACAGTTCATACGGTAATTTCCATCGGCTTTCTGTCCTTGACTTTCGTGACCACTTGATCCAGTTTCGAGGATGCAGACTCTATAGAGTTGACTCTCCTCTTCAATCGCTTACAGCGCTGCATTCCTACTGTACGGGGCATCGCACCATCTGGACGGACCGTCAACCCGTCCAACCTTGTACACAGGGTAACCGAGATGGTCGTTGTTCGAGCAGTCAGTCCGTAGAAGTTGGACGCAACGCTCAGGAGGTCCCGGCAAACGTGCCGGTCCCAAATTTCCAGAACGGTTCATCGTTTGACATTTTCAGAATTCCGGGCTGCGCCATGAACTTCCCCGATGTACGTCCCGGAACTCACATCAGTACGACGTAGCGTCACTAAGCAGTAAACTCCTGAGAGGAACAGGCTCATATATGTAACAGTCAACTCAGGTGTTTCGATCAAAGCAAGTGTCGTTTTTAACTCAGGAGCGAAGAGATGATTTTAACCATTGCCGAAATGGCATTTCGACGCAACAATACCCCCAAATTAGCCACAAGACTTGACCGTTTCATTGGAACACGTGCGCCGACGCTGAACATTGTAAACTTAACATGTAAATTGAGATTGCATCCATGTAGTTTAGATAGAGCTTTAATTGCAGTTTTAATCTCCTTGTATGTGATCCAAAGACATACATGGAAAGCGCAAATGGCGAAAAGAATCCAAATAATGTGAAATAGAGTATTTATTCTGATATTTTGTCGCGATTTACAGTATCCTCTTGATAAAAGATTTTCTACTTGCTTTCGTTTGAACATAATTAAATATCGTTCGAGTAAAAGTTTCAGTTCATGTGATAGTCTGAATCAAATTTAAGTATAATTCAAATACAAATTTTCAACTTTAATTTTACCATAAAGGATCCGATTCAAAGTTTTACAAGATTTCTCTATTTTCCGACCTGCTATAATAAATTGATGTAAATAGTTATGTTGTAAATCATATTTTCATAAGCTTCTAGTCCTTATATTTACTTATTTTTCATGTCAATATCTCATGCATTCTCTTGCTTTCCATTTACATAATTCCTTTTACTTGTTATCCATCCATTGTGGCTTCTTCAAGCACCCTACTTGTCAATTTTGATATCATATCTGCAGATAAAAGATTGAAGTCAAAATTCACAAGATTTCTTTATTTTCTGATCTACTATAATGGATAGATGAAATTTGTGATATTATAAATTACATTTTAGGGCCATTCTCTTCTCTAATAAGCACTTACACTTACAAGGAAAAATTGTTTACTTATACCATTTACCAACTTAGATATCACTCAAAATTCAGGAGTAAGTTCTGATTAGGTAATCTTTAGAAGAGTACTAGCTTCTTCTCTTTTTCACTTTGTTTTCTTCATAAAACTAGCTTCTACTGAAATGAATTACCTTGGCTAATATTTTTCTATCAAACTTAAGAAATAAAACCAACTTCTTTCTCTCTTTTATTTTCTTTCCTCTCAGATTATTTTAATTTTTTAATTTATTCAATTCAGTGGTCAGGAAATTCGTTATTAATATCTCAATTAAGTAGAAAGTCCTTACTTGATACTCTTGAATTGTAAATTTTACTTGAAATTTGTCAAGGTCTGATATTTTATATTACTTTTGATATCCAATACTACACTTAGAATATGCCAATCAAAAGTCAAAATGGAATTCTACCTCTTTGTTATTCTCTCTTGGAAATGCTTCAATAATTACTGTATTAAATATCAAAATAATATTTCTATATAACTTTCTATTTCTAAACAAGATTATATTCTCTTTATAACTTTTCTCATATAATTGAGAGTGGTTTGAAGAAAGATATCTAAAACAATTAATTTCTAGCAGTGTACGTTATGTTAAATGTGAAAAAGAAATGAAACACAATTCCACTTTCTTGGTAAATTTCTCTAGAAATACATTAATGTATTTTATGTTGAATATATAAAATCTCAGCTAGGCATATAAGATTCATTTCCTGAGGAGCCTACTTTTTAATAAAAAAGTACAAAATAAGATCCCTATATTCTTTCAGCATATAGTAAATTCAAGCACATATATTACAATAGTAATGATTCATTATTCTAAAACTCATGATTTATATGTGTTTGAACTTTGTAT
Source organism: Lunularia cruciata (assembly GCA_948567375.1). NCBI lineage: Eukaryota > Viridiplantae > Streptophyta > Marchantiopsida > Lunulariales > Lunulariaceae > Lunularia > Lunularia cruciata. Next base: position 82,868,133 of record OX419755.1, on the reverse strand, counting down.
CATAATCCAAATATTCTTAAAGTAAAATTTCATGATTCAAAGAATTTCATCAACATCAACATTTGAAGTGCCATACAACCATACACCAACTTCTCATATCTACTTTGAATTACACTGTACCTTCTCTTCTTATCAAAATTTCAAAGCCATTTAGTTTAGTACCAAAATCATGAATATGCAAAATAGAAAGAGAAAAAATGCTCTAAAAATATTTTTATCTTGTCCTTGTTTGATTGGACTCATCTATCATTAAACTCGGTAGATTTTGTTGAACTGAATGCACTTTGTTGGATCTTGTCGCATAAGTTTAATATTGATTAGTCTAAGTCAATTTATAGAAGATAGTTTGAAAAATGTCAATCGAAGGAAACAAACCCTAGCATAATCTAAAAAGATCTATTGACCTGAAGTTGAAGGAGGAAAAACGAAGATATTGGATGTTCTTATATAGATTTTGAGTAAAATTTGGAAAATAATCTTACATTAATAATTTTATATTACGATAAATTTCAAATAAGACTAGAGAATATGTCCTAGCATGACGTATGCTCTGGTTCCGTTCTCATTTTGCTTCTCTTCTTTAGACGATTGTATCTATGGAATATTTCTATCTTTATGGAGCTTTTAATCAGTTATTATACTAAAATTTCAGTAACATAGATCCTGGCCTTATTTTCAACTCAATTACTAGCAAAGAAATTTTCTACCGACACAATATTGCCTTGTGGATTACAAATCTATTCATATACACTTCAATTTTAATCTATTTATAATTCTTCTGTGTTGAAAAGAAGTAGAGTAAGAGGCTTCTTTTATATAGATATATCTATATATAATAATGGGTAAGCTTGTAGCTAATAGAATTGGCAGTTATTCGCGAGTCTATTCACTAAACCTTGTGAGAGAATTGGGTTGGCAACATGGTCAACTAAGAATACATGGTACCAAGATTAGTAAATAGAAAAACCCAGGTTCCAATGCTCGTTTATCCAGTTTGGATATTCTAGATGTCGTAAACAATCTTCTCCTTCCTCTCATCCCGATGCTATTTGACCTACATCTTATCGAGCTTTTTGGATTTTATCCCCGTTTTAATCCTTAGATTTTATCTTTGTACGAGCTAGATGCGGTCTTCCCATTCTTATTGTTATCCTATAGGTGTCGCTTTCGTCCAAAATTTCCTTTAAAAATGGTTCATACTGAGGGGAAGCAATATTTTCTTTGCAGATTCTTTTTGAAGGATCGGAGCATATAGTCCTACAACAGCGACTATGTTTCTTTGATGTTATTTTATTTAGTTCCTTAGTGCAAAAGTTCACCACCATGTCGAGAAAACCACCATATATAATAAGTTCTCCCCTAAAGGTTCCCGTTTGTCACGGGAAATCTGCCCGGGCCCTGGCTCTGCCGGCGCGCGCCGGCAGAGCCAGGGCAGGAGCAACCATCCAAAGTCCGGCCTTTCCCCCCACCAGCAGCGGTGGGTACCTTTTGGATGTTACTGTGAACCGCGTGCTCTCTGTACGTGGTGGACCAGATATTTCATTACTTTAGAATCACGTTCACTCCTGTACGTGGTACAGGAGAATCGCATTTCACTCACTACCACGGGGCTTCTTCCACACAGAGTCGCAAGAAGGAAAGGTCGTCGGTATTTTAAACCTCAACTAACGTCGCATGAAATGGTATTAAAACCATGGTGCTTTTTGAGCTTTCAAGTTGTACCCTGCTCCCTGTAGTTTAGTTCTGATTATTTTACTCGAGTATGACTCGTCTTGTTTCTTACTCAGTGGAGTTGGTTCTCCTGAAAAGTATGACACTATGATTTTCTGTCTCCGAGAAAGAAAGGAAACCCACACTACCATTTGTCGGGAGTTTTATTACTCTCGTGTTCCAATTTTTTTTTCATTTTCTCTTTTTCGAGATCACCAAAACCATTCTCGTTGTTTTTTTATCTTGTGTTATATATATATAAAAGGGAAGGGTACAAACAATTGTTCAATTACTTAGACCCTGTTTGAAGTTTACTATGACCGCCTTCTACTTCCCTTTGTTATTTAGTGTCTCAAGATTCAAGCGTTCATAGCGCTTGTTGCTATATATTTTATGCCCTGTCCTCTTTTGCTTCACTCTCATTACCTGTTACACTTCGACCCCTTTCTACAGTCACACCATCAAATAATTCTCGTTTTATTCCACTCCTCCATTCCCGAGCTAGTTTTTCACACTAGTTGCGCAACTAATTATCGTGAAACGGTTTCGGTTTGATACAGACTAGTCTATAGAATTATAGATCTATTAAATATAATCTAATAAAATAAAATAAAATAAAATATTGACCCTGAATAGCTCCGATAAATAAAGCCCCCAAGCTTCTGATAAGAAAGATTACACGATCAATATTCGCATTAGTTTGGAAATCTTAATCGAGTTTGCTTCAGTTCCGTTGAAACATAGACTTAATATCCACTATAAGAAGTGTCTTAACATAACAGGTTAACAACCGCAACATCACCGGGTACAAATAAAGGCAAAAGGATGAAAAGGCGACCACATAGAACACAAGAAGGATGGGAATAAAGGCGTCAGAGAGAACAGTCTTAGAAATTTGTGATTATTACGGATAGTCAGAAACCACCACCCCTTTAATAATAAGTACTGAGTACACCACAAAAAGTTCAGAAAGTTATTCCAAAATGTACCCCTTTATTTTCATCTTGTGATAAAATTTGGGTAACTTCTTGAGTCACATCTGAATATGAATAAAATTCGTGAGATAATAAATTGTGATAGGCTGGGAAGGAAGATGTCAAAGTGATGGTAGGAAAGATACCTCGTCAAAGAAGTGAGTATAATGAAGGACACAAATAAAGCTTATAGTGGGAAACTTCAGGGCATATATTCTATATTTATATATATACATAATGAGGACGTAAAGGCGTTGGTCGAGGTGACCGAGTCAATAGTTTACCAAAAGTCTGGTGCTATTCAGCTCAGTAGCAGAAGCTAACTTAAGTCCTATGACTTATGATAAAGTGAACGATTCTCCATTCGATAAATTATTTAATTCCATGTATGTTCCCTAGGATAGAAGTTTTCCTGCCATTTTTCTTTAATTAGGAGTCCAAGTCCAAAATCGTCTTACGAGGTCCACATCACCTTTGAATGGCAATTCCTGGTTGGATTATTCACTGGAGAAACAATAAGAACAAATTGTAAACAAATTGTAAGAAAATATCGTGTACATATAGGGAAGTCCAAGCTTGAAAACATTCTTAAGATAGTATATAAGACTTTTTGGATTTTCAAATATGAGACATATAGAACTGTTTATGTATCTGCTTCACAATGACGTGAATTCCGTTATATAAATGAAATAAATAAACTCGATAATTCTTTGATATAACCTCCTCTCCTTCTAGTTCAAGTACGCAGTCTCTATACGTTGACCTCCATTTCTCCTCCTTTTAAATCCTATTTTTCTTTCATTAAACTTGTGATCTAATACATAAATCCATGTTTTTCCTACCTTAAAGTCTGAAAAGGAAAAAGACCACAAGAATCAAGTGTACAGACAATGGTCTATGGTTTGGATGCATGCACAAATTGCACCCCAAAATAGCATTCTTTTAGGGAGTAATACAAAAACTGTGACCAAAAAACTGCCAGAAATCGCACCATTCAACAATTGACTGTCCACAATTCCATGGAATAGCTGATGACTTTTTCTTCGTCGACCACTTGGTACTACAGTTGGAGAATTTAGGCTCCCACACTCAACCTATTTCAACTTCATGCTGGACTGCTATTTGTCTTGCTTTGCTTTGCTCTCTTCACATCTATGGTGGGATGTGCTCGAGGCCATGGAACCTGAATTTGGCATGAAGTGTGCAACAAACAAGTAAAAACATAACCACTTTGGGTTTGTGAACAGTTCTATCTCTCTTCATCTCTCTGCACGTCTAGTCCAGGCAGCCAGCCAACAATTTAGGAGATGATGATGATAATATAATCTAAACATAACTATCATCCAGCTAGATTAACAATAAAATAGAACTGAACTGAAGCCTTGGTACAATGTTTTTTTCTCTTGTTTTTTTTGGGTCATCTATTGAAGTTGGAAAAGTAGTGGAGAAGAGTTTCCATGGTTTATCTATCTCTCCACTGGATTGCAAAGTCAATCAATGTCATATCATGGCTATCTGTCAATGCATGACTACTGAAAAGCAAAGAAGCAATATTGAATCAAAATTTGGACAAAGAGTACCAACATGGATTTGAGTTCTTAAGAGAGGCTGGAGATTTGGGCATCACTGTCTCTACCTTGCTAATGTAAAGGGCTAAATTCCTTTGACTGGATTTCAGAGCCCAAATAGGTCTTTGTCTACTTCAGGCCTGTACTAGCTTAAAGACTTCAAGATGACCAAGTCAACGTGGCAATGCAGACTAACATGAAGAAACTAAAATTTCGGGTTAATTTCTGTTTAAGTTATTTATTTTATTTTTTAATAATAATTTTACTTTAACTTAATAAATGTTTTATGCTAACTACTTGTATTTTATATCGGTGTTCTCGACTAAAGTTTTACAAGGCCAAAAGATTAGTTTGTCGAAAGCAGATTCTTTTTTCTAGAGGGAACAACCTTGATTAGTCTTTTCTCCATCCTGAAATAATTTTTGATTAGTATTTTTCTTATTATTATTATTGGAAAAATAATTTTTAAATCTTTAAAAAAAATAAACTGAATTCCCCCGACTAAATATTCATCCACGCTGAATTGGATTTGGGGCACTCAATATAATCAAGGATAAAATACTAGCATTCTTAAAAGAATGAAAGAACGACCATATCATCTTGCACCTACTCCACGCTAAATTCGATAAAGCGGACATGGAGCAGAGCTAAATTCCATCATCCTTCTTTCTACCTAGAAACACGGTTTCTACGACATTTATTCTTGAAAATTTGGAAAAGTTTCTAGGTCCAACTTGTTTATTAAATCAATTTGAATATAACCAGAATTTCTTTTTTCTAATTTAGGTAAGGAGGATTCATGTCAACCACAAAATACAGATGCTTCTAATCTCTTTTCCCAAAAATTCTTATTGGGAAGTGCACGGTCAAGTCATATTTTGTGGAGTTGATTAGCTTAGAGGAAAGAAAAAAGAAAGGGCTGCAAACACGTATTCTCAAGAACCCACTTTAGCAGATTGAACCAGCAATACGCCCCACATCAGACTCTCTTGTTCTAACCTTCAGTACTTGTGAACATTTTTGAATAATCTTCCGCGTATTCGTGAGCAATTACCACACATTGGTCCTTCGTCTGCAGAATGCGTGGAAATTGCTCACAAATATGTGAACAATTTCCACACATTCGTGAAGAACCAATATCTGGCTCTTAACCAGAAGGGTACGAGAACTAGAGGATCCTGAACTCATCTTGGTTGTGAGGAGCCTGAGCCATCCGTCACGATTCGCGGTGGAAGGGTCAACACAGTTCCATGGAAGTTGACTTCACGCATGTATTGAGCAATAAAACAGCAGAGTTCTAAGGGGCTGACAAAACTCGCGAGTCCCATCCACACCGAGTTCCAAACCCGAACACTGTCAAAATTTCTGAGGGTGCAGTCAAGTGGACACGTCTGTCAGGGAGGTGAAATTCTGCCAAAACAATTCAACCATCCTGGGTCATGTTTGAATATATGCCCTGGCCAGTCCACGATTTAGAGTGAATCTTCCCTCTTGAAGAAAATCCGGTGAGATATGATGCGACCCTTCTGTTCTTTCTGGAGATGGTGGAAGATGCACAGGATCTGGTCTGAATATTGACAATGTCACTCGCAAGGAGCCAAGCTCTGCAGCCACTTGTGGTCTGAGGACAGTAGAAGAATGTCGGGACTGGTATTTGCAGTTTGTTCACTGATCCAATGACAAAAAGTGGCTCTGATTTAGAAGTCGAGGATCTAATAATTAACTGTGCGGTCGGAGTGATCCATCTCTCAGGTCGTGTTTTTGCACAATAGATCTTATTGAAGTCAATTTCAACTTTGCAGGGAACATGTAACAGTTCATTAGGCTTTTTTGCATGTTCTCGGGCTCAGTTCCATTGGTAGGACAATATCAGTCCTTGTATCTGTGCAACAAAACTCATCGAGCAGACCCTAAAAACTTGAGATCTGTCTGTGAGCTGGCAATGTTGAAGAATTTGAGAGCAGATTCGACCTGGGTTTCTGCCATGCTTTTATTCGCTCTCCATCTCTCTTAATATATCCGTTCACCTTGAACTCTTTCCCGATGCATCTGTTCGCATTTCCATTTTAAAAGAACAATACCATTTCTTTTCACGCGCAAGCACAGTTAGATTCCTCTCGTTAGGTTATGCAAAATGCATTTGTTTAACGGTGCACAGTAAGAGATCTCGTACATCGTCTTTCGTAGCTACATCACCAAGACGAACGAACTAGAGATGTATCCTGATAGATGAGACTTCTTGGTTGTCCAATATGACACAAAGAGGTTTGAGTTCGTTCCGAATAACCAGTTCGGTATTTGAACTTTGAAGTTCTATTTGTGAATGCGAACTCAGAACAAGAAATCTACCGGATAGAGGAACATAAACTTCACAAGTGCCAACAACCCAGCTGGATAATCGGATCGTAAATGTCCTATTTGGTTACCAATTTTTCCAGAATCTTTGGGCACATTGATCTGGTGCTGTTAACTACCAGTCAGTCTTCCTGTACAGATTTCTGTCCTCTAGGCTTGGGGATACCTCTCCACCAAACGTGACACCCAAGGTCGAAACCCTGGCGCCGATCGTGGCGGAGTCACTGACTACCATCTTGCTTCTTAGCTGAAATGGTTCATCACGCTATGAGGAGGTTGTTATGCTGTGAACGAGGTCAGGGGAACAGAAACTCTCTCGGCTGTCGATTCTGCTTGCTGCCGGAGCTCAAATCATATATCGTAAGCTTTGTCATTAGGCAGAATGATGTCACTGTAAGGTGCTGCATGTTCTCAGAGTGACAAATTTGACAGCCTAACTGGTCACATACAACTATAAAGTAGGTGCATGTGACCTATCAAGTTCTGTTTTACATTGCTAACCCCTTGGTTACTGGTATAATACATAGACATGATCGAGAATACAGATGATAAAATCTCAAGTGTCTATAAAGCACCGACTACAATTGGTTCACTCATTGAACCAAAGCTCGTGAGTTGACGGTATAGATGAGAGCTTTTAGTTGTGTGTAAATGCACTACTATAGAGGTGGGATTTCTACTTCGCATTTATCTGGAAGTCAGAACGATACCAGATACCAGATAAAAGAACATAAACTAAGCATGGCATGGCAATTGCAAGGAACAAGATATATAATTAGATTCACAAGATTGTCGAACACTTGATTGCCCATCTGTCCATGATTTTCTCCAGACATTAATATGCCTCAGGGTCCACTGGGCGGATTTCTTTTCACAGGCATTGGTGATACATATCCACCTAGGCCTTGAGCGCAAGGTTGAATCCCTGGCTCCCGTAGTGGAGGGCTGTCAATAATGTCTTCACGCTTGAGCTAGAGTAGTACACCATGCTTCAAAGAAGAAATTCCTATACTGTGTGAGAGGTCAAGGAGATGGGAATTCTTTGTATACCCGCTGCCGAACAACTTCATCTGAACTACAACTCGGAACCATTTACTATTCGCACATTACAGTAAGTTGTTAGTGTTTCTAAAGTGATTGCCAACGTGACTAAGATGTATAGGTGTGGCTGTTTCACGCTCCTTGACCCCTTTGGTGACTGTAGAAAGCATAAGGATGCTTGATACCGAACCTTTTCCTTTAGCTGAGTTGTGAGGTCTTCATCCAGATCAGTAGAGTAGTTCAATCAGTTTTGAAGCAAAGATCGGGCTTCATGTTCTACATTTTCTGCAGTGAAGCCGAAGTCTCTGAAAACATCTAGATAGCCACCACTAGCACCAAATGTGCGTACCGCAAGAATGCGACCCCCGAAACCCACATACTCCCTCCAACCCAACGGGGATCCAGCTTCCACACTTAAGCGCTTTGTCACCTGAGGAGGTAGTATCTGATCCCGATATTCTTGAGATTGCTCATCAAACAGCTCCCAACTCACGAGGGAAACGACTCTGACCTTCTTGTCCTCCCCTCTTAGCTTCTGTGCAGCTGTCTCACAGAGACAAAGCTCTGAGCCAGTGCCCATGAGGATGATGTCAGGGAGTCCATCTTCAGAATTGTCACTTACTATGTAGCCACCTTTAGCAACCTTCTCTGCTGAACTTCCGGCCAAATTAGCCTCTACTTTTTGGCGTGAGAGAGACAACACAGTTGGTGCATTTCTGCGGTTGATGGCTACCTCATAAGCACCAGCAACTTCATTACCATCAGCGGGTCTCAACACCACCATACGAGGAATAGCTCTGAGACCAGCAAGCTGCTCCACTGGTTGATGGGTAGGTCCATCTTCACCCAGCCCAATAGAATCGTGCGTCAAAATGTAGATTACTCCAGCTTCACTCAGCGCAGCAAGACGCATTGAGTTCTTCATGTAATCGCTGAATATGAGAAATGTTGCCGCAAAAGGGATCAATCCACTCCCATGTAGCGCCAGTCCGTTGGTAATACCTCCCATAGCATGTTCACGTATTCCGTATCGAATGTTTCGTCCCCAAGCACTCTCCGAGCTAAAGTCCTCCATTTCCTTTAGATATGCTTTGTTGGAGCTAGCGAGATCTGCACTCCCTCCTAGCATTCCTGGTAGGGTACCTGCTAGTGCATTTAGACACTTATCCGAGTACCCTCGAGTTGCATCCACTGGATCAGACTCTTTCCACCTCTGCAAACATCATACGAACGCTGGGATCAGAAAGACTTCTATTGTGGTCAGGGGAAGTTAGCGGCTATTAGATCTGGTACTATGCTGAAAAGGTTGCAAACCAACATACTCACTGACTGACCGTCCTCGAGCAACATTTGATATTAAATTGAGGCCCACAACAGCAGATCTTAGCATCTCCATTGAAGTACAAAGTGATAAATCTCCCCCATGAGAGGGTAGTTACATTATATGCAGAACAATCCTTCACATAGAACTGTCACACAACCGAGGTCCTGATCATTTACACAAGGTTCTGGTAGTTTCCCAGATGACATGAGTGCAGCAATCTGGCTACCCACAGCAGCCCCAATACAGTTCTCTTCCGGATGAGATAAGTCAGGGTATGCAAACAGTTTAGCAGGAACCACACGGTGAGTTCAATCTACACTCACCGGTAGAACCTGGTTCCAGTTTTCAGGGAGGGTGCCACTCAGTAGTTGTTGAAATTCTTTCCCTTCCTCTGGATACTTCTCCATGTACACTTTCACCATCTCCTTCCACTCCTCCTCCAGAATAACACCATCTTTTGCAGTTTTGTTAAACTCCCTGCACGATAGTTTTGCACTTGTTAAAAGGGATAATAACGTGAAGATCAATATACAAGAGCTGTTAGAAGAAGGCTATACCCGGTGTCTTCCCTCAAACTTCCGACTAACACGTGAACTACAAGAAGAAAGATGATTCACTACTGTCCGAGTCCATTTTGTGTAAAATATTTCACGAAGGATGGATTTGAAATACCAAACTTGAAGGCAAATATGGGCTGCTAAGACGCAAGCAATAAACTTCGAACACGAATGCATCTCAAAACACTTTCAACGCTCCAAAGAATATAAATACGGTTAAACCCATGTGAGGCCGGTAAAAGTTTTTACTCACTCGTAGACCATGGGTATGACGTGAAATGGTTGTTGTTCAGACCAGTGCAGTTTCTCTTTCATCTGCTTCACGTCTTCTTCGTCGAATGTTCCATGGTGTGCTTTCGCAGTCCCTTCTTTGACAGATGGACGCCCAATGTTCGTCTTCACCTGTAGATGCGAAAAGAGCGAAAGAGCCACCTACTCAATGCGTATACTATACCAGCAATTCTCTGTTTTCCTCCAATGTACATACAGTAATCTCCTTGCATTCTGGACACCGACATTCCTATGAAGTAACTAGTCGAGCTCAGAAGCACCCAATATAAGTTGTACGCAACAAGTTCACTAGTACTCACCATGATGAATGTTGGCTGATCAGTCTTGACAGCATCGATCATAAGAGCCGTCTTCAAATGTTTCAGGTCCTCATACATATCATCGACAACAATAACATTCCATCCAAGGGCTTTGAAGCGAGCTCCCACGTCCTCTGAGAACGCTAGCGAGGTACTCCCGTCAATAGTATTCTTATTGTCATCGTAAATGACAGTCAAGTTGTTCAATTTCCAGTGACCCGCCAAAGATGCAGCCTCGTAAGAAATTCCCTCCATTGCGCAACCGTCGCCCATGATGCAGAATCTGAAATGGAGGTGACAGGGCCTAGTCAATTCAAGTTTTGACAATGCGGAAATTTGGACCAGCTTAAAGAGAAAGCACAAACGCATCTCTCATTTTCTTTATTTTGAAAAGTCTGTAACTAAACAAAGAGATCTAAAAGCAAAAGCAAAGTCTCGTCCAGGGCATAGCTCTGAAGCCCGGAAGGTAATTCATCGGCCACAATTTCAAATTTCTAGTAGATCAAGAACTGAACAGCACAGAACTGACACATAGATCTAACACGCGAAATGCATTAGATTTCTCTAAACCATGTTAAATAGCGCAAGTTCTTCTAACGAGCCATCCACATCATTATGGAAGTGGGAGTGTATGATGAGGAGAAGGAGTGGGAACGTACGTGCGGTGATCCACAATAGGAAAGTCAGGTCTGTTATATCTTCCCGCTAGGTGCTTCTCGGCCAAAGCGAGACCCACTGCATTTGCCACTCCCTGTCCTAGTGGACCTGACACGACAAACCAAGAGACAGAGCACATGATTGTTAGTTCCACTAGTGCCGACTCCTCCATACGATCCCTTATGTCCTCAGACTTTCTTTTGTATTTCTCTTTACTTCCAGATACTTTGCAGTATACGCCCCCTTGGCATCTATGTAGATTAGATGTTGGACCCAAATCATAATTTGGTGTTCTGTGCATTCACGTTTCTTTCCTCTCAACACAAAGTACGGGCATTTATCATCTCAACATTAAATGCAAACCTCCTTCGTAAACATCTCTGTTCAGTTCCCTAAACCAAGCATTGAGACTATCAAGTTCAACAACGGTGACAATATCACTTCCTTCTTACCCGTTGTAACCTCAATCCCTGGCGTGGTGGTATTTTCGGGATGCCCGGGTGTCTGACTCCCCAGCTGACAGAGTCTTTTCAGATCTTCGAGCTGCATCGCGTCAGAAGCTTAATAATTAACAGAGAGGAACTATTTCCCAGCAACATCATCACTCGCTAAATTCGCCTCTTCACCTTACCAGCCTTAGCAGGAAAAGAACTAGATACAAAGCTACTGACTATACTGAAGCTGAGACTAGCGAGAACAATCAATTACCAATCACTACAGTATAAAAGAACTTTCTGAGTAGAATTGCGCTTTCAAGTTCAGAAGTCTGGTACAAGAATTCATGCCGATCCGGAAGTCGACTAGACAGTTTGATACTCAGTCAGCGATCCAGAGAAAGAGATTAGACTCTAACCTTTACTCCAAATCCAGCCAAATGCAAGCAGATGTACTGAAGTAAACAACCGTGACCTGCGCTGAGCACAAACCGATCGCGGTTGAACCAATTCGGATTGTTTGGATTGTACCTCATGGCATACTTATACAAAGTATATCCTACTTCTGTAATCCCCAGGGGTAGCCCAGGGTGGCCAGCTTTGGCACTGTTGACAGAATCAACTGCCAGCATTCTCATATTCTCCACACACCGTTGATCAATCACTGCCTGTACCCGTAACGGATCCTTCCAAAACTTCTCATCATTAATAGAGTACGCAGTTTCTAACTCTTGTTTCCAAGCCTCTATCCACTGAGGGCTAAGCTCTGGCACCTCTGTCATATTGTTGTCCCAATTGCCGTTTCTCTCACCTCCAACCTGCTTCTCAACCTGCAATTTTCTCACCGAGTCCTCTTTGCTCTCAGACGAGGTCGTCTCCCTAAAATCAGCTCGTGCAGCTAATCCTTCTCCCGATCGACTCCGGGGAGATTTCAACCTCGTCGCGGAGTCAAATCCACGTCCTGTAAGCTGTGACTTCTGCAATCCCTTAGACAGACTGGTCTTTTGAATCAATAAACTGTCACTAGCACCAGAACTCATTGCTGTCGACGGCGGCTGATTCCGTCCTAAACTGCAACAAGCTTTAGTGACGAAGCGAGCTGGAAGAGCCATTGCCATCTCTCTTGCGCAATCTCCTCTGAAACACAATGTCTCTATTCAAACTTCCAAACTCTATTCAAGTGTCACAAAACCTTACAAGAACATTCCAAACATATGCAAACTGCAAATTCCTGCGCCAAGTCGAGGTCTGGGAAAAGCAGTTACAGATAAAGTTGGCCAGAAATCAGATCTAGACACCCTTTGAGAAAATTGGGTTAGGATGATCGTTTACACCGCAGAAGTCTGTGGCGAACTCTTTTCGATCGAACTGCTCTCTGTAGCTTGCAATACATCTGAAGTCTTCCGTTCGGGGAACGATGGAGCTCGGAATCCTTCGGCACAGCTGCATTGCAAGGCTGGGGCTGCAGTCGTTGCTGCACGCCAAGTGGAACTTGGCACTTTTGGACACTTGGCTGTCTCTGGCATACTCATCATTGTGGCACTTCGCAAGCTGACACGTGGTTGGAAAGGCAAGACGCGTTTCAATTGTGCCTGCACGCTTCTTTCTTCTTAACTCGAATGGAATTCCTTTAAATGTCATTTCCATCAAATTACAGGCATTGAAGCTCATAATCAACTTGGAATCGATGTCATAATTTACGTTGATTATTCGTGCATTTTACCATGTTCCCAACATGAGATATGTGTTTACAGTATAAATCATAATCAAGCTTTGACAATCTTCCCGTACTGCATCGATTTTCAAAATTACAAATTCCGTATTGTAGACAAATGCCTTTAGTGCGTCCTTCACCTTCACCGCCTCCATGAGCATGAGGATGATCAACTGGATTCATTGCAACACCTACAACAACTAGAAATAGAGGATGGGGTTCACAAAAACCTCCAGTTATAAACGGTATTCATTTTCTTTTAAGAATACTTTACTCAATTTTTTCAAAATCTTTAATATATACATCCTCACTCTTGTCAACTGATACCTCATCGGTAGGCAATTGTGATTCAGAGGATTGGAGAAGGGTGTATAAAATTTGTAGAGCAATAACTGTAATGTAGCTTTAATGCCAAACTTTTCATTATGTCGAGAAACATTGATATTTTTATTTGTCTATTTTTCATTTTATATTTCATGTCTCTTGTTTCAGTTGATTTACGCTGTATATACATGCATAAATAAATGCGTGGTGGTGGCGTTGTAACATATGATAGTAATTGAGGCATGAGAAATGAGAATGAACTAGAGACTAAGAATCTTAGACAATTTACATATTCTCGAGTCCATATAAATGGATTGAGTGTTTGTTTAAGTTACAGATTTAAAACAGAAAAGGGATCATCTGCAGCCATCCTTGAGTAATTAGCCTTTCCTATACTATACTGGAGGTGCAGATTTATTTATTAGCCTCAAGACAATTAATTATCTTTGTACATGATATGATATATCAAAACCGTTCTTCAACCGTTACGAGCTCGAGGGAATGTGTACTTATTGTCCTAAACCCTAAATCCTAAATATGATTCTGATTATTGTAAGTATTCACGATATCAGAAATTGTTGATAATAATTATGCTCTCCCTCTCTCTCTGGATCTCTGGACGTTTATCTGCATATTTTACGGTCTAAACCTAAATCTACTATGGGATAATAAAATATTTCCATTCCGTGAGAGTAAAAGTATAGAGTGAATGCGGAATTCCAAAGATTCTCCTGTGAGTAGGATAGTGCTTAGATAAGAAAGACAAATTCTTGAAAGGTAATTGAAAAGCGTTTAATTATAAACGTGAACTCTGAGCGAAAATCCAGTATCAACTAATCTTAAATATTAATGTTTCAAAATCTGTAAATAATAAGTCTAGATAATAATAAAAGAAAAGCAGAAAGCGCCATCTAACGATGACTGTTTTGAAAGACAGTCTATTCGTGAACATTCCTACAAACAATCTTACGAGTTCGTGAAATAACTCGTAAAATGGCAGCTATATAGGAAGTACGTGGGTAGTGTGAACATTCAGAGGAACACATAAAAGTGCGTTATTATGAACATCAAAAGAACAGTTCAATCTGTTCGTGAAATGGTTACCAAATATGACGTGCCAAGTTTGCATGAGCTATTGTTGAGTTTTTCTGACTTGGGTGTCAAGTCGAAGGGCCAATAAAAGGTTCTGTTAAGTCTTTCTCTTATTCAGTTGATACGTGAGAATTGTACCAGATCAACGACCTGTCATTTAGAGCTTCGGCATGGATTCTTGGGAACTATGCGAGATCCCCAACTTGCAGTCGTTGAGCATCGTTAATACATGGTTTTCAGCGGACGGATTTGTCGTCAGAGCCTTCACGAATGCCAAACGTAGATGTAACTATGCAGACATATGCATGTAGATTTAACCTCAAGTGTTGACTGAGGCAAGCAGGACGAAAAATTTTATACGCTAAGGGGAATGAAAATCCAAAACGAGCTAAGCTGTTCAAACTTACAACGTGCAACATATAATTAAATTTTGAGAAGAGAATATGATGATCCGATTACAAGACTACATCGTACACATGGACTGCTTTGTTAGAAGTCAAATAAGACTTCTTTAAGAGAGTACTTTCGTTCATATTTGTGGAAAACGTGAACGAGTTCCATTGTACAACCCAACAAAACACCGCTGGACACGCCTTCGAAAATCCCCTAATTGGTCCAGTTTGTGAAATCGATACTTTCTGTGTTCAACTATGCAACAAACTGGCATTAACTTCCATTTCCTCATGAAGGTGACCTCGGAAACTTAAGGCCCTGATCCATGAATCGGAATTTTCTACAAGACGACATCCAGGAACATGCTTAACGAACGGGCCTCTAATTTATCCACTTCCCATCTGAACTTGCATCTACCACGCGGACTTTATCTACAGTTTAGTATACTTTGTCTGTCGTCTTCTACATCAGTTGGTGTCGGTGTTTCCAAGGTGGCACTGGTTGGATCGGTGTGTGCCAAGTTGGATAATAAAGATGTGCGCTCCAAGATCACCTTCAAATGCTCCCGTAGTTGCTTATCCCGAGCTCTTTTTACTGACTTTACCTGGCCCTGCACGAAAGAAAGGTCTACCCAATCAGCTAAAGTCTATAGAGTGAAGTTTCTCGAAGAAAATGGAATGCACCACGCCTTCACTTAAAAAGGCGCAGTATGAAACAAAGTCAGGAAGTTTCTTACCAGCCCCTGATAAACACCATTTCCAAATCGCGCTCCTACTGTCAACAACACAGCAGCAAGGACTATTTTCTGTTTGCGACTTGATGTCTGCTTTAACGATCCTGTAAGCAACCGACGATGATAGACCAAGATCAGTTTTTTTCTCAAGAATAGCTCCAAGAATTTCACATTCCTCCTTACGAGCAGAACCTCCTAAATTGAAACTGTAGACAGGGTGATGTCGAGAATGCCAGGCCTAAAGAGAAAAATAGGGCTCTTGATAATAACCTAGAAAGTCCATCGGTACAAAGTTCATATTCAAGGCTTCATGAGTACGGCAGCAAGGTTCACCCGCGTAAACAGCAAGGTTCTACGATCTTAACGGGCAAACATAAGGGAAGTTGCAAGAGATCTGACTTAATCGTCTTTTAATAGACGATTAAATCTCAACAAGCCTGGCGAAGTTCCAAAAGATCCCGTGGTTAGTCTGCTATCTTAGTAAAGACTCCTCTATTTCAAAAGTGCAGGACATTGCAACTTACCGAGAGCATTCCTAACAGAGTTGATGCATGACTGGATGCTGAATACCCCAGATACCAGACTTGCAGCCACCATAAACTCTCTCAAGAAAGCGTGCCACGGGAACTCCACAGCCTCCCTCCTTGCCCAGTTCACTTGGAAGCTCTGTCATGTCAGGAACAGTTACTAGAGCACCCTATACGCAGACTTTATGCAGTATTCCTTGTGTATCAAAAAAAGAGAAACTAAAGGTATAAACATGGACAATAGCTACAGCTGCAGGAATAAGTGCAGATGAGTTGAGACTCCCAATACAAACAAAGATACATCGCCTCTAATGAACTTCCAGGTAGAATCAAACTAAAGCATATCACTCTGTCAGTTGCTGTGGCACTTAATTATAACACACTCATAAGTTCTTCCTGAACCTTACCTGGACCTCAGTATGCAGGGAATCAACGTGATGACGTACGACAGCGGCTGCCGATCGAAGAGATTTTGCATCATGCGCATGAAGCTCTGCCAGCTTAAAGGCCAGTTCGGCAGCATCTTCTCTCACTTTACGAACTGCTTCTACGGTATCGCCAATCATGGATGCTGCACATGCCACAGCAGCTGTGGGTGATTGACTCCTCCTTTTCCTAAGGATTCTTTTCTTCCTCCTCAACTCCTTCAACGATCCCGCAGTAAGTTCCTTTTCCCTGTCGGTGGTCACCGTACTATGGTCTTTACTGGTAGCACTATCATATTTCTCCTTTCTCGCCTTTATACTACTCTCTATGAGCGAGTTTTTATATCCACTTCTGCCAGGATCACTTCCCTGAAAGTTGACGTCAGACGACGAGATTAGACACCGGATTAGATATATATACAGCAGATGATGCACGCAAACGTAAAAGGCCAGTAACAATCAGCGTGGCTAGAAAATGAGTAGATCCGGGCTCAAATTAAGTTACCTGGCTCACATTGTACCTCTCATCTGAAGAAGATTTCCTTCTCGACATGCCATCCGGCTGGCCGTTTGAAGCCCTCCCTGTGATCTCTGCCTCTTTCATCAAGGAGAGCTTCTGGCCAGCACTTCTATATCTGGCAGACAATATATCCTTACTGTTTAGACTTGGTGAGTCCGCTATACTACCAGGTTCACTTGAACTTTGACCTGTTAGGCTATCTCTGTTTGCAACTAATTGAAGTGCCCGGTGGTTGGGACTAGAGAACATTGGATCAGAGAATCTTCTCCCATTTGGAGAAAAGCTACTATCCAAAGCTGATTGGAAAGAGGTATCATGACGAGGTTTACTGGCTTCAGTCTCTACAGCCCAGTTAGTATCCTGATCAGACCCATCGTCATGTCTTCTCGGCCTCCACAAGGCTGCCTTTCCATCCTCGTTGAAGTAACCATCAGCCACCGACCAGTTTCTACACTTCTGGTTGAAGTCCAGCTGATCATTGTTGATGTTTCTTTGTCGCACTTCATATTGAGTTTCTGCCAGGTCTGGAAATATATTCCTCGCATTTCCTGCATTGTCATTCCCTTTCACAACCCTTCCTCGCCCTATGCCACCACTTCCCACACCGCAAGCATTATCATCTTTCTGCCTGCAGTTCAGACCCTCGCTCTTTTCTAGAATGCGAATCTTGCTTCTTCTCTGTTTACTGCATGTTTCACTTCCAGTAGTTTCCATGCGTGTCCTCTTAAGCTCACTCTCACTCCAGTCTTCCAGAGGTGTTGGCAAGACATTCTTACCCCTATCACTGCCACCCAATGAGCTCGAAGTGTCTCTTGGAGGACCTCTAAGTTCTGGTGCCAATCGAAGTCGTGTCTCTTCCTTCTCTGAGTTTGAAAAAAGAAACTTTTCCTTTCCGTGAGCAGAGATATCACTGTCGGACTTCCGAGAGGACACTCCACTGCCATTCCCATGCCTGACAGTATAGTTGCCAGCTGAATATCTCCTACTCGCTCTACTTTCACAGTCGTTAGAAGTAGAAAGATGCTCTTTCAGATGTGAACAACGTTCAACTCCAATCGTGCCAAACTCTAAACTGGAGTAGCTGAGTTTGGCAGCCTTCCAGCTCCGGGAGCAATCTTCGTCTGAGCTTGTGAGGAGACCCTTGCCAGTTTGTTTACCCTTCGGAGAGAGGTACTTTCTTAAGAGCAGATTCCTTTGCTGCTCTTCTGCAGTTCTCCAGCCAGGGGGTAACTCGCCGTCCGATGACGGATTGTGATCCTTCAAACCTGAAATACGTGCTTTCATGGAGTAGTTCCTTCCAGGGCTGTTCTCAAAAAGAGGGCTCCAAACCACTCGTGTTGGAGGAGATGAGAAATCTTCGACTACGTAATCTCTGGTGCCATACGCTTTACCACAATCACTGCTCATCTTGAATGAGATCTTCGTATCGCGGACACAAGGCGTCTATGTGGAGTTGACAGCATCTAATTCCCAGCTGTGGTGTCAATCAGAAAGAGGCTGCAAAACCGAGCACATGATAAGACTTCCGCTTTTTACAATCAACAACGAACGACCGTAACCTCCCAACCATTTGAACTTGACAAACCATTTCACTTTCACTCCGGATGTCTATATCCGCATTTATGATTGATGCGATGCAAGTCATTCAAGCTCTCAGCTTGATAGAGACCAATTTTCAAGACAGTTTTTACTGCGCGCTCTGTTGCTAAACCACAGAGAGCAAATGGTACACTTCCGACACAAAATGACACACTTACAAATACATCGTCCTCGGCTAGCATTTACGAGCCTGTATACCGAATCAAGCAAGCACAATGTACATGTAGACGGAGCGATCTCGAGTTCATTTTTGCTTCACGTTGTTGAAATGCGGTAGCAAAGTATCCAGAATTGTCCAGTTTCACGAAGCGGGCTTCCACAACAGTCAAGTTCTCTAGCAGGAAGACCAAGTAAAGAAATCCTCCGAGATCACTACCTCAATTAACTCATCATACAAGACTGAGACAGACTTTGACCACGACAAATTGAACTCAATTGCCTCGAAAATCAGGGCAACAGTCAAACGGTACACAAATAAAACACTCCGAGGCAAACCAACGCACATAATCAAGCTCCCGCACCTAAAATACACCGCAATTTCAGACGACCAGAGCTCCGACCGAATAGCCTCCACTCCACATCCTCCAACGCAACCCCCCATCACCTCCCCTCGGCACTCCAAATTGATCACACCAGACCCCAAAAGGCGGCAACAACGAAGAAACCCGGCACCACATCCAGTCGCAGACATGATTGTATTCCCCCCTCGGCCTCAATCGGCCATTCTTCCCCCATCCATCATCGAAGCAGCAGGAGCGGAAGTAATCCCTCGACTTAAACTCGAACTCCAGGTCTTCTGAACCCTGGCGAGACAAGTCAAATCTCTCCCTCGACAACACGACGGTGTTCACTACTTCACTGTACATTGATAAGCAGACATGAGATAACATCAGGATGGACGACGACGACGACGACCAAGGTTTTCCGCTCCTGCATCCCCCTCACTACTGTAGGCCCGAGCGCCTGTTCCGCGAGCAGCATTCAATTCCTTGCCACATTGTGTCAGGCGCACGCCAAATAAGCGCGAGTTACGAATTAAAGTTGAGGCTCGAACCGCTCCCTCCCAAAAGGCCGGATCCTCCTCCTTTCACGTCCGCCATGGAGCCCCCAAACTTAGCATTGCGCGAACAAGTTGACTAAACTGACACACCAGACTCACGCTGGCTAAACTTGGTTTCCAGCTTCTGACTGCGTTAATTTTAGAGCTACTCTCTGCTCTCTTATCCACTACCTACACCGTACGGAGTATGGGTAGTTGTCGTCATGAATGCTTGGAATTCTGTAAAGTGTTTCCATGAACACCAAGAAGGCGACCGCGTAGGAAAAACGAAGGATGGGAGAGTCAAGTCGTACCAGGGAGAGAAAAAAAAGGTAACATGGGGCTAAGCCCCATGTTCCATGTAAGGAATGACATTAATCCTGAAAGTAACGTTTTCTGCTGAATATGAGAGGTCTTTTTCCTTTTCCCACCTCCATGTAAAAGTTGTATCTTTTCATGTAAAAGTTGTATCTTTGCTATCATGTCTTCCCATCCTTCTTGTTATTCTACGCTGTCGCCTTCTACATCACATGGAATAATATAAACATGTGTTATATTCTCGTAACAAACATGTACTATATTCTCGTAAAGAGGCTGACGACCCCATAGAACACATGAAGGATGTGAAGACCCCCATCAAGCAGTGCAACGCTGAGACAAAAGAGGTAAAATGGACTAAACCCAAATGGTATCGATATGAGAAATATGTAAATTTTTTGCACTTTATATATTTATATATAGTTATGCGAGCTGTAAACTATACAAACTACTGGAACATTCTTAAAAACCATCATCTAGTGTGATTGTTCTCTTATGGATGGGATTGCATAACCAATGCTCTTGATAGAACAATTAATATATGCTGTATGAAATATGTTTTCAAATATGAGAGTGAGAGTAATACCCTGGTGCATACACAAGGGAAGAACATTATAATTTATGCATTTCCAATACACCAATATTTGAAATGTTCTCCTAGGGATTGGATTGCATAACCAATGCTCTTGGTAAAACAATTAACACATGCTGTATGAAATATGTTATCAAATATGAGAGTGAGATTAATACCCTGGTACATACACAAGGGAAGAACATTTTGGTTTATGCATTTCCAATATACCAATATTTGAAAACCATAAATGATTAGTATTTTTCTTTACCGACTACTTTCATCACTATTCCAGCTAACTCTAGACTGGATATCAAAGTTTGAAATATAAATCTTAATAATGAAATCGAACTGCTTAAACCTACCTTTAATTCAGGTCTAGTATGACATCTCCTACCACGGAACCGAAGTTACACCGATTCAAAATAAAGTGCTTTTCAAATTTAAGTTCAAGCACTGCCAAAGTTGCGCTTTGAAAATCTCGAGTACTGCATCCGTGAAACTCCCTCGATCCAGAAACCGGTAGACTAGACTGCCGGAGGGGGCAGATACAGTCGCAGAACCCTGCATCGGCTCCTATACTTAGCATATCTACCAGGTTGACTTTTCTAGTTTACCGTGATCTACAGGACGGTAAAGTACAATAGTCAGCAAAACTTGTGTCTCATTGGGATTACCTTTTGGTAATTACGGTATCATGATACTTTTGCCAAAGGCAGAATGTAGGTTGTACGTATTTCAGCGTATCCAGGCTCCAGATGTACGGAGGCCCGTATTCTCAGGAACTACATGGGCGGACATTTTCTTGGGACAAATGACCTGCCCTTGAACCGGGGACATCGGTTAGTCTATGGGGAAGTTGACCGGAGGTTACGGTTAAGCACTTGGATAAGAGAATATATGATCCTGACGAGTCCTTCTTTTCCTTTTGTTAGTGGAAATTATTCCAATGTAGCACGACAGCAATTCAGCTAATAGAGATTTCATAATAACGTTAAAGCATTACCGATAATCTTTAATAGGAAAAGTATGATAGAACAAGAGTTTCGCTTATGAAAGTATACGGTAATGATATAAAAACTTAACAATATTACCAAATAACAAAGTTGATGATGATTATTATATTGGGCCATTCTTTCCAAGTTATATCTCTATTCTGCGATATACATCCGCTTAATAGAGTACATCCAATTATTAGGAAGTCATGACCGCCCTGGAAATTAGGAATTATTACTTCGATATATTTGAAAGCATGCCATAATACTAATCCTCATTTTTGCATAGGTGGGAAGGAACTTGAGATCTTAGAATAAGAATCATTCATCTAAATCAGAGTCTTCGTCAATTTTAAGGATATATAATGATAGTGGAAACTCTAACCTCTTTTTTCAACAGGATAAGTATATACTATTTAGAGTCTTCATTTGGAGTAAGGCCATGACCAAAAATTGTTAAAGCTGAATATTTATATTGCGGAGATATGGTCATATTGTTGCAATAACATCATTGCACTAATTTTAACTTCGGTTGAAATTATACATATTTACCAAGTAGCAAGTCATATGACCTTTCAAGAATGAAACTTGAAATATTTATTGTCTTTTGTATGACCTGAATAAAGTATTCAGTGAATACGATGCTTTGAAATTGCAATGAATAGTTATTTTCTACAATGGCTGGTATACACTACCTTGAGATGCATATCAGAATCTTAAAATGCAGAAATAAATTGAGAAAAATACACCGCCCTACATTTTACATTCTCTTTCATATTTCTCTCAAAAGTTGTACATGTCTTTCGGTTAGAAAAGGTTGGGTATTCTATACTTTAAAATTCACTTTTGATAGTTTCAAAATATAAGATTGATTGGGTTTTCATTTTATGTTTTATGAAAAGAATTATACTTTTTTAATATAAATCTATCGATCATTTCAAAAAATTAGATTAGTTGCATTTTGATTACTAACGTTACGTAAATTAATTTTATCTACATATTTCCAAATATTAACTTATAGGAAAGATTAATTTCTGATGCATTTTTCTAAACATCCTGTAAAACCAGGTGCAAGTACTTCATAGATCTCATAAGGAATTAGAAATCAGCTGCCAAGAACGAGGATCCACAATTAGATTATGAATTAATTGTTGACAAAATTTAGAAGTATGGGTTGAAGATCAGCTACTTTTTCACTTCATTTTGGACGAGCTCCAATTTTTGAATCCCGAATCCATTGATTGAATAAATTAGGATTGAGTGGTCCTATTAATTGCAATGAAAATACAAGACGTTGAGAGGTACAGACGTTAGAATGTAAAGACAAAGTCGGTGGATTCCTTTTGAACAACAAACTCAAGAAAGAAATAATAAAATTATATCTATTGTTCACATTCATCAAAACTAAATAATATTGCCCAATCATGTAGTCTATCTGTTTGCTTTTCCTTCATACTAGTGCAAAGTTTTCATGAGATGCATGATGGTTAAAAAGTAACTTCTCCTGGGAAACATCTATACTACAGTATGTAAAGATGGGATCTTGGACATCTAACCTTGTCAGAGGTACCAGTACCCCCGTTGACTGTGATCTCCCGTTGACTTCCAGTCAAAATGTAAGTTTTTACATTCAATTTAGTTCAGCGACTCTACTAACTTCAGATACTCCACTGACTAGAGGGTCAGCAAGACTAACTTCAGTGAGCCTCGGTGAAAGTCGGCCAGGCTAGCTGAGACCCTATTCAAATTCAAATATATTATTTCTAATTAGAAAAATATTAATATAATCAATATGGGATATACTTACATTTAATTAAATTTAGATAAACCTAGTTCAGCAAGGTCACTAATTTTGATACAGAGTTTATTCAGCGGCTCCATTGACGCCACTTTACTTTCAAAGTACCCGTTGGTACCACCTGATAACATATAAAATTATCCGATACTCATCTTGTGGCGATTTGAACCCCAACTTCGTTTATATAAATCTGAACAGAGTAACTAACAAACTCTAAGGAACATCCATGAAAAGAGGTAGAATTCTATAACATTGTAGATGACCTCCTAACACATGTTAAAGTCTGACAGGAGCGCGTGTAGAAAAAAGTTTTGAGTTTCGTCTGGAAATCAGTAAAGGGCTTATTGAAACCCTCTAATGGTATGCTCGCTGAGGAACTCTCTTTTATTACTTAGATTGCGAGTTGAAAGTGCCATGAAATGATTTGTATGGATGTCCTGCAAACGTGACAAGCTACTAAATCCGAAGTTTGGGTGGAAGGCTGCCTCTGATTCAACCTATAATATTCTCTCTCTTTCTCTCTTAGCAGTCTGAAAACCTTATTTGTTAATCTTAGGTCCATTTCTGATTGCTCTTTAAGGGTCAAAGAATTAACGGACCATCTAACTAGAGTGAAAAAGAATGCATGACATGTCAGGAACTTCAAAGTGAACTATTCGTGTGTGTTCGCAATGAACAAACAGTTGATCCCTATCGTCAAGAATAAAAGTAATGCCATAAGTAATAGTGTGCTTTATATAATAGACTTTCTACGAACCTCCATTACACTCTTCTCATCACTCAAACATAACCATTGACGGTAGACATCAATTGTGTAGCATGTGTAGATTGATGGTCGCCACTCCATAACAATCTTCAACAGTTTCGTTGAAAATAGGGTCCAATTGTGCAGTATGTCAGAATTGCTGGTCGCTCACTAAAGTCCATGGAAGGCTAGAGGGAGCTCGTAGAGTTTCATGAGTGTAAATCAGGCCAAGCCTGTACAAGAGAAATCAAAGCTTTCTCCACAGTTCCCGATTTCCCATCTGTAAAGGAAGTAATGCTATACAAGTGATAAGGCTGTTTCTTTCAACCATGCAAACATAAGAGATTGAGTTGCATACATGGAGACCAGCTGAATAAAATTCTCAAAATCCTTCAATACGAGTTTCCTCAAGAGACTAAACTTTATCTGGTGCACAAGCGCCAACTGAAAGGAACATCAACTTCGGTAGGTTCAATAGGAAAATGAACCACGCGAACTAACGGCATGAGAACTCTTCCGCTCAAATTGTATGCAAGTTTCAGTTCCTTCACATTAATTCCTGTTGAGCAATATGGCAGTTAAAACACTGGAAACGTTGGCAGCATGAAGACAAAACTAAGAAAATGCTGCCGTTAAACATTTTCACAATGATATTGTACAAGAATGCATTACTTGAAACGCAATCATTTCCCTACCGAGGAACCCAACCAACATCAAAACTCTCGAGATTTATACAACATGTAATGGTTTTTACATCAATGGACTGAACCTGCAATGCTATTATAAATACTCATCAGAGCAAATCTTTCGCCTCTCAGATTAAAAATGTTAAACCAGAGAGGTCCAGCTTCCCGCTGAGAGAAAGTTTGCATAGGAGATAAAATCCTCATATAAAAAGAACAAATGCTCGCCTTAAATACTTTAAATTATACTGTTGACATGAGTTTGTTCTCATAACCATTTGGATGTTTTAATTGCCATTTCCAGGCCACTTCTAAGGTCTCTGTAAGGTTGACATGCTTCGCCTTCCACCCAAGTTCTTGATTGATCTTTTTAGGCTGACTGTACACTTCAGCATAATCCCCTGGTCTTCTTTCTAAGATGGTCACGTTGATGTTGACCTTAGTGGCAGCTTTACATGCTTCCACGAACTCTTTCACTGACGAGCCTGCAAGTAGAAAATTATAAGTTATCCGTAAAGCTAATCAGAGGGAATCTACCAACAATGTAAAATTGGATAGCAATAATCTGTAATCATACCTCCAGCCCATCCGAGAAAACCCATTTTATGAGAAGAAATTTTTGTAACTAAGAGAGGTACCGCACAAGCAAAGGGTAGTTTATGACCGTGACGCACCTTTCCCGGTTCCAACATTGTAAATTCCAACTTTCCCTGCTTCTGCACGATCTAATGCTTTCACATGCGCCTCCACTAGATCTGTAACATGTATGTAGTCCCTTATACACGTTCCATCTTTTGTGTTGTAATCATCGCCCCTTATCTGATGGAACATTAGTATGTTGGCCAGGCAAGAAGTGAGCGTCTCTTACAGGAAGGTCCAGAACTACCTTTCCTAGCGACCATCTATTGCGACTTCTTAGAGATCAAAATACTATAAAACTGCAACTGTTACAAAAGAATTGAGAATCAATATCCATACCGTTAGACCCTCTATAATCCCTCTTGCAGCATCAAAGCAAGCACCAGATATACGTCCGTGGATTCTCAATTCTGGTCTTGGTGCTTCCCCTAGACGTAGTTTAGGATCAGAACCGATCACATTGAAATACCTGAGGTAATTTGAGATAAGAAGTGTTAGATAGACGGGAGTTGGTAAGGCGAGCGTTTCTGATCCTGTTCATGCCTTCCAGTCATAGTTTGTTTAATTTGACAGTCACTTAAAGAATTGGATGCTCCATCCAATTCACTTGAAATATCAATTAAGTGAGGTAAGCTCCACAAAACAATATCTGAATCCTAATACAACTAATGACTATCTATTCCTGTTTATAGTTTTGAGAAACATCTTCCTACGAGCAGGCTAGGATTGAATACTATATTACCATGGGTAATAACTGGAACAATTAGAAGCCTAACTTCTGCCTACGGATGGATCAGAAAGATAGATAAACATAGAGCTGCATAATGTTGCGATCATTACTGCAATACTAAACCCTGTTCACTGTACAATTCGATGGTGTGCAGATACCCATGGAGAAGCTTGAAAACGTTAGGAGCAAAGCTTGGCTTCAGCAAACCCCGATAAACTTACCGCAAAATCATTACAGCCATTTGTTTATCTCTTGCATAGTCCTTGATAATCTCTTCTGCCATCTTTTTGGCCTTGCCGTACGGATTTATTGGAACCTGACAAGCAACGTTCATGATAACCACCGCCCTTAGGGTTACGTTGTCCTTTCAGCTTTTAGATTATTCCCTTGGCAGCTGATATGAAGCTCCAGAAAAACGTAATCCCACCGATTACCGTAGTGTTAACTAATATTCAAAGAAGAAAAGAACATTATGTAATACACGGGATGAAATCAGATCAACAACTAAATTCAGTTTCAGTACATTTCATAACATAGGGGAAAAATAGCTCGGAAGTTGCATGTATACTTATGGAAACTCAGAACAGGAAGAATGCAAATTTCCTCTCCAGTCCTTTCCTAGAAATCACCTTCTTGGTAGACGGAATGTCAAGAGCCAATACCTGTTCAGTTTCTTCTGTTATCGGCATTTTCTTCGGTTCCCCATAGGTTGCACATGTGCTTGAATAGATTAGCTTGGTAACTCCATGTTTTGCCATAGCCTCTAAAATCAGCAAGGTGTTGGTGGTGATATTATGATAGTATCTGTTGAAAGCAGGACATCCTCAAACAGTGAGATAAAAGGACTAATTGAAAAGTACACTTAACATCTATTGTTACTGTTCTGCTGAGACTGACATAGGCAAGCAATCTGACATCACATATTCTCCCGGAACCTGTAAGTGCACTCAAACTTTCAAGTCCAGAAAGCATGATATTATATTGAGCCTTTAATTCGGTATTCTAACTTCATTTCGAAGACAGGTGGCATCATGAGCTCGAGAATATGAAAGACGATTGGTATAGATCATGTAACACTTGAGATAAAACGGGTAAAATGAATAGCAAGCCACTTTGATGCTCACAACAATTTACAATTTACAGACTCCCAAGTCTTCTAGATTTTGCTACGGATCACATCTTATTAAATAACAATGGATAAAGTTGTAAACTTGCCGCAAAGGTTCCGCCATACTCTCTCCTACATAAGCGATTGCGGCGAAATGCATTACGGCATCGAATGCATTTTTGGTAAAGATATCATCAACCTGCGATTGCGTTAAAGAATATCATTTTCTTTATCCGACAAACTAAAAAAATAGAAAACAACTAGCAGTAGATGTTCATGTGAACGCATGAATTACACGGTGAGAAGGATACGGCTCTGGAGTCTCCAAGATCAGCATAAATATATTGTAGTCGACTTGGATCGGGGAATAGCTTTTGCAAGACATGTATGGCTCCTAGGTTGCCACGAGAGAGGTTATCCTGCCATATTTGCAATAAGATTATGTGAGTAAAAGCCTAAGGACAAAGCAGGACCATAATGCAAGACTCGTTGACTCCTCGATACAAACTTACTCTTGAGATATAACTGTCTGTGTCATGCCCTGCAATATAAGCGTGAGCGCTTATGTCAACTGCGTGAGCGTGGGGGTTGATGAACTAGAATGAACAAGTTACACATTCGTAACAGCGGCTAATTCAGAAAATGGAAAGCAAATGCACATACGCAAGAAGTTAATCCTGAGAGTGAGGATGATACCACTACGGTGACACGGTAGTTGTCGCTTTCCAAGAGTAACATGGCTGCATGGGATCCTATAAATCCAGCCCCACCTGTAACCAGCACATGTTGCACACCCTCTTGTGACCGGGAGAACTGTGGAACACAATCATCCGGTAATAGTTCATGCGTCAGATGAGGAAGATGCTTCAAATTTCTGTGTTTACGAATCAGCTGAGAGTCAGAAGAGCATGGGTGCGTGTTGTCTGATAATTATACAAGGGAATATATCATGAAAGTAAACGTCCGTGTTCTAGAAAGGAATTCATGGAGAGGGAGACAGTCTAGTACAAGATTCAGAAATTACTCCTGTAAGCATCACTCGCAGTTTACATCCCTGGCTAATGTGTATCATACAAACATGCTGTTTTGAGGTTAGTCTGCAAAGAATAAATTTAGATGGTGCTGTCTCTCCAGAGGGCCTTTTTATTTTCCATACGAACTTAGAAAACACGACCAAAGCACCCTGGCTGTTTCTCGGCTTCAAGCTACAGCCTTGCAAGACTGAGAACTTCATAAACAGCACTGCTGAGTTTGTACGGCACTATACTCAGGTCAACATAAGCTGAAATGCAGATGAGGAGAATCCTACCACGTTTTCAGAAGCGGATGAGGATGACTGGCGAAGTATGAACATGCAGAGCGCAGTGAGAGTTGCTGCAACCACTACCTTCACCACCAGCTGTGATCTTGGTCGAGACATACCGTAATCTAGTCCTGAACACACCGTATCAACGATGAGCAAGAACACTGAACGAAAATCGACAACAGTGTGAATAGATAGGTTTATTCTAAGTACACTCTCCAATTTTGTCATCTTGGCTTTTCAGGGAAATCTTCAGGCACATGATTGTGTCAGGGGAGCGAGTACTTGGGATGATGCATTAATATCCAGAATTTAATGCAGTCAATTTTAGCAGAGCGGAGTTCAAGTCATAGATAATAGACAAAACTACGCTGCACCTAAAAGGAGAGAGAAAGCAAATTGTTTTAACGAACTAGGAACCTCGTGAACATTAGAATTCTTGTTTC
Organism: Lunularia cruciata; assembly: GCA_948567375.1. Lineage (NCBI taxonomy): Eukaryota > Viridiplantae > Streptophyta > Marchantiopsida > Lunulariales > Lunulariaceae > Lunularia > Lunularia cruciata. The sequence continues at coordinate 82,839,221 of OX419755.1, read as the reverse complement.
GTGAATTTCGATTCGAATCTTTATCTTTTCCTACTCGTCAACCATGAAGCCCTAGACACAGAAGATTGCTGAATTGTGTGACCGAAGTCGATGTGATAACCTGACTCACAATGCCTAATCTTAGATTCCACCGCGCCATAGCAAATTGCGCGAACAAATGCCTGTACGGGGAAGAGCGTAGATTGCGAACCATGAGTGTCAGTGAATTCTTACCAGCAAAAGACCATGAACGAGCGCCTCTTGCGGGCGGATTCCTTCGACGATAGAAAGGTGACCCCGGCATGACTGATTCGATGAGCGCCTCTCACTCACTCCGGGGTAGATCTCCTCTGAATCCTCGCTACAACGTATCGCCACATATGTCTGGTCTAGCACAAGCACACACCAGGGTAGTTTGCGCGATGAGTCTGAGGGATAGGAAGAGACTCGATAGGAAGAGAAAGAAAAAGGAAAACATAATTGTGTTGTGCTAATTGCGGAACGCATATAAATAAGCTATATCAAGCTCCAACTCCGCCTACGATTGAGTAAGAAGGCGCTTCTCACTAATAGTGATATCAATCCCCCTAGTCGGACATTTTCTTTCTCCCAGGACCAGCCAGAACACAATCAAGGCAGTTGCTACCTCTGCCTGTCAGCTCGACATTCCCCTCCTCACTATGTTCGTATCCATGTTCACAGGATTCATCAAAAGTCAGTCGTGTTCAGTCCTAAGATTCAAAATGTAAGGCACTGTGTCTCCTTCCTCCCGTCAACAGAATTTTGGCCCTAAGGATGGGGGTGATCTGCAAATTTGATCATGCCACATTCTTCAAGACACAGTCTTCGGCAATTTGACCGAGGTGTTCAATGCCTTAGGCAGCACGGGATCATTTTGCACGTGGAGAAGACAATACCAGTTTTGTCCCTTTCCCAATTTCCTTGACTCATGGCCACTATGAAGTAAGATCCAAAATGATGAAAACGCATAGATCATTTTCAGTTTCAGCTTGTCATGGAGTGATGAAAGAGGGAGATGGAGAGCGCGTTCTTACAGATTATTGACGAGCTTCCTTTCTGTGCTGAAAACAAACACAGGGAAACAGGGAGAGCCTGCCTGCCTGCCTACCTCACCGCCACCAGGTCCTGCTTTTGAGGGTTCTATTTACTGGGAGGGAGGCAGGGATGAAGGGCAGGCAGTTCTTCTTCTTCTCGCAACCCCTGCCTGCCTGCGTCTGTTCTATGGTGAAACAAACCAGCAAGCTATTGCATGCTGCCTGCCACCATCAAAACACCCCGGGAAGTAGGCTCAATTACTGAGGTGAGCCATCCAAATTCAATGCTTCTTGAGACGAATCTGACTCCAACTACACATTTCAACACGAAGAATATTTGCACCGCTTGCGTCACTGTTGCTATGATGCACTCGAACTCCATCCGTCCACTCTCGTCTGTTTTGTCTTCTTTTGCACTGTAAGTTGCTCGCGTCTCCAGCGCTACTTACTACTATTGTACTCCCCATGGTAACGCTGTAGCACTTGATCAAAGCCCTTACTCTAGTCAAGGCCTAATCTTATTCCACCCTCTCACGCTTTTGATCAGCTTTCCACTTTCTACCTCCATATGGTCATCGTTTTCTCTTCTCTTGGATTGACAGCTTACTTAACACGATGATGATCTAAAATGACAACTTGAAGAAAGTGAGTTGTATGTTGCCCGCGCCTTTTACAGAACTCTACCTTCCCATCACTCCGACTAATTAGCAAAAAGCTTCTTCCTCTTTAACGTTTTATTTTATTTTATTTTACAAAGGTCACAAAAACCTATAACAGCACTCTTCTACCAGCACAGCTACTTACCACTAACTCCAATATAATCACTTTAAGACTCAATAAGATCCGTTACTCTAGCAATGCCATAAAGCCGCTCCACTTTCTACAGTTCTATTCCACTTTCTTCCTCCATGCGATCGTCGTCTTCCCTGCTCTTCAGTTGACAGCTTATTGATGGCACTAATGATGATCTGAAGAACAACTTTGTAACTTTGAGTAGAGAGAAAGTAACTTTGAGCGAGAGACCAGAAAAATGAAGAAAATCTGAATGTAACAAACCCTGAAATATTCGTTCCGTTACTGCACAGTGCTTTTCCATTTTCTCCAAATGGTAACTTTCCTCACTTCTCCTAATTTCGACAGCTTGTTGATGACGATAATATGAATGACTGTAACAACATGCGGAAAGGAACTTTGAAGGAGCGAACCTGGATGGGAAAAGTGATTCGCAGTCGCCATTCATAAGCACTACTTTTATGAGTAAGAAGTCTTGTGGACTCGAATCGTCCTGAAGAAGAAGACGGTGGAAGGGAAGATTGTCGCAGTTTAAGGAGAAAGGGAAGAAGAGAAGGCAACACCTTCAGGCGGAAACGTGGGGCCGTGATCGTCGTGCAAAGATCTTTGATGACGACGACGCGACTGGCCGGACTTTGCGGGGAAAAGCCTCCTTGTGGACCGGGATCCGGTGGCGAGTGACGACGTGGGACCGAACGGGAACGCAACGACTCGAACCAGGCCGCCGCCAACTTGGTATTGCATCCTCATTCTAGTGGGATGGTCGCTGTCATTCATGGTTGGTAATTGAGTGTTTAGGAGCAACCTCCACATTGGGAACGATTGACTTCTTCTAGCCTGTCTGAAATCACTGTACTCAAATGCTGCCTATGCTCCGAATTCCTTGCCTCACAGCTGACTTGCGGTCCCCACCAACCTTGTTGAATACGAGTAATTGTTTTACTTGGTGGGGGGTAAAACTTTGGCTGTAGCAGATTGACAGCCAAAGTTCGAACATTGTTACTAAATTAGTGTAATTTCTAACAGAGATTGACGTAACAAGTTAACACTTTGGTAACTTTTATGGTTCTCCAGTTTCCCTTTCCTGCCAGCATGGTGGTTCACCGGAGGGAGTCACCGTCTTGGAGTCAGTTGTTGGTACACTTTGGGGAGATCCTTTGGGGAAGTCTTTATTTGCCATGGTTCATTTTAGAGCTATCCTATCTAATACTTTGGCCATGTCAGGTTGCGTATTTCCCTCCTTGGCGGATGATACACACATTGTAGGCCCTGTAGATCAGATTAGGCAGGCCTTTGACTACTTGACTATCGAGCTACATCTTGTAGACTTGCGAGTCAAGGTGTCAAAGTGTAGGGCATGGTCCCCTTTAGGTATCCCTCCCCATCTTGAGCTTCCAGAGGGGTGTATCACATCCACAGATGGACTTCGTGTTCTTGGAGTGCCAATAGGATCAGAGGATTTTGTCACACACTTCTTAGACGTTGCCCTTGCAGAGGATGTTCTCCATATGGATGACCTTCCATTACTAGGAGATCGGCAGGTGGCATTTGGTATACTCTTCTCTAGTATTGCTCGTCGACCGTCCTACCTCATCCGTACAGTTCCCCCCTCATCGTCTTTCTATCACATTTGAGAGCATTTGATAGGAGGATTATGGGAGTCTTTGGTGATATTATTGGAGCAGGGACTTTTGAGTGTGTGATAGGGGATTTGGCACGTAGACAGACGGCTCTGTTGATCTCATGTGGTGGGGTTAGCTTGCTATCTATAGAGGAGACGGCACTTATAGCATTTTCGGGTAGTTGTGCTTTCTCTTCACCCTACTTTCCTCTTGTTTTGTGGTTGCTGATAGGCCGGTTTTGGAGACTTATGTGACAGAGGTGGAGGGAGTATCCTTTTCTCTCCAGGTGTTATTATGGCAGACGAGAGATAGTCTATCCCCACGAGCACGAGAGGATTTTCCACCTTTTGCTTCACTATCATCAGATTGGACTAGAGGGTTACAGTCTTCCTTGATGGAGTGATAGTGTGAGCATACACTACATTCTCTCTTAGTCGACTCGTCCATTCCTCAGGCTACTAGAGCACGTCTTTACTCTTGCTCCGGCAAGGGTGTAGGTTCTTGGATCCTAGCTCGATCGTGCATTAGGGCATTCCGACTTGCACCAGCTACTTTCTCTACATCGATGAGGTATTGCCTAGGTTTGGTCCACCCATCTGCATCTTTGTTACTCACTTGTGAGTGTGGTTCTACACTAGATGCAGCAGCGGTCCACATGACACGGTGTCCTTTTGGAGGACAGAGGATAGCCACCCATGATGCCATTAGGGACATAGTGTTTGCTATGGCACGAGAGAGTGGATACTTGGCTTGGAGGGAGTGTTCATATGCTTTGCAGACGACACGTGTCAATGCAAACTTATACTTGGTCCGAGATGATCGGGTGATAGTAGCGGATGTTGTGGTTACAGACCCTATGCGGGATACAGTTTCGGAGGGAGTGATTACCCATCCCCCTGGATGGGCGGCGAGTGCAGCAGCAGGTCGCAAGGTCTCCAAGTATAGGGGCATGCAGCGAGGTCACCTCTTTGTTCCTCTAGCCTTGGAGTTATATGGGATGGATACAACATTTGACACATTTGCCTGGAAGTGCACAAGAACTTATCATGTTAGGCGTCAGGGGTACTACTCTCACTCTTATACCTTGTAGCATATTTTAGACAGCGTGTGTCCATTGCTCTACAAAGGGCAGTGGCCGGTGCAATCCACAAGAGAGCAATCACATTAGGTGATGTTTCTTCGGATGTTCCAGTTGTGTGTAGACCGTTCCACTTGCATAGCTCGGATATCTTAGGTGCGGTAGTGCAGATTTCTTATATAGACTCTATTGAGGGTTAGCCCCATATTACCTTCTTTTTTTTTCTCTCCCTTATACAGCTTGATGGGGTCTTCCCATCCTTCGTTTTCCTTCGTTTTTCCTACGCGGTCGCTTTCCCACTTTGGCACGTAGATTTAACGACACCCCAAGTTCACAAAAGGACTAAGAGTATCCTTTTCATGTGTCGGTTTCTTCCCCTTTAGCGGACGTGGCGTGCGAATCCTATTTGGCATCTAATTCGTGAACAACTAAACTGTGTTCTTGTAGTTATCTCCTGCCTTTGAAGGAACCAACATGGCCGGTTCATCTTCTTTGTCGTGGTAACACAAGAACGGACTGGAATTTTCTGTAATGGACGTGCTGCTCGCAAGGGGTATGATTGAGTCTATTGCCAAAGTTGGGGTACTGTTTGAGTCCATCTCTTTTACCGACAAAGGAAGAGTTGAGCCCGATTCAAAGATATCTTCAAAGCCTTTTCAATCATTATTCTCAAAGTTTGGCATAGATCAGAAAAGAATGGTGGCTAAGAATAGACAGCAAAATATCACCTTCCCAAAGAATATGGTCATCACCTGATTTCTGCATATTATCATATTCTTTGTTGAAGGTTGTTTGGAGTATCACCTTTTACTTATGGCGGATGATCCTTTCATTCAAGAGTTCCGTTCTTGTCCTCTCAGAATGCCCAACGACAAAATTAGTACATTGATTCAGTTTCACCAGTTACCACACCTTGTGCTGGTTGGGGTTAGGAGGCAGTCCTCTTGTTAGCGAGCAGGAGGCAAATGTTCAGGAAAATAACGTAATCTTCTTCAGATTGATCGGCAGTCCCTAGAGTTGCATCAAGGTCACATTTAACTCGAGACAATGCTCTTTGACCTTCGATGGACAAATAAATTCAAGCTCACTAATGTGTTTTGCTGTCCTGAGCCGGCAAACAGGCGCAATATACTCTTCAGGAATATATCTCGGGAACCAAATGGCAAGTTCCTACAGCCAGTTCAAAAATTCCTATGCAATGAAGGAAGTCTACGTCAACTTACTGCCAAGATTCATCATAGCAAACAAAAGCACTTTCATATGCATCAGAAAGTAACTGCACTGACATTATCTTCGTTTACCGCCATGCTGCGTAGTTCCACATATTCCTTTCAAAAACCATACAAATTTCCTGCAGAAGGAACTTTCAGGATACCTATTTCTCTTACTAGGGTTCACACAAGCATTGGCTGTATCAGTAATTTAATTACCCTCGAGTTGGTAAAGAATTGCACCGATGGAGTCCCAAGCTGCAACCCTTCGCAGTACCAACAGAAAGTACTAGTACAAGCATACACAAATGTATGTCCAATATCACAAAGATAAAAAGACAAGCGTAAACACATCTGTGACCAATATCAACAAGAGAGAAATCAAGGACAAGCAAATACACAGTCTAGGCCCGACATCCCATTATATTAGGTCTATATCCTCCCCACACAGAACGCATCAAACCTATATGAAAGATATTTGGTGAAACTAGGCTAAGTGGAGTCTCCTTTGAAGTGTAAGGAACGTAAGCTATAACATACAGACCAGTTCACCCGGACGATGTAGTAACTAAAAGTCCGCTCGAGTCTGGAATCACGACATATCAGAGTCTGCTGGTATCAACAAAACAAAGACGGGGTAATCCTTGCTCCATATTCGGCAACTTACAATCTCACTATATTCTTCGTGCAGCTGCAAAATCTCTATTCGATGTGCAAATTTCTCGCACATTAACAGAAGTTTCGTCTAATACAGACTCATTCAATTTTCAGACACATTTCTCCGAGAAGGAGAAAAACCTAGAGAACTTGCACAGGACACTTCAGGGTCATACAATTCATGGCGTGCATTTTGTAGGAAAACCTAGAGAGACCTAGAGAACTTGCTGTGCATCCATACTGCGCATTCTAAACCTTACACAAGAGACGAGGTTCATGAAGCAACTAGCAGTTAATGGGAACCTGAATCGCCAACAGGCTCGTAGAGGTAGAGGCGCCACCACCACTTTGAAACCACGAATCGACAAGATGCATGTAAATTAATGAAGAACTGTGGGACAACTATGCTTGGTGGATACAAAGACATTCGTGGGTATTCATGAAGAAACGTGAATGACTTGCAAAACTGAAGACAGAAGTTATATGTTTAGGCCACTAGTACGGAGATAGTCAAATAGTTCGGAAACTTAAGTTTTTAATCAACTCCTAGTAGCATTCCCTTACATCCTCACGCATGAATCCAATTGCCGAGGCCTCCCCGTTTAATCCACCCAAACAAAACGTCCATAAAATACGTACGAGTGCACCCCTCAAAGAAACATAAAGATGACAGGCTGCCCCAGCCGTATTTTGAAACCAAAATCTGGCGTAAACTGTAGATCCAAGATCCTATTCACCACGCTCGAAATGCAAGGGTGTAAATGACACAGAACAGCAGTTGAAGGGGTGTATCTCAGTCAAACCAATTCAACAAACCTCCAGCTATACGCTCATCGCATGTGCAGGAGCATAAAGAGTAACAGCCGTAGGAATTTTACTCCTTGCACCAAGAAAACACCAGGTACCTCCATCTCTCTCAAAAATGAGTTGAAGTGAGACATGAGTTCCTGTCAAGAGATTCCAATAATTAAATCCCGAACCGGCAGTCAAGTGCATGACTTGACTTGCAGGCCGATCAATACCTCCCGAGCTAAACTGAATGCATGTCTCACTAATTAGACAAGGTCGTTGACGGTCCTTGTGTCCAGCCTCAGTAGTCCGGCATTCACAATCAGTGGACCCCGATAATCTTCAGCCTGAAAACCTATAAATTGGAACTCTAGCCATTCTACGATATATCCAACGGGTAACAGCGTCCTTTTCAGTCGAGAAACATCTAATTCAAGTCTACAACCAAATTACGATCCATCCCGTGTAACACCGTCCTTTTTCAGGTAGTGACCTCCCAATTTCACCTCTAAGCAGGCGAGTGCCACAAGGGCTCTAAATAGCAAGATTTCTCTCAATCTTTTAAACTGGGAGCGCTGCCTATCCGCCTGACTGTATCTTGGCACCAGGCCCTAGGTAGTTGGTCACCATCCCCATCACAGCAAACGTCAAAGCCATCACAACCTGTTTCAGATCCGTCTCCAGATTCTTCATATTTGCAAAAGATTGTAAACAAAATATGAGAGCCAACCAAGAGCCAGCTTTGTTCCGCAGCATAACCCCAACGACTCCGCACATTACAGCCAGCAAGCTCGAATAATCTGGGGGCAGGTCTTGGGGGTCTTGAGCAGTGGGCACATAAGGCTTAGCCGTTGCCGGCTGCCTTGGATCGCTTGAGGAGGACATGGCTAGTTCACAACAATCGCCTCTCCAGTCGATCGATGAAAACTGCAACGCAATCCTTCGCACTTCTCTCGTTCAGGCACCACCGTTGTATCATCCGGGCTCCAGAAATTCGATGTATTAGCATATGGAAAAACCGGAGAGACGAAACGAAACTGGTTCCACATTCATCAGGTGGTGGATTCACGGGAAACCGGCTGTCAGCATCACCGCACCGGTCTTCGACATGGACACCGCCGTGGGGATGCTTCATTTACTCAATTCAGTTCCCTTATATTTTTACGTGGTTCTTTTCTTACTGCGTAAAGCACGGAGAAACACGACCAGGGTTTCAATTGTCACAGTTTGTGGTTTTCTGAATTTGCCAAGAAATGGTTTTCAACAATTTGCCAATGTGTACTTAATCTGTTTTTCTTCTCTTTAAATTCTTCATTGAAGTTACTTTGGTTTTTGGATCGAATACTAGATTAATTCGCTGAACGACTTGATTGTTGGAGATGATGGACTCCGGAAATCATAGTATAAATTAGAAACTCTTTAATGAAAATTGAAACTGAAGATTATATTTTTTTAAGGTTGGTATTGATTTCATTTTTGCTTAAAATTTGAATAGTATGAACCGGTAGTAATCCTTGTCCGTTTCATGTACTTCTATAAAACATTAACTTGTTAGTATCCTCGATGAATAATTATCTCTATTTTGGTCACCCCACGACAATTAAAACTGCATCTTGATACTCAGGTATAATAGATATTGAAAAGGTAAAATCTTTATCCTCTGAATCTTTTTTAGAAATTTTTCTGCTTCTCAGAACCTTGTACTAAGTAAAAGGAAGTTTTAACTTGACTCTTTATTTATTCAATCAAGTTTTAAAGTAAAAAAGGTATGAATATATAATTCTAGTTGAGCATAAAAGGAAGTTTTAACTTGACTCTTCATTTATTCAATCAAGTTTTAGGGGAAAGAATAGTATGAATATATAATTCTAGTTGAGCATTCATGGATTCTATTATATGTTATAAAAGATGGTGTGATAACCAATTGTTTGCAGAAAGTGATAAATGACAAGAAACTAATCATTTGTCTTCAAGAATATGGGTCTAATGGTTAGGTTTGAAGACAAGTGTCACATTAGTTCTTATTGTTACATATATAATTTTCTATGTAAGAAAAACTTCCTAAAGCATGTAATGTCTGTCATCAATGGTAGTGCACTATGGCAAATATATAATTAAATGATCACTTTCATTAAGGATTAGTTCCAACTATTTCTTGAAGGTGATTATTAAGGTCTTCCAAATACAACATTCAGAAAATGGAAATTTTGTGGATTTGAAATGATTAAACGGAATAGTTCAAAAGTGTGCAATTTTTTGCATTTGAATTCAAGCAAATCACTTTTGAAATAAATAATCATGTATTTGTAGATGGCTTTTGCTAGCAAGTAATTGGTAATGTCAACGACAAGGCTTTGAATGCAAGAAAGACTCACTCAATATCTACACATATGAGAGGAACATGAGCACACAAGGAGCAGAGGAACTCCTTGGCAACCTGATCCATTTGTACTCAATGTTCTTGTCAAGAACGTTCTCAAGTCATTGAAGATACATGCCTATCAAGCTCAACTTTGCCTTGTCTATCAAAGAGATTTACTCTTTCACCATTATCCTTTGTTTCTTGAGTTGGGTGATGATCACAAGTAGCAACTCAAATTATTGGATTGAAAATAGCTCTTGATTGAAAGGTTGATTCATGATAAGTTGTTTAACGTGATAGATTTATCTTGTAGTTGGGAGATTAACTCCTTCAACTTGCTAGAATTTGTTTTTTGATAGGTGGCAACAGCATTGATCCATGTTCCTCAATAGGTGATGACGGGTTGGTCAAGAGAGATTTATTTTACAATGTACTTGAATTGGTCTCACCAATAAGATGATTGGGAAAAGATGTTTTTCATTGATCTAATGAATTGATTGACAAGAGGTATCTTGAGTTGTACCATTTCACAAACATTGTGAATTGCATGAGCTAAGGAGGTAATATGATGCATTATTGGGAATGAAGTGTTCCCAAGGTCCTCTCTCACTTTCTTTATATAGGCACTATCCAAGATGAAGAGCATATGTGTTTGACTTGGCTGCCAAAAAGCTCATGGATTGTCTTGGATGAGTTGGATGATCAGAATGGAATTCCATGTAGATTTTAAACTAGTGATAGACCAAATAAGAGGCTTTGGATATACCTCCATGAGAAGACAGATGAGTATGGCTATGACCTTATTTTTTAAGAAATCACTTGCCTCATCAATGATCATTTGAATCTTATTTGTCTTGTTGATCATCATGGTGTGCTCCTTGATAGCCAAGTAGATTTGCTCAATATATTTATAGGAGTTGGTCCTTTACATGAATGGTTTATTGGTTTAGCCTTCCATGAATTCCTTAAACCTTGAATCCTTAAGGATCTCAAGCAAGACATTAAGTCAAATCAAATAAGTGATGAGCTCTAGATTGAAAGTGCCTATAATTTCCTCTCATTGATGATTTAAACATTGCTCAAGTCTAGATTGAATCAATGCTTTAATGACCATGTAAATATGAAGATCTGTTTCCAAATGCAGATTCATGTTTTATGGCCATCTCACCCTTGGTGATTGGACTTGGACACTTGGACATATTAAATACTTTCCAAATGACAAAGAAATCTTTGAATTTGTAATTCTTTGATTCCATTGACAAGGAGACCCTTGAGCAATGATTCTCATTTGTGCACTTTTGCTATTTTGTTCTATTTTCACAATTGTTGCAGAGTATGTACAAGACATTTAGAAACTATAGTTCTTATTTTAAAATTGGAATAATAACAATTACAATGAGTAAGTGAGGATCTAGATCATTATTAAAGAGTTGCAAGCTAAAGATGCAAAGCATATGAACTACACCAAGAAAGGTGTTGTCTTGTGGATTGGCCACAAGTAAAGTTGGAAGAAGAGATGATAGCAAAAAAACTTGATGGATCCATGCTAAGGGAATAATGAGAGTAGAACAAAGTATAAAAAGGAAATAAGTAAGTGAGGATCATTGAATCTACAATTCTTGCTTTAAAATGGGATGATGATGATTAAAATAAGTGAGTGAGTATAATTGAGTGTGGTCTTTAAGCCTCACAATAAATTTAGAGTATTATATATTAATATACCCTAAATAAGAAAGGTAAATAGAGATTATTCTACTTAATGCAAAACCCAAAAAAGTTTAAAAAGTGAATTTTTCACTTTGAAGACCTTAATAATGATTTAGTCAACTATAAAGGTGTTGCTTCACTTTGAAGACATTCAACTCCAAAGGATGTGTTCTACTCTTCTCAAAAAGCACAACTTTAAAGGCATAACCCCAAAGGCAATTTTCATTGACTTTGCTTCTTGATTTTGTGGTATTTTCAACATTATTGTCATTTTTTATCCATCAAGACATTGCAACATTCCTTCAAAATACTCAAGGATCCTAACTAATAATCAAAAGTACAAATGATCAATCTCATTCAAGCAATTGGTTCCCTACTACAAATTTCCTCATCATTACTCATCAAAGTCATACAATCAATAATTTTAATTTACATAAAAGTGATAAATGGATCTTGGCCCTATTCCTTTATTCACATTCAAAATATTGAATGAATTATTTACATTTGGTTGAAACCTTAAATAGTTTCTTCCTATGCTAAACCAAATAAATTTAATGGTTGAGGAAGAACAAAGATCTTCTTGGCTCATCCTCATTGCACATTGATAATCTTATATTTGTCTTATCCTATCTTTTCACATATAGGTAATTAGGCACCTTACATGTATCAAGGAAGGTATTAGTTCTTCTCCAAAGATAGCATACAAGTTTTGTCTCCTTTGGATATACTACTCCAAAGGGTACATCTACAAAGGTCCAAAAACTAAGATATCAACAACTACAAAAGTTTTTGGACAACTTCCTTTTCCAAAGATCCTACAACTTCAAAGAACCTATTTTGTGAAGGGTTCTTTAACCTAAAGTTCTATTGAAAAGAACTACCTTTGCCCTTACAATCCTAATAAAGAAATTTTTCCTTTCCTTGTACTTGGCTATGCCTAAGAAGTAGGTTTCATAGGTTTGGGTGAACTTCCTATTTGTGTGTTCTCAAAGTCTAACTACTAGTTGGTCTATCTTCTCCTCTTTGTACTTCTTCACTTCTATCTTCTGCACCTATGGCTTCAACTCATGTTATTTGGTCTTCTCCATCTTACCTTGAGCTACTACCTCCTCCACAATTCATATTAATTGATCTTAAACTCCCTCCAATTGCTTGAGGATCTTTGCATTATCTTTCTCCAAGTGGTTGTTGTAGTTGCGGTTCTACTTCCTTCTTCACCTCCTTTAGCATTCAAGGTCAATCAACTACCTCTTTTCATTATCCTTGGTGATTTCTTGGGTCATCTTTTCAAGTTTTGTGGTCAACTCCTTCTTAAACTTGGACATTTGAATGTCCAAGGTAACAACCATGATCTTGGTGATCTCTAGCTTTCCCTAGAAACTTACCATTTTTCTATCCTTTGCCTTGGGTTTCTCTTTGTATCCTTGTTGCTTCTACATATGATCAAGCCAAAGGCCCTCTAAATGGTGGTTGGTTTCAACAAGTGTTTCACCACTTCACTTTGTAGTTTTCCTACATCAGGTCGTTCTCATTTTTAGCCTCCTCCTTGTATATGTTGTGGCTCTTCTCCATCTCTTCCTTCCACTTGTCTTACTTTTCCATCTTGTGTAGCCTTTGGACAAGTGAAGTGTAATCAACTACATCTTGGTAGATATTTTGGTATTTGGAGCCAAATGGTCTCCATTAGTTGCAAGGTCTAACCTATTGAATTTATCACAAAATTGGTCTTTTTTCTTGAGTCATTCTTTCCAAATACTTTGGTACTTTGGTCTGAACTCTACTTTGAAATTCTTCTTCTTCTCCTTCCTTTCTATCCTTCCTTTGACTTCTTGTTTGTAGCCTTTGGCCTCCTACTACTCTTTTCTCAAAAATTCCTCTTTTGATCTCTCTTTTGCCTCCACTTCTTCTCCTTGGGCATGTTGGCTTCTTGGGTGGGGCAAAGAGGTTCTTTTGACCATATTTAGGTTTCTTCTTGATCTTTGGTCTAGTCTCTAACTTGTCCAACTTCTTGCTCTTTTGGATTCAAGGTCTACTATGCATCTTTGTACTAATTCCTTCCTTTGGACCTTGAGGTAGAACTCTACAAGGTGAATGCATCTTCTTCTTCTTCTTGATTTTTATTTTTGGAGTCTTCTACCTCCTCTCAAAGATGCATTTATGACTTGAAGATTCTTTCTTGGTCTCTTAGTTGGCTTTTGAGACCTTGATGGAGTTATCCTCTTCTTCTTCTTGGTAGTGGTGGTGGTAGTGGTGGTGGTGGTTATCCCTTCTTCATCCATCTGCATAAACCATCAAGTTGAGGCATACTTTGCATTTTCATCCTAATATTTCCAAATGATGGCCTTTCCTTTGGGTTGCAAGGTGAAGTATACTCTTGGGTAGAAATGACTTGGGAGTTTCTTCTCCTCTTCCTTCATAAGTAAGTTAAAACCCATATATAAGTGTATGGCAAAGTGTGCTAAGTAGGTCACTCCATTATCTTCTTTGGATTCCTTCAGCATACTACTCATCTACAAGGAGAACATGTTTTCCCACTTCATCAACTCTTCTTGATACATATTTTCAAAGAAGATCACATGGTTGTCATTCTCTTTGGTCAAAAATAATTTCATTGTCATCTCCACAACCACTTCTTAAGTCATGTTCTTATAATTACACACCTCCACTCATTGTTGGTTGACCTCTTCTCTCCAAAGAATACCTTGATCTAGTTATTTAGCTCCTTGTCTATGGGCCTAAACTTTGTATCAAGAGTTATACTTCTAGTCTTGTATCAACATCAAAGACATTACCTTTATTCTCCTTTTTCCATCCAAAGGGGTTTTGTGATCCGGCCTGCCTCTCACTTAGGATGAACCTCTAATGGCTATTAAGGTATCGCACCACAGACTAAGAAGGCAAGGAACCCTCAACTCCATCACACTCCTCCAAGGCTAGAAATTTAAGGCTCAAGATATTGCTCGCTAGAGATTCAATGAGAGAGAGATAATTGCAAGTGAAAGATGAAGATGATGAGTACCTCCTACTCCTAGCTTATATACTTGTGAAAATTTACACACCAAAGTTACTAATTATTGGAGTAACTCAAGTCACTAGGCTAAAAATCAAATAAATTCTAGAAGAATATCCAAGAACATGAGAATAATCACATGGGTAGGAAGTCTTATCCTCACCTACCAACTAAGTCAAGAATTCCTTCATATGGCCTATCCCTGGACTATTGAAAAATTCCAAACCAACAAGGCTTGTGGGCGCAAGAGCTCTCAACTCTTTCCTCAAAGTCAAATAAATAGAAATAATACCAAGTCAATACACTAGAAGATAAAATAGATTTGCTCACTTTTTCCCTTCCTCTAGGATAAGTTCACCTTTATCTTAGCTAGGACTAATTCTATCTAATTATGACTAATGTAGAAGCTTAGCTAAACTCCATGTAGATAATATTTCTCCACTACTTGCAATACCAAACTTAATATTCATATAGAACATACATGCATCAATGGGTGTTGAAGTTCTCTTTCTCTCTCAAATCACTTTTTGCTCCATCTTGTATCATCTTCACCTCATGGATGATCCCAAATTCACTCAATTCAAACTTCCATAGCAAGAAGGAGAGATATTTTCTTTGGATCAAATCATTCATAGTAAATTGCACATTTGTGAACTGTTGGGGTACAAAGAATTGCCTCATGGATCTTTCTCATGGGTTTTTGGATGAATACTATATTTCCTATTTGATGTGAAAGTCAAAAACTGCAAAGACTACAAAGGTATAGGATTGTTACTTGCTCTATAGATTGAAATTGAAATTGAAATTGAAAGTGAAATTGCTCTAGGGTGTACTTGATTTTATAGTTAGGATTTTCAATCAATAGATGAGACGTCTCTCTCCATGCATGCAAGCCCTTTCAATGAATGCAAATGGTCTTAGGCAGTAGTTATTTATCCATGTAGCAGCACATTCAAAAAAATTGTACAATCGTTGGGTCCAAAGATGTTTGAGGTTTTGGGTCCTAAGAGCCTTTTGTACTTGTATTCCTCATTGCTGACCATAATTCAATCTTGACACCTTCACCATTCTTCCCTTGAAGTACCTTCCTCTTTGTATATATTTCCTTCATACCCTTGCATATACGGGTGCAACTCCAAAGAAAACTTTGAGTTAAAGATTTTCTTTCCTGCACAAGCAAGTATATTACTATATTCTTGTGGAAAAGAGAGAAAAACAATTTACAATTTTTTAAGAAATCTGTGAACCACACATGTTGTAGTTTGAGGAAGGATATGCAGTCCTTGTTTAGTTGAAATGCTAAAATGAATGCTTGAATAGTTATAATAATGTAAGATTTAACAAATTCACATCAATCACTAAGACAATGAGACTAAGCATATTAGGAAACTTTTATCTTTTTCATCTATATGATAAATTCTGTAAATTTGAAGATTTAATAAGAAAAAATGGTGTAATTCATAAGTATCTTTCAAAGTATATATCTACAATTAAGTGGTGTAACTTACAATTTTGCATGCAATTTGTTCATGAGGCACACAATCACAAGCTAAATTTTGTATAGTGAAGAATTAGAACCAAAAAGTAGCTTACAAACCATTTTTTTCACATACAAATATGGCTCAAAATTAATGGCATCATATGTTTATGTAATTTTTTCCTTTAGAAATGTAAATGAGAAAGATATGAATAGAAGAATACATTTATTCTCTTTGGTGAGATGAGTGAAAAAACAAAACTCAGCCTTGTGAGCCCAAGAATCTTGCAAGATAATAAACAACAAAACTCAGCCTTGTGAGCCCAAGGGTCTTGCAAGATACTAAACAATTGAGAAGCTTTTGCTTTGTTGAAAAGAGTTTATATTGTCCTTTGGAAGGTCACAAGCTTCTTTCTCTCAATAGAAATGTGTTGATTTGTAGTTATCTAAACCTTGAGTTATTTCTTCTCACTTACAAATTCTCACAATGTTTAGCAAACATGTCTTTTGACATAAAGAGAAATTTTTGACCAAGAAGAGCTTCATTGTCTCAATTGGAAGGTGTTGATTTGTAGTTATCCAAACCTGAACTTATTCCTTCCATTTCTAGAATTCTCATGGTTTTGAGCCAACATGTCTTTGCATAGTGAGAGGAAAGGTGTTTCTTGTAGGAAAAGGAAAGCTCACAAGTTTGAGTGTTCAAGAAGATTGCTACTAAGCTATCAACGGACATATAGGACAGCAATGGATCCATGTTGAAGTACTAAAACTACTAAACTATCATAGAGTGGAAATTCAAGAGATTGGGTACATCTGAAGAATTCAGTATTTTTTGAGAACTCTATTACAACCAATGATGATTCTTGTGTATCATTGTGTCAAGATATATGGAGTGAGATACCTCCCATTGGACAAAGTGCAGCTCTAAAATGGACAAGGTACCATGCATTTTATGGACTTGATGAGGGACAGGATTTGCACAATTAGTTGAACCTTCCCACATCTTTGAAGTACCAGTACATAGATGATTTTCCAACCATCTACAATTGCACCTAAATTTGACATAGTTCCAAGAAATGCACTTTGACTGGTGAATGATATTTTGTAATGTGATCTTTTCAAGGAAAAGGTGACCCCGTAGAACATATGAAGGATGGAAAGACCCCATCAAGCCATACAAAGGGAGAGACAAAAGAAGTAAAATGGGGCTAGGCCTCAATAGGATCAATATGAGAAATCTGCCTACTACACCTAAGATATCCAAGCTATATAAATTGTAAGGTCTAGAAATTATTGGAGGATCCATAAAAAGCATCACCTATTGTGATTGCTCTCCTATGGATTTCACTAACTAATGCTCTCTCTAGAACGATAGACACATGTTGTCTAAAGTATGCTAAAAATTATAAGAGTGAGAGTGGTACTTGTTGATAATATGATACTCTCATGCACTCCTTGATAAATGTGATAAGATCTTATGCTAATATGATAAGCTCTCATGCACTCCTTGATAAATGTGATAAGCTCTCATGATAATATGATAAGCTCTCATGCACTCCTTGATAAATGTGTCAAACATTTTGTCCATTGCTCTATATAACTCCAAGGCTAGAGGAAAGAGATGAACTCATTACATACCACTATACTTGGAGACCTTGTGTGTTGTTGTTTTGCTTGCTGCCCTTCTAGGAAGATGAGTAATCATTTCCTCCAAAATTACATCATGCACAAGAAATGTAACCATCACATCCGCCATTATCACTTGATCATCTCAAACAAACTATAAGTTTTCTCTAACATGTGTTGTCTATAAAGAGTACAAACATTCCCTCCAAGCAAGATATCCACTCTCTTGTATCATTACAAACATTATATCCTTGATGGCCTCACGGGTAGCTATTCTTTGTCCTCCAAAAGGAAAACATGTCATATGAACCAATGTTGCATCTAGTGTAGAACCACACTCACAAGTGAGTAACAAAGATGCAGACAAGTAGACCAATCCTAAGCAGAACCTCATTTTTGTAAAGAAAGTAGTTGGTGCAAGTCAAAATGCCCTAATGCATGGCCAAGCTAGGATCCAAGAGCCTACACCCTTGTTGGAGCAAGAATGAAGATGTACTCTAGTGGCCCAAGGAATGAATGAATCAACTAAGAAAGAATGTAGCATATGTTGACACTATTGCTTCATTAAGGAAGATTGTAAACCTCTGGTCCAATTTGATGGTAGTGAAGCAAAGGATGGAAGGTCCTCTTGTGCCCATGGAGATAGACCATCTTGCATATACCATAATAACACTTGGAGAGAAAAATATCTTTCTTCCACCTTGATTATATATATCTCCAAAATTGGCCCATCAGCAACTACAAAATGGGAAGAAAGTATGGGTGCCAAGACTACCAATAATTTTATAAATACCATCTCCTCTGTAGGTAATAGACCTACCCCTCTACATGAGATCAGTATAGATGTTTGTCTATGTGTCAAATCTCTCATCACACACTCAAATGTCCTTGGTCCAATGATATCACCAAAGACTCCTATAATTCTCCTATCAAAAGCTCTCAAAAATGGTAAGAAAGTCAAGGAAAGGGGAATCATGCATAGAAGGTAAGTTGATCAACGTGCAATACTAGAGGAGAGTATACCAAATGCCACCTATAGATCTCCTAGTAGAGGAAGGTCATTCACATGGAGAACATCCTCTACAATGGCAACATCTAAGAAGCATGTGATAAAATCCTTAGATCATATTGGAACTCCAAGAATACGTAATCAGTTTGTAGATGTGACACACTCCTCTAGATGCTCAACGTGGGGACATTTACCTAAAGAGGACAATGCTCTACATTTTGACACCTTGACTCTCAAGCCTAGAAGGTATAACTCAGTTTTCAAGTGATCAAAAGCCTACCTAATCTGATCTACGATGCTCACAATATGTGTAAAAGACCAAGGAGAGAAATA
This sequence comes from Lunularia cruciata, assembly GCA_948567375.1. Taxonomy (NCBI): domain Eukaryota; kingdom Viridiplantae; phylum Streptophyta; class Marchantiopsida; order Lunulariales; family Lunulariaceae; genus Lunularia; species Lunularia cruciata. The sequence goes on along the minus strand of OX419755.1, from coordinate 82,820,514 downwards.
GAGAAATGAAAGATCAGAGTGAAAGATCACATTGGGACTCTTGAATGAGAGAAAATCCAAATGCCAAGCATGAGCTTAGGCTTTGGAATTTATAGAAAAGCATACAAGGCTCTTGAGAAGCTTCTCAAGAAGCTTCCTAAAAGGTACCTTAGAGTGCAAGCCAAGCTAACCAAGAAGTTTCTCAAGAAACTTACTTCTAGAAGTTGTCTACTTTGCATGCAAGCTAAGCTAGTTGGGAAGCTTCCCAATAAGCTTTCTTCTAGAAGCCACTTACTTGGCGTGCAAGCTAAGCCAATCAAGAAGCTTCTCAAACATGCACATTATCCAATATTTGGAAGGTATCAAGTATCTTCCTTGATTTTTTAGAATATTCTTATAATGCTTGACTAACTTGGTCTATTTGCTACTTTGTTAGTCTCAACTAACTCATTGATAACCTCCATGTTGTTACATATTCTCCCATTGCTGGTTGGTGATGTCCTCATCACCATAGAAACTTCAAACTCTTGGATGGCCATTTGTGCATTTTGGAGATGACAAAGAGATTCCCAAGTGGCATTGTGAAGGGGATACCCTTTCCAAAAGACTTTGTACTCCATATGTTTTTGGTAATCACATTGAATGTGATGATGCAAGGATACAATCAAGTTCATACTTCTCATGATTGTTGATAGGGATGGGAGGTGGAGGTGGTTGGACATGAAAAGAAAATGAAGATGGATTAGAAACAAAGGATTTCAACTTAGTAGGATAAGGTGGATTTACATATGACAAGGCAAGACAATTCATAAGCAACAAGAAAAATTATTTGGGTGATATTAAATAGACCTATCCAATTAGGAGTAAGTTTATGGACTTGGGGTATCAAGTAGGAAGGGTAGTTTACTAGAAGAAATCATGACCTTATCACCAAGTTGAAAGGTAAGATCATGATGATGTTGGTCTGTGTATTGTTTTTGATGATTTTGAGCAATAAGGAGATGAGATTTGGCTTGTTGTAAGGATTGGAATATCACAATCAAGAAGGTAGAAGTATGAAGGACATGAGATGGAAGAGGAGCAAGGAGAGAATCTGGAACAAGTAGGTCTTGGCTAAAATTAAGGAGGAATAGAGAGAATTTGATGCTTGCTTATTTGGAATTATTATAGGTGATCTCAACAATTGTAAGATATTTATCCCAATTGGTATGGTAGACATTAACAAAGGCACAAAGCATATCCTCCAGTGTGCAATTTGTATTTTTGGTTTGTCTATCAATTTGAGGATGAAAGGCTATGGACAAGCAAGCTTGGTGCCAAGTACTTGGAAGAGTGTTTGCCAAAAAAAATTGATGAATCAAGGATCATGGTCAAAGATGAGTACATGAGGCATCCAATGATGAATTTAAAGATATTGTCAAAGTAGATCTAGGCCAATGTTGGAACATCCATTGTATCAAAGGTTGTGCCACATGGATTTTCTTACTAAGCTTATCTACAAACACCATAATTGTTATGTGACTATGCTTTGTCGTGGGCAAGATGTAATTAGATTTAAGCTCACATGTTCTCATCAATCAGATGGGATGGGAAGTGGTTGAAGGATTCCACAGGTTTTTGGTTGTTGGCCTTGTTGCATTGGCATCTCTCACATAATTGGACAAACTCTTGAACATCTCATGCCATGTTGTGCCACCACCATTGGCATTGTAGGGTATCTAAGTCTTGTCTAGAATCATGTGACCAACAATTGGTAAGTCATGGGCTTCTTGAAGGTGCACAAGTTGTAGATCACCTTTGATTGGAATATAGATCCGGTTTTCACAAATTAGAAGGCTTTCCTTGAAGGAGAAGGTGTTGTATTCCTTATAGTGTGTTGCAAGATGACCTTGTACCATCTGAAAGAAAGTGTCTTGTTGTAAAGTTGTCCTAAACTTGATTTGGACTTGTGAGTTGATTGACATTGTTGTAATTTCCATTGTGATGAGAAGAAGAGACTTCAAATCAGGTCATCATGACAAGGCATCGGAAATGACATGGAACCTACCAGGTTTTTACTCAAGTTTGAGGCTAAAAAGTTGTAGTTGTTCCTCCTATTGATGATAATGACTCTTCATGTGCTCCAAATGTTATGTTTGCAACAAGGGTTTGTGATTGGTTTGCATGATCACTTGTTTTCCCAAGACTTAATGCCTCCATACCTTGGTAGTATATACCACTGCTAGTTATTCTTGATCTTGATTAGAGTAATTCCTTTTTGTATTGTTTTGTTGATGAGACATAAAGGCAATGAGATGTAAGCCATATGAAATTTAACTCAACATAACTCTAATGGCAAAGTTAGAAGCATTGAAATAAACCACACAAGGTAGTTGAGGATCATATGGTTGAAGAATGGGTCTTGAAGACACCATATGTTTCAAATTTTAGAATGTTTCTTTTTGCTTGGTGGTCCATTGAAAGCTTGAGGTCTTCCCCAAGGGGTTGGTCAATGGTGTGGCGACATGAGCATAATATTGGATGATTGTTGGTAAAAACTCACCAATCCATTAAATACCCGTACTTTTATGGCATCCTTTAGAGTAGAGAATTAATAATGGTCTTGATTTTCTCCTCTTCTATCTTCATCCTCTTTGATGATATCTTATAACTCAAGAAGGTAACTTCCTTTTATTAAAATGTACACTTTGACTTCTTGTAGTAAAACTTCCGTTGACACAGTTGTCTTAGGACTTCTTGCATGAGATTTTCATGTTCTGCTTCCGTCTTGCTGTAGATTAAAATAGCATCCAAGAACACCACCACATACCAACCTAGTAGCCCATCCAACACTTGATCCATCGTATCCATGAAGACTATTGGAGCATTAGTGACACCAAAAGGTAGAACTCTCCATTCAAAATACACATACCTTGTATGAAAGGTAGTCTTTTGCGCATCCTCTATCAATGTGAATCTACCAATAGCCACTTTGGTGATCCAACTTGTAGAAGTACCATGTTCCATTCAATTCATCAAGCAAGTCATCAATTCAAGGCCAAGGATATGTATTCTTCATTATTTGTTTATTGTTTGACATGATATTCAATATAGAAGCAAGGTCCTCCATCCTTCTTTGGAACAAATAGTACCAATGCTCCCCAAGGAGATGTACTATATCATATGAAATCCTTTTGTAAAAGACCCAAGACCAAGGAGAGAAATAGGAGAATAGAAGTTCACATTGGGACACTTGAATGAGGGAAACTCTGAATGGCTAACGTAAAAGACCAAGACCAAGGAGAGAAATAGGAGAATGGAAGCTCACATTGGGATGTTGGAATGAAGGAAAACTCCAAATGCCTAGCATGAGCTTCGGCTTTGGTATTTATAGGTAGCATACAAGGCTCTTGAGAAGCTTCTAAAGAAGTTTCCTCGAGCTACTTTCTTAGAGTGCAAGCCAAGTTAACCAAGAAGCTTCTCAAGAAGCTTCCTTCTAGAAGTCGCCTACTTGGCATGCAAGCTAAGCTAGTTGGAAGCTTCTAGAAGCTTCCTTCTAGAAGTCGCCTACTTGGCATGCAAGCTAAGCTAGTTGGAATCTTCTAGAAGCTTCCTTCTAGAAACTACTTACTTGAGGTGCAAGCTATGCTAGTTGGGAAGCTTCTTAGATACTTCCAGAATATTCTAGGCTAATTTGTTTTATTTGCTACTTCGTTAGCACTACTAACTTTGTCGCTAAACTCCATATTGTTCCATATTCCTCCACCACTAGTTGGTGACGTCCTCATTGCTAGTGAAGCTTTGAACTCTTGGATGGCTGTTTATGCATTCTAGGGGTGAGAAAGAAGTCCCCATGTGCCATCATGAAGGAGATACCCTTTCCAAAGGACCTTGTACTCCATATGTTGTCGACGGCCTCGTTGAATATGGCAACGCGCAAGGATACAATCAACTTTGTACTCCTCATGATCATTGATAGGGACAAGAGGGGGGATATTGGACTCAAGAGGAAAAGGAAGAGGGGTTAGTAACAAAGGTTTTCAACTTGGAATCATGAAAGATAGGATGGATACGCATATGACAAGGCAAGTCAAGTCAAGTCGATAAGCAACAAGAGAGACACTTTGGGTGACATCAAAGGGTCCTACCCAATTAGGGGTAAGTTTACAAACTTGGGTATCAAGGGGGAGAGAGAGGTTACTAGAGGATAACATGACTTTATCACTGACTTCAAAGGTGAGATCATGACGATGGTGGTTTGCATATTTTTTTTTCAATTTTGAGCAACAAGGAGGTGAGATTTGGCTTGTTGGAGAGATTGGGATATAATGTCAAGAATGTTGAGTATGAGGAACCTGAGATGGAAGGGAAGCAAGAAGAGAATCTGGAACAAGCAAATCTTGGCCAAAATTGAGAAAGAAAGGAGAAAATCCAATACTTGCATGTTTTGAATTGTTGTAGGCAAATTCTACAACTGCAAGACATTCATCCTAATTTGTATGGTGAACATTGACAAAGGCATGTAGTATATCTTCCAATGTATGATTTTCACGTTTGGTTTGTCTATTAGTTTAAGGATGATAGGCCGTGGATAAAGCAAGCTTGGTGCCGAGTATCTCGAAGAGTGCTTGCCAAAACTTCCTAGTAAATCAAGGATCGTGGTTGGAGATGAGTACACATGGCATCCCATGATGCTTGAAGATATTGTCAAAGTAGATTTATGCTAAAGTTGGAGCATCCACGGTATCATAGGTTGGTGCCAAGTGGATTTACTTACCAAGCTTATCTACAAACACTACAATTTTTGTGTGTCCTTGCTTTGTCTTAGGCAAGGATGTGATGAGATCCAAGCTCATATGTTCCCATCGAGTGGATGGAATGGCGAGTGGTTGAATGAGTCCACTCGGCTTTTGGTTGCTGACCTTATTGCATTGGCAACTCTCACACAATTGGAAAAATTCATGAACATCTCATGTCATATTGGGCCACCACCACCGGTGTTGGAGGGTACCCAAGATCTTTTCCACACCTAGCTATGGGTAAATCATGGGCTTCTTGAAGGCACACAAGTTGAAGATCACCTTTGGCTGGAACATAGATCCAGTCCTCATGGAATAGAAAGGCTCTCCTTGATGGAGAAGATGTTGTACTCCTTATTGCATGCTATAAAGCAACCATGTACCATTTGGAAGAAGGGATCTTGTTGTAGAGCTGACTAAAACTCATTTTGGACCTTGGAGTTAATTGACACCATCATAATTGCCATTGTTATGAGAGGAAGAGACTTCAAATCAAGTCATCGTAATAAAGCATCAAGGATGATGTGGAACCAACCTGGTTTGTACTCAAGTTTGATGTCAAACAACTAGAGTTGTTCCTCCCATCAATGATGTTGACTCTTCATGTGTTCTAAGTGTAAGGTCTGCAACAATGGTTTGTGATCAGTTTGCATGATCACTTGTTTCTCCAAGAGGTAATGCCTCCATACCTTGGTGGCATATATCATTGCAAGTTGTTCTTGATCTCAAGCATAATAGTTTCTTTCAGCCATATTGATTTGGCAAGACACAAAGGCAATGGGATGTAGTCCATCTTAAAATTCTTGTTGCAACATGGCTTCAATTGCAAAGTTAGAAGCATCAAAATCAACCACACAAGGTAGCTGAGGATCATACGGTTGAAGAATGGGCCTTGAAGACACCATATGTTTCAACTTTTGGAATGCTTCTTCATGCTTGGTGGTCCACTAGAAGCTCAAGTCCTTCCCAAGAGGTCAGTCAATGGTGCAGCCACATGAGCATAATAATGGATGAACCATTGGTAAAAACTGGCCAGTCCATTAAATGCCCATGCTTCTATAGCATCCTTTGGAGTAGGTCAATTAGTAATGGCCTTGATTTTCTCCTCTTCCATCTTGATCCCCTCTGATGAGATCTTGTGCCCCAAGAAGGTAACTTCTTTTTGCCAAAAGATACACTTGGACTTCTAATAGTAAAATTTCCATTGTCCTAGTCTTCTTAAGACTTCTTGCATGTGATTCACATGTTCTGCCTTTGTCTTGCTATAGATTAAGATATCATCCAAGAACACCACCACATACTGATCCAATATTCCATCCAACACTCAATGCATCTGATCCATAAAGACTACTAGAGCATTAGTGAGCCCGAATGGTAGAACTCTCTACTCAAAATGCCCATACCTTGTGCAAAAGGCCATTGTTTGCACATCCTCCTTATCAATGGGGATTTTCCAATAGCCTCTACAAAGATCCAACTTGGAAAAGTATTGTGCTCCACTCAATTGATCAAGCAAGTCGTCAGTCTGATGTAAGGGATATGCATGCTTCATTGTTTGCTTATTGAGCCCACGATAATGAATACAAAAATGAAGTCTTCCATCCTTCTTGGAAGAAATAGTACCGGTGCTCCCCAAGGAGAGGTACTATGTCTTATGAAGTCCTTCTCCAACAACTTTGTAAGTGTTTTTTGCAACTCCTCCAACTCCTTTGGTGAGAGTTGATAGATTGGTCTACTCATTGGAGTACTCCTTTGCAATAACTCAATCTTGAAGGGCATACCACGATCAGAAGGTAATCCCTTCTGTACATCATCCAGAAACACATCTGCAAACTCCTAAACTATTGGATCAACCATTGCTTGATGAGGCTCTTGGCTCTCCTCAAATTGTCCTTGTGCAATTGGCTTGATCCACACCGTAAAAGCAGATTTATCTTCCTCCAAAGCTTGCTCTATGGCTACTTCACTAATAAACTTCCCATCTAGGGAATCATTTCTCTTCAAAGCTTGCTCCATGGTTGCCTTCTTGGCAAACTTCCCATCTTGGGGCTCCTCTCTCTTCAAGGTATGCTCTATGGCTACCTTCTCAACAAACTTCCCATCTTGGGACTAATTATTCTTAAGTGTCTTACTCAGAGGTGCCAAATAACCTAATCGGCAATTCCTACCTTGGTGTAATACTTGAATTTGTCGTCGAGTCCAATCAAATTGAACCTTATGACATTCAAGGAAAGGTAGTCCTAGAATGACATCATAGCGTAGGGGTGCCACTACAAACCTCATACACTCCAAATACTCCTTCACAATCTTAAAAGTAACAGGATGTGAGGTATGGAATGCAAAACCCTTTCTACCATCCGCCATCATCAATCTACTTCCAATCATTGGCTTGATAGGAATGCCTGATTCCTTTGCTACTTGCATATACATGCAATTCTTTGAACTTCTAGAATCAACCAAAATCCAACAACCACGATTAGATATCATACCTTGCAAGTGAAGCAAACTTGCATAGGTCAAGCTTTCAATCTCATTGGAACTAATCAAGCTCCCAATAGGTAGCTCAAAATCTCCGACTAGGATTCCTCATTTCCTTGATCATTTTGTTCCACAAACTCCATCTGGGCAACTTGTCAAGGTCATCCATTCCTATGTGGATATTCAGCACTGAGATGTCCAACTTGGCAACAATAAAAACAACCTCCATTTTGTTGCAATCTTTCTCTATCCGTTGCACCAAGTGATCTTTGTTGGATAGCATCAATCTCCATTGGTGTTGGTTCTTCCACCCGTGCGTAGTGTATTGGTAAGCTTTGTGTAGGTCGAGGTCAAGACCAAGTTGTTGCAACCAAGGAATCAAAGCACTCAGCCAATTGCATGGTTTCTTCTATGTTTTTTGGTTCTTACATGGTCACTTCCAATTTGGTTTATGACTTCAATCCCCACACAAATCAATCCAAAACTTCACCTTCTTGTATATCTGGAATTTGCATGATGATATTTTGAAATTGTGTGATGTAGCTCCTTATTAAGCCAATCTACTTCAATTCTGCCAATTTATCTTGTGTGGCTTAGGTGGCATTTATAGTTTGAATTTGACTAAGTATTGCATCCTTGAATTCTGCCTATGTCAAAATTGGTGCAACAATCAGCTTGTTCCACTCAGAATTACCACCAAAGTTTTTCCGCACAATCCAATTGGCTAGAAGCCAAGAGAATTTGTTTCCATTCATCTTGAAGATTGGTGGCTTCAAAGTAACGTTTGCAGTCAAACACAAAATTCTCCACTATGCCCAAAAGATTCTTGCCTTCAAACACCTTGGGTTTTGGAAATTGATGAGATCTTATCCATATCAAATTGGCGCTCCTTCTATATGTTCTTGTCGTTGTTTGTCTCGTTCATCCAACAATCGAGTAAGGTGCTCAATTTGTTGTTGCATCGCAAGGATAACGTCTAGTATTTCTGCCATAACTACTACTATATCCCACTACTCCCAATTTATCTAATTGATTAACATATAGATGCAACACGTCCACCGTTCTCCATAAGTTACAACCAGAAGTATCAAGGGTTCCTCAGACAAGGTAATCATATACAAAAATTATACCCAAAGTGCAAGGTGATGAATTGTGTGAAATACTGCTTGGGTAATATTTGGACATGAAAATCCCAATGGTTTGGTGGAAGTAGATTTGGTGGTCCATAAATTCCATCCATCCCATTCCTGTTGTGATACCAATGTAAAAGACCAAGACCAAGGAGAGAATAGGAGAATGGAAGCTCACATTGGGATGCTGGAATGAAGGAAAACTCCAAATGCCTAGCATGAGCTTTGGATTTGGTATTTATAGGTAGCATACAAGGCCCTTGAGAAGCTTCTCAAGAAGCTTTCTTGAGCCGCTTTCTTAGAGTACAAGCCAAGTTAACCAAGAAGCTTCTCAAGAAGCTTCCTTCTAGAAGCCGTCTACTTGGCATGCAAGCTAAGCTAGTTGGAAGCTTCTAGAAGCTTCCTTCTAGAAGCTATTTACTTGATATGAAAGCTAAGCTAGCCGAGAAGCTTCCCAATAAGCTTCCTAGATACTTCTGGAATATTCTAGGCTAATTTGTCTTCTTTGCTACTTTGTTAGCACTACTAACTTCATCGCTAAACTCTTTGCTAAACTCTTTGCTACTTCATCGCTTAACTTCTTGACCACCATATCTCAATCCATATTGTTACACCTAGCATGAACTTTGGCTTTGGTATTTATAGGGAGCATACAAGGCTCAAGAAACTTCTCAAGAAGCTTCCTTGAGCCGCTTTCTTAGAGTACAAGCCAAGTTAATCAGAAAGCTTCTCAAGAAGCTTCCTTCTAGAAGCAGCTTACTTTGCATGCAAGCTAAGCTAGTTAGAAGCTTCTAAAAGCTACCTACTTAGAGTGCAAGCTAAACTAATTGGGAAGCTTCCTAAAAATCTTGTAGATATTTCTAAATATTTCTAAATATTCTTGGTTAATTTGGCATATTTATTACTTTTTTAGCTCTAACTAACTTTGTCACTAAACTCCATATTTTTACATATTCCCCCCCCCCTACTAGTTAGTGACATCTTCATTGCCATTGAAACTTCAAACTCTTGGATGACCGCTTCTACATTTTGGAGATGAGAAAGAGGTTCCCATGTGGCATCATGAAGGGGGTACCCTTTCCAAAGGACCTTGTACTTAGTATGTTGTCGATGGCCTTGTTGAATGTGGCGATGTGCAAGGATATGATCAACTTCATACTCCTCATGTTCATTGATAAGGATAGAGGTTGGACACAAGAAGGAAAAGAAGATGGGCTAGGAACAAAGGGTGTCAACTTGGAAATGTGAAAGACAAGGTGGATGCGGATATGAAAAGGCAAGGCAATGCAAATCAAGTCGATAAGCAATAGTAGAGAGGATTTGGGTGACATCAAAAGGTCCTATCCAATTAGATGTGAGTTTGAAAACTTGGGTATCCAATGGGAGGGGTAGGTTACTAGAGGAGAGCATGACCTTATTACTGACTTGAGAAGTGAGATCACGATAATGGTGGTCCGCATATTGCTTTTGCCAACTCTGAGCAACAAGGAGATGAGATTTGGCTTGTTGGAGGGATTGGGATATGGTGGTCAAGAAGGTGGAAGTATGAGGGACATGAGATGGAAGAGGAACAAAAGGAATCTAGGTTTAAATTGAGGAAGAAAGGAGATTATCTAATGCTTGCTTATTTGGAATTATTGAAAGCAAACTCAATAGTTGCAAGATATCTATCCCAATTGGTATGATAGATGTTGATGAAGGCATGAAGCATATCCTCCAAGGTCTGATTTGCATGTTCAATTTGTCCATCAATTTGAGGATGATAGGTTGTGGACAAAGCAAGTTTAGCATCAAGTATCTAGAAGAATGCTTGCCAAAATTTCCAAGTGAATTGAGAATAATGGTCAGAGATGAGTACACAAGGTATCACATGATGATTGAATACATTGTTGAAGTAGATTTGTACCAATGTTGGAGCATCCACAATATCAACGGTTGGTGTCAAAGGGATTTTCTTACTAAGCTTATCCACAAACACCACAATTGTTGTGTGACCTTGCTTTGTCTTGGGTAAAGATGTGATGAGATCTAAGCTCACATGTTCCCAACAAGCAATTAGAATGGGGAGTGGTTGAAGGAGTCCACTCGGTTTCTGGTTGTTGGTCTTGTTGCATTGGCAAATCTCACACGATCAGACAAACTCCCAAACATCTTGTGTCATGTTGGGCCACCACCATTGGCATTGGAGAGAACCCAAGGTCTTGTCTACATCCATGTGACCAGCAATTGGTAAATCATGGGCTTCTTGAAGGCACATAAGTAGGAGATCACCTTTGGTTGGAATATAAATTTGTTCCTCATGGAATATAAGGCCTTTGTTGAAAGATAAGGTGTTGTACTCCTTGTCACATGCTGCAAGACAACCTTGTACCATTTGAAAAGAGGGATCTTGTTGTAGAGTTGTCTTAAACTCAATTTGGACTTTGGAATCGACTAGCACCATTGTAATTGCTACCATGATGAGAAGAAGAGACTTCAAATCAGATTGTTGTGATAGGGCATCTAGGATTACATGGAACCAATCAGGTTTGTACTCCAATTTGATGTCAAACAATTGTAGTTTCTCTTCTTATCAATGATGTTGATTGTTAGTCTTGACTAACTCATTGGTAACCTCCATATTGTAAAAATGTGTGTCATATGCCAAGGAGTGAAATACACAACTTGGCATGGCCAAAGTAGTAAATAAAAGAGCTTTTAAGTGAGCCATGGCAAACAAAGGTCCCCCTAAAGGATCTGCTTGTTGTGTATCAAACATTAACTCCAAGACGGTGACTCCTTCTTATGACCAACCATGATAGTAATGAAGGGAACCAGGAGAGCCATATTGGATGTAGGAGGTTGAAGGTAGCAATTATGAACAACCATAAAAAAGGAATGAGACTTGGAAAGGATCCATTGGCTCCTAAGCTCTTTGAAGACAGTACTTGAGAGATGTTATTAAAAGAATTCTCAACATCCACTTATGGGACGATCCATTTCAAATGGATATCTAGGAGTGCACTGATGCCTAAAGATATAGCCTCACAAACTCTAGGTGTAGCTCTTCCAAATTTATGTGGACTGAGGTGCTCTCAAAAGTGAGATCAATGTTTAAGAACAATAGTATGGCTAACTAAGCACAAAACAAGATCTCAAATAGCAATTGGTCTAATGATCCTTGTGTCCTTCTCCATCACAAGAAGTAGACTAGCATCTAATACCCAACTAATTGATGTAGGAATGTCTCCCGTCATTATTGCTATAGTCACTTAAAACAACTTGGTAAATCCACTATAAGGATCATATGCTTGAAAGTAATTTCTAAGATGTTCATATACCATCCTTGACAAGCCTCCTTAGGAAGGTAAGGGGCAATGCACAATGCATGTGTAAAAAGCAACAAAGAAGACGTAAAATATATGAAGACATAAAAGGTCCTCAGATTGATAATCTAAGACCTCCAATGGTACTACCTCTCTTGCCATAAGATGTAATGAGCGTATGAAAGAGATAGTCTCATCAATGGGACTAGCCATAGACAAAAAGTGTAGCGCTTGTGCTGCTCTACTAAACTATCCTACCTGACCCAATGTCCAACACCATCATAATTGAGTGGAATTTGTGGTAACCTATCAGAACCTATGTCCTAAATGTGTAACCATAACCGACTCCTCTTATAGGGCAGCCCAACTCCTCTCAAAATCAATGAAATCTAGCAACCACCTATCTATGCCCCACACATCTCTCTCTAGCATAACAAAGTCACCGTTGAGGGAGTAAGGGGAATAAGAACCATGCTAACTCATCCAAGAGATCATGTGCCAAACAATCAAGTGGTAGGCAAAAAGCATATCTAGTCTCATCATGGAGTGTACGGGATAGCCTATGGAATAAATGTGTGCATTGAAAACTGTAATACCAATAGCTAGATATATTATCTAGAGGTGAAAATTAGCTTTGTAACATTTGGAAGGATGTTTTATATGATTTACTAAGTAGATTCGATAAAGATATCACCAAAGAGTACTTCTACTAATAGAGCTAGAGTCAAAAATAGACTCTAAACTTTAGAGTCAATTTTGGAGGCCTAAATGGATGAATTAGGTCAAAAAGATTCAAGTGCCTCCTCACCGACTTCCAAGAGAACAAAGGCTGGCCTTTTGGCCCCCCTTGTTTGTCTCGTTGAGAGTTTTCTAACAATACCTCACCCATGCAATTTTGAGATTCTTATAAGAAGATTCTCTAAATATTCCCTTTTGTCAAAGCTTGTTTGACCAACCAGATAAGACAAGAACCAACATGTCACCCATGCATGCAACTAATCTAAGGGTAGAGCTTGCTGACATGTCACCAATCCATGTATCTAATCCAAGGGTGGAGTTTCCTTTAAGGGAATCCTCTTTGCTATATAATAAAGACGATGTGCTCCTTTGGGGCATAGGAGTTTTGAGTGTAAAGCTTTGTGTTTCTTCTTCTGGATTTTTGGGTTCTCTTGTCTTGAAACATTACAAAAACAAGTCTCAGATAACCCCAAGATAACCTGCCTAAAATGCTAACTACTCCTACGTATCCCTAGAACGATTAACAAAGAAATAAAGGAAGCATACGTTATCCCGAGTATCATCATTGTAGACGTGGTCGTTTGTCTCACATGAGCATCCCAAGTGATCCAATCATAGTCCTTGTGCATCCTTCCCATAAGGATTGTTACCCCTTGCAAGGTAAAGCATAATTGACACATTGGGCATGGTGTATCTTGAGCTGCTCTGGGCGGCCCCCATGGGAAAGTGTAGGCATGGCTAGCACAAGGTTAACAATAGGAACACACTATGCTCCTTTACATATCTCTTTATACCTTAAAAACAACAAACCCTCCCATCTCAACTCACATGAGTAATGTTATCTTTCCAAAATGTAAAAATTATAAACTTCTCATAATTTTAAATTCTTGTCAAAATTTTCAAACTAAATTTCCATGGAACTCAAACATGAATACAAAAAGATTAGAAATGAAAATTCTTGTCACATCACTCTCTCATAATTTTCAATTGTCATCTCAAAAATGTTCAAACTAACTAAATTTCCAATGGAACTCAAACATAAATAAAAAAATATTAGAACTGAAAATTCTAAACCCATCACTCTCAAAGTGAAATAATCACTCTAAACCCAAAAAAACCTAAAAGTACATATAATTTTTTATTCAATTCTCCATAGCTTTCAATCTATATACAAATAAAGCCAAAAATAAAAAAAATGAACAGAATAGACTATTCACTCATGTGATGTTTGCAAGTGAACTCTCCAAAACTAAATAATATCTTTCTCCCTCGCGAGTGAATCCAGAGGAAAAGTCGGCATCTTCTTCAGCATTATCACATGGATGGAGACACGAGGAAAAGTCGGCATCTTCTTCAGCATTATCACATGGATGGAGACACGAAGCTGATACTTACAGTTATATAGTTTTTATTCCTACGTAATCTCTTTTAGTTCGTGTCCACTTCTCCTATATACTCTCTCAACAGAATATGATATTGTCCGTGTATATTGGTCTGTAGAGCTTCCACTCCACCTCTGTAGATGACAATAATTTCACGAATACCCAATAATGTATGAGAGAAGTTCTTCAATATTTGCGTGTTGTCGTGATAATACAGCGGTGAACATCGTCTGCTGTAAGAGAACTTAATACAGCGGTGAACATCGTCTGCTGTAAGAGAACTTCCTTTTATTCTACAAACTTCCATCCTGAATACTTGGTGGACTGAGAATTCATAAGAAGTTCGTAGAAAAATATCTGTGTTCAGAGGTGAATAGAAACATTGTTGTAGACTCCAAATGTTCGTTGACTATTGTCGAAGATTTAATTCTCATAATCAACTGAAATCATCGTGGTCGGAATTATATCGAGACGCTAATGTATACTCAAGATGTTGGTACAAAATTCTTGGAGATTGAATCAACCCACACACAGGTGCACTCTCAACAAAATAGTCAAACTTCAAATAGTGTGTAGTAGCCCAAAGCTGGACAGAAAACGAAGTATTGACCAGAATGTGTAACACGAAGCTGTCCAAGAAATGTAGCCGGACGATGTTCCTTCACATTTCTCTTCTCCGGTGTCGCATCTACGATGCACGCACTGATGCGACACTGGACAAGAGAAACGTGAAGGAACACCAAGAAAGGCGAATCCAATACTTGGCTAAAGAGAAGGTAACGAAAATTACAATTCGTCCTGAAAGGATTACCACTCATAGTGGTGAGAGAAAGAACAAACTCATCATGACTATCACTAGAAAGAACTCCAGAAGTTGGCCTTGAGCAATCGAGGAGATTGAGGATAATGAGGTAAGAGGAATATCTACAGTAAAACCATCCTACTCTTGGGATTTCTAAAGCTGATGTCTTTTTCATATTCTACACGGCGGCTCGTCTGCCTACTAAATTGGTCTTGGTGTAGTTGCGGACGTGACTAGATTCCGTGACGCGGTCTCTACCTCATTACTCTCTATATCATGCCTTACTGAAGATCTGCAGAACTGAAGGACAAGCAAAGAGGTAAAGAGATTCTGGCACTGACGTCGCGTCGGCGTTGTTAACTGTCTCTACAATCACGACACAACTCTTCTTGTTGCTGCATCTCTGTTACATATCCTTTTGTGAAGACTTCCAACATGTCGACCTGCAACCAAGCTAATAGCAGGACCCTGGGCTTCTGACGTTTTATCTTCAACATGGCCGGATCACCCTTCTAGTCCTTTGAGCGATTTCCTGGCCAATCCTGCCCATGCTCTGGCCTTCGCCTGCGTATCCGAGTTGAGCCATGCCTTTTCTGCTCGACGTTGATTTTGTCTGGAATTTTTTGCTCTCTTTGGAGCAAGTCTTTCGTCCCTGGAGATAAAAGCAAGTTTGAAGCGCTCTGCCAATGACAAAACTGGAGAATCTTTGTCTACCGGACTTTGGGAAACGACCCTCCTCGATGTCTTGACTGCCCAGGTTTCCGGATCAATGCCTTCCACTAGAGCCGCATCCAACACAGCCCCAGGGGACGCTTCCCGGGGTACAGACAGATGTTGAAATCCTTTAGAGAAGGGTTTAGGATTTACCACTACACGAGGGCATTCTGTCTCAAGACGTTCTTTAGATTTTTCGTCTATTGATGGCTGCATAAAGACAACCAAGAGGTCAGTTAGAAGTTCGCTTTTACCGTCAGATACCATGGTCATTTCTTCTACAATATGCTGGAGAGAAGCTCTTAAAACAAGCTCAGTTGAAACCATCACCACCACCGGTCTTAGCTTAGAAGTGGAAAATAGCGAAATATGACTACACTTTCACGTACAAGTTACTAATTCGCAAGAAGCTGAACTTGATAGATCTGACCTTACCCTAATATTCTACAGTAGAGCAAACTTTAACACGAAGGAGTTTCTAATCTGAGCGTGTGCACCAAGCAAAACTATCGATTGTCCTTAGCCAATAGGAAGAGGGATTCAGAAAACCATACCCAGACAAGCCACCTCAACGCTTGCCCACCTTGCCCAACCTGCTGTATGTCAAGTTCTTCCCAGCTGTCTTCAGCTTCTTCACTCAAATTCAATTTCGGTAGGATATAACCCAATGCCAACCTCGCACTGGCATTACTCGAAGGTGTTCCTCTGCTTACGCACACATATCAGTCTCGGTAGAATACACCAATATGTGCATATATAAACAGATATAATCTGCCTTGTAACAGATTAGTTGTAAAGCAAGTGATACTACTTACATCATGTTCCGCATAACAAGTACAAGCCTGAGACCACATCAGTACAAAGTGGAGGTAAAGCAAAGCAAACATTGTATTTGATTGACAACAGTGTAGCACAATCAAAATTACTGTAAAACAAAGAACCAACAACCTGGAGCTTATTAGTGACATACCCAAAACGAAGAGTGTGGAGAAACGGACTATGCTGGACTAAGATCCGCACTGCTCGTGGTGTAAGGCGGCTACATTTACTGTCACATAGATGCGTCAAATGTGAGTTGTTTGCCAACTCCAACTCTGAGCTGGAGAACGATCTGCCACTCGAAGTCGTACAAGACCACTTCCGTGGTCGCATGTGCCACAAGAAAGTCAAGCTTTTGAGTGAAAGGTTCTCCAATTTAGACCATCGACGAAAACAGTCAAATGAAAACTGGTGCTTGCATATTATACCTTATGTCAACAGCGTGCAGACGAGGACAGGTCTTGGCAACAACCTCGATACTGGCATCAGTAATGTCAGATCCTGATATGTCTAAAACCTCCCAGGTTTCATCGGCCAAAGCGATTAAGAGTTCGTCACAGAGTAGATCCCTCCTGCGAGCAATTGCAAGCAGAGAAGCCTGCTAATTTCCACAAACAAATACATCAAAATTGTGTAGAAAGTTAAACCCTAATCTACACATGATTTATAATTGCAAGCAGAGTTAAGTCGACAAACATCACACCACAACGTCTAGTGATCTAATCAATACGATATCCCAAAATAAGACCATCTAACTTAACGGATTCGAACGTAGGACACTTCAGTGACCAGAACCGTCGGTAATTTTGAGAATTATGCTTCCTACGGTTCTTAAGTATGTATAAGTTCTTTTTTGGCACAAATATTGGCAACAATTGGATTCCCAGGAGGACAAATGAGGGCCACCGTAACGTTTCAATTAGCTTCAGTCGAACAGGATCCAACGTCTCCTTCATCAACATTTACAACCTAGTGTTTCAACTGTAAGTGGACGTTCTTTGGACGATTTTGTGCGGCAAGAAAGAGTAGCACCTTGATAGAAGCTGGGAAAGCCGGAGCAACCAGGTGAATTTCCTCAATGACGTCTTCTAAATGGCGACCCAAACTTCCCACACATAAATTAACCAAACTTCTGCATTTTCTGGAGGGCTTTCTCCACTCTCCTGTAAGTGCGTGCAACGATGTGTGAGCCATATGCGAGCCTCTGGAAAGGCTTTCCACTCTACACTCAAGTAATAGCTCCCTTTTTGAACTTGTGTTGTAAGGTTTAGCAAATGTAGCAAAACAGCTAGTTTTGTCTTCATAAAACTAGGTTCAGTTCGACAATCTAACTAAAATTCATCTTGCGGAAATCTACTGGTGATGACTTGAAGCTCAAAACGATACTCGTGAATAAAACATGAGTGTGGAGCTACTCTGCCCCCAAATTCTAGATTGCTAGATCCCTATCCGAAATAGAAGCGCATACCTGCAAACTTTGGTCGAGAAGTCTGAAGCGTCCGACAGCTCGACGTATCCTCCAAAGCGGAAAGATGAACGTCTCTTACTCGGACTTCCGCGGCATCTCGACCAGCTTTCTCCATGACAGAGACCTCCTGAACTACACCACTTACTCCAATTGCCCACAAACTGCCTCTTAACTTAAACACCGCCGGAGCAAATCCCAAAATCTACATCCAATTTGGCAAATCCAGAAGCACGCCTCCAGTGGCTCGTCATCTCGAGCCTCTATCTCTACTCCAAGTTCTCCTTTGCTGATAAAACCCAGTATCGGCCCCGATAATTAACATCTTCCGAGCAGCAGTCTGTCCTCCTGATCCGTCGCCCTAAATCAGTACTCGACATCTTCTCCCAATTCCTAGCATCGGCAGCCCCGCTGCTTTCTCGTAATTTCTGCACCGACACTTCCGCGAGCTCGTGGAAGATTCAATTGTACTGCGATTCTCTGTCCCCTTGTAAACTCTGGACGCACCCCGAGGCACTCACTGTCACTGCTCCTTCTGATCGATCCCACGGAACGTGCACGCGAAGAAGAGGAGGACCTTCCTTTAACGAAGAACAAAAGAAAAGGCGACCACATACAACACAAGAAGGATGGGAAGACCCGATCAAGCCGTACAACGGAGAGACAAAAGAAGAACGAAGAACTATGACCTTCAAAGTTGTGGATGAACGGAATGCTGGATAACGGTGGACAGATGGACGGCGTTATGCAGCTGTACGTAAATACACCGTGACCTGAGAGGAGCGGATCCAGCATGTAGAGGAAAATTCCCGACACGTTTTGAAGATTTCCGAAATTGGAAAACGGCCGCCGGGAAGCTACCACATGAAGTACTCTATCTACTTTTCTATGTTTAGCTTGACACACATCCCGGCGAAAGCAGCATTTTGAAAGTTTTGGTGGCATCATGTGTTCCCTGGGGGAGGTCACCTTTTCTCACCAGAAGATTCCCCGGTCGTGCCGGTCGTTGAAGACTGGAATCACTGTACAGGCCAGTATTGTAAACTATACCGGACGACTTACCCTGGATAAACTTTGGACGTTTCTCGTGTTTCAGATAATCCAAACGTGATAAAACAGGCAAGGTGTCAAAAATAAGCCGGGAGAGAGCGAAGTCGTTGGACCAGCCGGCAATTTCCAGAGTATTCTGAGCAAACTGGATTTTCGTTCGAATTTTGGCAGGTCTTGGGGAACTCCTCGAACAGTGGAGTGGACGGCAAATTGACGATGCTTTATGACGATTCTTTAGAACATTCTTTCTGCGAAGAATCGTGACCAGCTATTGAGAACAGAGTGAGGTTGACCACCTCATTTTCGTTGACGTACCACAGCTAAATCTAGAGGTGATGCCTGATAGCGGCGATGAGTTTTTGGAGGATCCATTCGACGGGCTGTCGTGCAGAGGTGGTCAAGTGTAGTTCCAAGAGGGACTATACTTCGGTACTGTAAAGTCTTCTCCTTCTTCGTTTCCTCCCCTTCTCTTTCTTCGGCAGCAGTTTATTTGGAGTGTGCGTAACCAGGAGGAGAAGGATTAAAATTGAGCGCTGGCAATCGAGGTGAGGGGAATCAGAGAATTTTATCATGTGAGGGGTCAACAAATTTCTCAATACTTGAGGGTGTGGACGAGGATCCGGTGGAGGTTAGCAAATTGGTGCAGAATTAACAATGGTAAGAAGTATATCATGTACAGATTTGAATTGGTCCGTGGGAGTTGATTGTGCTGGTGAGAGGCACAAGAGCAGTGCGTGAGACGAGCGCCTTCTTAGGTTTCGGAATATTGCGGAGAGAGTAGGCGATACCGGGGAAGGAATTGCGGAACTCCGACTGCGCTGAAGAGGAGGCGAGTACGGAGGAACAGATTTAGAACTAAACTTTTAGCCATGGCAGTGGGGAATGTCTGGCCTGAAGAAAGTGTAAACGATCAGTGGGATAATTTGCGGAAGCAGGTATGGTCCTTTATTCATAGTGGAAGATGGATCTGGAGAATTTGCATGTGGAGTCAGAATACTGTCCATTGAGATTGGAGTTTGTATTTGCATCTATGCGGAATGACTTGAGATCTCATTCAAGCTTGTTATCCATACATGTGACCTATTCCAAATAGAATTAACCTTCTCTTGTCTCCGATCTGGAGAGTAAGATCTGAATGATATACGGGGTATGGAACTATCCTGCGTGATGGTTCTTACTTGACATCCAATTCTGGCCCCTTTCCAGCGCACAAGCTGCAATCAATCTGTACATCATTAGATCCTTAACATGAGCAGTAAATTATATCATTGTTTAATCTGTTTATTGAAAAGAAAACTGTCGAAAAAAACTCGAATTTGATACGCCACAGCTTGATTACTGGAGATGTCTTTATGTTGTTCCACCTCAACGGCGCCTTCTGGCTCTCTTAGCTTCTACAGTCTTTGAAGCTTTTATGCTCTTTTCTGTCGTGGGCGCTGGTTCATGTAACCGCATATGTTCTTCGCCAGAATTGTCAATAGTAATATCCTGAAAGCCACAATTCTTTCCAACTTGATCTTGGTCCAGATTACGTTTAAGGAAAGATGAAAGCTAGGACAGCTCATCTTACTGGATTAGTGTTTAGATGATATTCTGTGAATGAGGGTCAAAAACTCCACCTGGTTTGCCTATATTTGCCTTCTCCTCTTCCCAGGACTATGGATCCCAAATCTACAAGGAACTTTGTAGACTTGAATGAGGTCCACGCTTTGTTGCTTTGGAGAAGGAAAGGGTATTTTTCTTGATCTTGTAAATCACATTTTCTTGTCTCAGACAAAGTCCACCTAGCTTCCTCGTAGTTAGGAATATAGCGCAAGTGGCAATCTTGTCATTCGTCATTGCTATTCTTATTTTACTTGATTCATTGATTCTGTGGTTACTAGTTGTATTTGTTGTATTCTTAACTTTCTTGTTCTCTCTTGCAGGCAAGGAAGCTGGAGAGTGAGCTAGATGACAAATTGGTTGCTTACCGCAAAATTGCTATTGGACCTGAAGATCCAGAAAATGGAGTCGAGGCATCTATTAAGGAACTTTTGAAGAACTTGCAACAAGTGAATACTCAAATGCAAGCAAGGGTGTCGAATGGCGGCTCACATGTTCTTTCTCATACTCTAGCTCGCCATAAAGACATTCTTCATGAGCTAACTCAAGTAAGAGCAAGTAACACGTTTCCAATCTTTTGTGCACAACACACGTCTTCCCTCTCTTTGGAAGGCGACCTGCTGATCTTTTGTAGGATATTTGGAGTATTTCCAAGGAGAATATTACGAGAGAACGACATTAGAATACTTCTTAAATGTGCCAAAACGCATGTCAGTTTGTTTCGACTAGTTCTCGTTGGTAGTAGGATAGTTTAATTTGATCTAATTGCAGGTGGTTTATTAAAGGGCTGGAAGTTGACCACAGCGCTGAACTTGAATTCGAGTAAATATCATATAAATTCAGGTTATTAATAGCATTTCTTTGACCTGTTTTTGAGCTTAGAATTATTTGCATCTTTGCAAAGTGTAGCACTTCTGATCGAAAGATGACCCTCCTACTTCTCTTAGCTGCTTTTAAGTAGGGATGTTTATAAGGTATGCTTGCAGTAAATCTTCTACTAATTATGTATACTTTATTTTCTTATTCTCCTCTTGCACAGGAGTTTGCCCGGATCAACAGTAGAGCTAAGGTTAATCGAGAGCATGCGAAATTGCTAGAAACCTTCAGCCGATCTAATAAGAAGAAGGACCCTGAAAATGGGCAAATGGATTCAGCAGAACAGTCATTACTTCGAGAGCAAGCAGCTATCAGCAGGAATAATGGACGGGTATTGATCAGTCAAACTATCTGCCACCTGCCAACATGATGCAAATATTTCATTTATCGTATAGCTCTCTTCTCACTAAAATTTGTGGATTGCACAGCTTGATGAGGTAATCGGGCAGGCACAGGCAACTTTCAGCTCCTTGAAGATTCAGGGCTCGGTATTTGGAGATACGAATGCGAAGCTTGGCTCGGTTTTAAAAAGTTTACCTTCGGTAAGTAAACTCAACCTGCCTACTCTACGAATTAAGTCATGTGTGAACCAATGTTGGTAATTTTATAATTTAGAGCAATAGGCCCTACAAGGGGAACTTGAGAACCGTGGTGAAAGTAAGCAGCATGTGATGAAGTTCTAGAGAGTTACAGGTGTTGGAAACAAGATCGGAAATGCAGACCTTAACTGAATAAACCTATATACACCTTGCCTCTATGTGATATCTGCGTTAGTCATAACTGATCTTACGTCCAATTGTTTTCTTGACCTCCTTATTTGCAACATCTGGTTTACTTATCTACTTATACATGTATACATCGCTTATGACTTGACATCGTTGTATTCTTTTGCAGGTGAATGGCATCTTGTCGGCCATTAGACGCAAAAAGTCGCTGGACAACATTATCTTAGCGATTGTAACATTCGTCTGTACAATATTTATCCTTATGTACTGGATTTCGAAGTAAGTCATTTGAATCCGCTCGTGAATTTTAATACGGGTCTTCAATACTAGAAGGCAGAAACTTAGGTGTATAGTAATTCTGTACTGATTCTTTCAACGAGCAGCAGCCTGTGCTCATGTCTCAACTTTTGTCCAAGGCAATCAATTGTTGATGGTCGAATACTGTCGACTGTCAAGGTTTGAACTTCCTTGAATCCCTGACTACAGTGAAGCATTCTAGCTTCATTTGACTTATCCCGTGCTATGGTTCATTATTGTATCCTGTAAATCCTTCTCCTTTCTATTTGTCATTTAGGACAACAAACTTAAAGCATCTTCTCATCAAAGAATATTCACTGCAATGATGCAACGGACCAAATAAACGCGTCAAGAATTCATTTCAAGAAGATTGGAGAAAATTAGCCGCAGGTTTGAACGTCACTGAGTGTGAACCCTACGTTCTCTACTTTCTCCTTTTAATGAGGTAATGAACATAGTGAAAGATCAAGAATTGAAGTACAGTAAGGTACTTGTCGATTATAATACAGGGGATTAAGTTCTAATGTAGAAAGATGAGCTCTCCCCTTCGGGAACAGGTTAGTAATCAACAACCCTTGATCACCCAACATTGTCACCTAAAAGTCAGATAATTAGAATTCATCCCGGAAGATATATAAGT
Organism: Lunularia cruciata; assembly: GCA_948567375.1. Classification (NCBI taxonomy): domain Eukaryota; kingdom Viridiplantae; phylum Streptophyta; class Marchantiopsida; order Lunulariales; family Lunulariaceae; genus Lunularia; species Lunularia cruciata. The sequence goes on along the minus strand of OX419755.1, from coordinate 82,797,734 downwards.
AATATACCTTTATGTCTTGAAATTTGTACACATCTTGTTTGCGGATAATAAAAATAGATACACCAGTTTATAACCGGTGTTGTGAATTTTTATGTTCTCTCTCCGCTGGAAATCCAGTTAGGTAAAAGACAGTATTTTAGGGACAACTAGTTTCAAGAAGAAAACATCACACCATTGGAAAAGCGATTTCTACTCATGAAGACCTAGTACCATGCATAAGAAGAGTTTGGATAGGTGACAATTTTAGGTGATGAAGGTTTGTTGATCACTAACCTGTTTCCAAAAGGGAGAGTTCATCTTTCTAGAGCGGTTCTTTCTAGTAGTTTAGAGCGGTTCTCGAGAAATGAAACTAAACTGTAAAGTGATCCGTAACGATCCAACTTTAATTACGAAGTAAAATAAATGTGTAAAAGAAAACTATATTTAATCGATTGCCTTCGTGCCCTCATGAAGCACTCTCAAACTAAATATAACCCTGGTGAAATATCTACACCTATAGAGTCGTTGAGTTATTAACTTTTAAGAGTTTAAGACTACTGTCATCTTGTTATGGCCTGAAGTAAGTTTATTCATCTATATGGTGGTGATCATCACAAATATTTCCTACATGGTGAAGGTGAATAAAAAAAGAATAGATAGATGCTTCTAAAGATCGGTAGATAATAAATGGTATTTATTTTATTAAATGCATTCCTTGCATAAGTTCAAATTACGGTTTTATGTGGTGAGAAGTGGACCCAAACACTTAGAGTGGACCGAAACATCATTATTCTGCATCACACAAAAATAGAGAAAACAAAGAGTAAATTTTTGCATATATATATTCCATATGTACACACCACTGATGTTCATTTCATTCACCCACAAAACATTGCACATTTCTCTCTTGCCTTGGAGTTATATGGAGCTATGGACACAGAGTTCCACACATTTGTCAAGGAGTGTGCGATAGCTTACCATGTTAGGCAGCAGGGTATCACTCCCATACTTTGTAGCATATTTTAGAAAGCTTGTGTCCATTGCTCTACGAAGTGCAATGGTTGGTGCAATCCATAAGAGAGCAATCACATTAGGTGATGTTTCTTCGGATATTCCAGTTATTTGTAGACCATACGACTTGCATAGCTAAGATATCTTAGATGCGGTAAGGCAAATTTCTCATATAGACTCTATTGGAGCTTAGCCCCATTTTAATTTTTTAAGTCTCTCCCTTGTTCGGCTTGAGGGGTCTTCCCATCCTTCGTTTTCTCTACACGGTCACCCTTGTCTTTCTCCCTTGCTATATTAAAATTTAGATATAATAAAATAGAACACGCTAGGGTTTTGCTGGATTTGACAATGATAGCACATCACCTATATTCTCTCCTCCTCCTCCATCGTCTCCTTACTCTCCACGATATAATTATATTCATCATACTCAAAGGAGAACACCCTTTCCTATAACACTATTATTACAGTCTTAATCCCCACCGGGACAAAAGAATGATATACAAAGCATCCAGCGGACAAATTGAAGCTCCTTCCCAGAGAACAAAGAAACTTGACGCAAGGCATTTGGCAGTCCGTCAGAAGGAAGCGCCGGTGCATGAAGGTGGACCCAGAAGGGAGTGAGGAAAGCAGCCTCTACAGAGAAGGCTTGACTGACTTAAACTTGAGGCCTTGCTTGATGGGGCTCGTCAATCCTATGTGGCAATGGATGTCACAAACGCGAGAGTTTGAAACACAGGAACACTGGATCCCAGCACGGACTCACTTCATGCCAAGTATAGCTCGTGGAGAGCGTGGCACTTGTGGGTTGGTCAACTCGGATGAATGCCAAACAGCTGGTTGGTTAAGTCTTTCTCTGCAGCCACTACAGCTTGGCGGTGCTATCCAAAACCAAAACCAAACCAGCCCGGACGGTGCGAGCAAACCGCGCTTGAGGAAGGAATCAGGAGTGGCGCTTGCGGACTCTTGGCTGGAAGCGAGGCGTGGTTGAGTGGAGGCAGAGAGGAGAAGCGCGCACACGTGAGTATGGGTTGATCTTGTCCGCGCACCGTAAGAAAGAAGGGAGGAAGAATTTCGCGGTGTAGACGGACGCCTTTTGCTCGTCCCTGCGCTGTAGGTGGAAGGGCTCATGTTCATTGATGGTCCTGGAGTTAGATCGAATTTTTGTGGATTCGAATTGGTCGATTGATTGATTGCGCTAACCAGGGTGGAGCAATCGATGAAAGCGGAGGGAATTATTGTGTTGTGAAGGGGTAGCCAGCTGACTGACTGACGGGAATGAGCGTAGGGCACGATGAGTGCCGGTGCTTTATCGAGGACCGAGAGAGCACATCAGAAGTATAGGGATGGAGATTTTGCGGAGGCGTTGAAGCTATATTCAAGTGCTTTAGCTGTAGCCAAACGCGCTCCGCATCGTATTGCGCTGCACAGCAATCGGGCTGCTTGTCATCTAAAGCTTCAGAGCTACAAAGAGGTATGTTGTGTGTTGTCTAGAGGAGTGCGTAAATGTCTTCTGGCTGAAGAGGATTTGTAAGCACTGCTGCTTGCTGCAGATCTCTTCTGCCTATCTATGGTCATGTGAAAAAATTTGAACAACTTACATGTTGGGAAGCTGTCAATTTGCTAATCATCACTTCGCTTTGATAAGCTTAGCTCAACGCTAGTATCCTGAATGGTCAAACAGATCAGTACTGCAATTTCAAGTGCTTGCTGGAGGGGTGAATGTCCAAATCTCAAGTAATTGCTATCAGGAATTCCCAATGGATTGTCAAGGATCGAGATTCCGATTTGCTATTGTTTTCAAGCGTTTTGTGGGAACTACTTTCCATCTTGATTACATGTTGTCGTGCATAGGTGACGCTTTCAAATACATCTAGGTAGATGTGTTTCAAATAGCTATTCGATTAGCATTTCATGTCGAGTTTTAGCATCTGTGACATGTCAGAAGCATGCTTCAGGAATAATGAAGTATTCGGTTCACAAGTTCACATTCTCAGACAGTCAATAATGGACAAGCATCGGAATGCTTCTACGACACTTTTAGGTTCAGAAGCAGCTGTTATACTTGAGTTTTGTGTGATATTTTTATCTTGTCTGGCTCATCAAAAATATCTCTAGAAACGTATGAATGTGATTGTGATAGCATGCCGTCTTTGTATGAGACGTTTCAGGCCGCAGATGAATGCAGTGCGGTGTTGGAATTGGATCCGAAGCATGCGGGTGCCCTTATGCTTCGAGCACAGACGTTGGTCGCCCTGAAGGACTACCATTCAGCTCTCTTTGATGTCAACCGCCTCATTGAGCTTGATCCATCCTCTCAGGTCTATCGGGGTCTGCAAGCTCGTCTGAAGACCCAGTTGGTACGTATTAGTACACGCTCCCTGATGAATTCAAATACAAGGCGTTTGCCTTGTATTTGAATTCATCAGGACTGCTTGTCCTCCTGTGTTCTTTGACAGTAGATGATATTGTGAATTGACTGGTCTTCATCCAGCGTTTCAAACTCCAGACATGTTAATATTGTGATTTCTCCCGGTAATCTTGCCTCTACGCTTATCGTCCTTCGGTTGCGTGGTACCTTCGTCTATACTTTTAAGAGTATTGTAGTGGACGGTATTATGAGTGAAGTGGTTGCTTATCACGTGTATCAAGGGAAGTCTTGTGATGAAAGTCCTTCACCGAAGAAGAACCATGAGTCAAGATCAGTAACACGAATACGTAATAGGATTCACTAAGTTTGAATCATATTATGGACAATCTGGACCTTATCTTGTCCCTCTATACCCTACCTTCTCAACTAGGTACTTGCTTCTTGTGGATAGAACAAAGAGCAGCTCAGAGTTAGAAATGAAGAAATGTTGGACTGTTATCTCCTAATGGAGTAATAATTTACAGTTTCTCCTTCGTCTCCGAATTGCTTTTGATGTCCTTGATAGCACCATCAAGCTGTATTCACTTCGATTGTTACTGTAGACTTTGCCGGCGATTACTGAAGAGGACGAAGAAGAAGAGGAAGATGGGGAGGGCGGGGCACACCCAGACTCACCCAATAGTGCGGCCGACAGAGATGCTGAGGCATTGATGAATTCATTCCCTACCGCCGAGGAAGACACTCCTCAGCCTAAAGGATGGGATGCGATTCCCAAGCCGTTGGGCCACTCAAAAGTAAACTATTCCCGGTGGGAAAGCTTTGCAAATGACTTAAGTAGCGATGATTCAGATGAGGAAGAAGAAGAGCCACAGTACAGATATCGCTTCCGATCGGTGAACTTCGCGAAATAAGTATCACTGGTGTTAGAACTTGGGGCTTGTTATTATCTAGAGAGATATACTTTTGCACCCTTACCATTAACCACCTGATGGACCTAGGATTCAGTGTTGATTGAATATTATTCGCTATCTTTGAGGGTCCCTTATAGGAGAAAGGTGCATTCTTATAGTCGATTCTTATCGGGGCACCCTGATTGGACAGAAACAAACCCTCACACTGACATTGCACCGTCGATCCGAATGCGAATGGTGTCTGACCTCGGAAGAAATGCAGGATACTTTGTATCATAGTCATTAAACATCTTTGGTACCACAGTAAATATGACAATGTATAAGTTGTCCACTCATCAGAATTACCTGGGTTCCTAGCCTAGTTTTGCCTTCGCGATTTTGTGCCATGTCTTAATTCCTCTCCCCAGCCCTTCACAACATATCAATGAGTTGGGAAAGTTTATATGCCTGATTAAGAGTTACGTCAATTTGATAAGTGTTGTTAAACATTTTTGCTGCCTCGTTTTTGTTTGAGATGGAGAAGTTGCCATTGTAGAAATCATATTTGTGCACTCGGACACAATTCATTATTTGACTCCATTGACGGACATAGATAGGTGGATGGTTGGCATGAAGTGTCCTCGATTCTTCTACAGCAGCGAACTGGGCTCTGGAAATTGCAGTGGAGTATAGTTGAACAATACTGTACTGGTCTTGGCTTTATTTTCAATATACATGTCAAGTTCAGTGAAAGAGAGGATTGGCTTGTGAAAGTACATTAGTTTCCTCATGAGTCGACTTAAGTTGCACGGTGGAAGCATAGCGCTCTTGTCACAACTAATACTGTCAAGGGTTGAAAGATTTGTTCAGTCACTTGAGGTTGCTTTTTAGTGTGTAAGAGACGTTCAGGGTAGCTATACACTTTCGGGCTGCCGCATTAAGGTTGCTTTTTAGTGTGTAAGAGACGTTCAGGGTAGCTATACACTTTCGGGCTGCCGCATCAAGGTCGCTTTTTAGTGTGTAAGAAACGTTCAGGGTAGCTATATACTTTCGGGCTGCCGCATTCAGACTTCTTACTGTCTCGAGTTGAAGCCTTACCTTTTCTCGTCGGTACCTAATCACCTTCTAGTCTTGGTGACTGGATAGCCATGCTCTACTTAAATATGCGAGATAGTTATGTTCAGATTCATTTGCATACGTTTCGCATTTCTTTACGAGTGCAGTCAACGTACCACCTTCCACCTACGCATTCCAGTCAATACAGCTCCGGTAGTAGTAATGGACGTCTTAAACAAGTGTGTGACACGCTGTCACAAAACGTCCCGCTGGTTAGTACCACCAGGGACCAGCCGAAGGGTCACCATGAGTGCTAGCCTTTTATTGGGTATTGAGTGTCTAGTTACTGTAATCCCCCTGGAGAGAGGTGCTAATAGGAGTGGAACCAGCTTCGCGACACGGACCTGCTTTGCAGATAACGGTATAACAAGAATGATCAGATGTGGAAGATATTATCAATCGAGAATTCAGTTCTGATTGATGACTTGCTGATTGGTCTCTGCACTCAAATAATAGATTTCTAGTCATGACGAATCATGAAATTCTGGTCTGTTGGTTTACTTTCGCAATTCAAGGTATCCTTGAATTTCAAGCTAAGGCATTCCAACCCACTTCGGCAATTCTGGTTTAGCCCCGCTTCAGTGTTGCACTTCATATCCATATCAGCACGTTTCGTCCGTGGCAACCCCAGTGCACACACAGTCGTAGACCTGTCCTTCAGGCCAGTATCTAATACAGCAGTAGAATTTACCGATCAATTCCGCACCCAATCGCCTCAGTACATCCCAGACGGAGATATATAAAAGATCGTTACAGAGTATTTGCAAGAAACATAGATAATATCCTGGGTAACTTTTGCAGAAACAAAAAAAATGGGGCGTTCCCAAGACCTGCCGTAAGCTCCCCTTTAGTTCTATGCCCAGCTGTGCAACGAGTTTGAAATTGACGAGACGTAAACAGTGTTCGGAAAATTTAGGAGAGTTCCTCCACGGAAGTCTAAGCCACTACAAGACCTCCCATGGTGCAGACATCTGCTCTTGACAGCTTACATGAATCTATTGATTAGGCCCTGTATCCATTGCAGAACTGAATTCGTACTATGCAGGCCGATTATGTAGACGTAACCTATGCAGCATACAGATCTGAATCCTGAGGAGACAACCAGGGAGTTATGACGGAAGTGTGCACAGGGATAACACGAGCCATTTGAATCCAAGAACATCCGAAGAACAGAGGCCATGTTCATACTACAACGGCGAGGAAAACACTGAGGTGATCTTGTCGACAGACTTTATCTAAACTCCTGTAAGAAAAGGCTTTCACCTGGTAAAGAATGGTGCCCATATTCTCAATAGATATATCCACATTCTCGTGTGATCCATTCCCCAAATATCGGAAATTGACACCTGTGAATTTCAGGTTTACATTAAAAGATGCAAAATTTGTATAAATCGATGTTCCTATCGCTTCTTGGACACACCGACGGTTCGTCCACGGCGACCAGTGGTTTTCGTGTGCTGTCCACGCACGCGCAGACCCCAGTAGTGACGCAGACCACGGTGGTTTCTGAAGGAGAAACAGATGGGCGGTAGGAGTCAGTCCGAATGCTCAGAACGCCTTGACGAAAATTCCAGGTGCAAACTGACTCAAAAGTGAACAGAAGAGCTTCAATACCTGATCTTCTTGAGACGCTCAAGATCGTCTCTCAGCTTCATATCAAGGGCGTTGGAGACGACCTGTGAGTAGCGACCATCCTTGTGGTCTTTCTTTCTGTTAAGGAACCAGTCAGGGATTTTGAACTGCCTAGGGTTACCGACGATAACCATTAAATTCTCAAGCTCCGCTGCGGAAAGCTCTCCAGCTCTGCGAAAAAAGGGTGGAACTCATGTTGGACTTACAAGCAAGACACGGTCATGATGTAGGAAACACCCATTCCGGGTCCAACAAGGGAGACACGAACAGTTCTGGACTCAAGGTTCACTTGCGGGGTATGTAGTCAGAACAAGCGGAAGTTATGGTAGGAAAAATCTTCTCATATGGCAGGAAAATGTATGTGTTTGGCAACGAACCAAGTGCTCATTGTCATGAGTCTTTTCATGGTCGATAGCCACAAACCAAAAACTAAACTAGCCGAATACCGATCCTGCTTTCTCTCATCTCAAGGGCAACACAATTGAACGAATAGCACCCTACCTCTTGCTCATATCGACGTCAGCCTTCTTGCAGACCAGATTGGCGAAACGACGCCCAACTCCCTTGATGGAGGTCAAGGCGAACATAATTTTCTGCCTTCCATCGACGTTGGTATTGAGCACACGAAGAATGTGTTGGAACTCCTCGTTCGCTATGAGCGACTGCAATGCAACACACGCAACCCACAGACGTCAATTCTCATCTTCCCTACTCATCATATTCTCGCCCTAAAATTCGCCACAAATTCTTCACTTAAAAACTGCGACACCCACATCCACAGCCCAAACTCGATTCCGATCCAGCAATTCTACGCACCATGGTGATAAATCTCCTGTCGCAGCTTGAGGCTGCACGTAACGGGTCTAGCTAAGAGAGAAATTTGTGAAGCTCCGCTGCTGCCACTGTGGGGGTGGGGGAGCCAGCTTCGATGGAGTGAAAGAAGGTTGCCGGCGCTCTGAGTGCCCTCATAACCCCCCGTGTTCGATTTAGGTTTAGGGCTCATTGTCGACATGGTCACCTCTCTACAGGTCCCGATATCGAATAGTGCTTACCGCGTAAGTCTTCACCCGAGCCCCTCGGGATAGCATCCGTTCACGTTATAAATATCGTGAATAACATTATCAGTTCTATATCGAGAGAGAAAGTGCGACCACGTAGGAAACACGAAAGATTGGAAGACCCATAAAATGGAGCTAAACCCCAATAGAGTCTATATGAAAAATCTGCACTATTGGAGCACAACAAACAATGGAGCATCCAAAGAAACATCGCTTAGTGTGATTGCTCTCTTATGGATTGCGCGCATTATTGCACTCTATAGAGCAATATATGCTACAAAGTATGAGAGTGAGATTAGTTACACCCATACACCTAACATGATAAGCACTAGTGCACTCTTTGACAAATGTGTCAAATGTCATGTCCATTACTCCATGTAACTCCAGGCTAGAGGAACAAAGAGATGACCTAGCTACATACTCCTATACTTGGAGACCTTGTGGGTTGTTGTTGCACTCGCTGCCTATCCAAGGGGATGGGTAATCACTCCCTCCAAAACTGTATCAAACGTAAGGTTTGTAACCACAACATCCGCTATTGTCACTTGATCATTGTGAACCAAGTATAAGTCTGCCATGACACATGTTATCTACAAAGCAGACTAATATTCACTCCAAGCCAACTATCCACTCTCTCGTGCCATAGCAAAGACTATGTCCCTAATAACATCATGTGTACCTATCCTCTATCCTCAAAAAGGACACCATGTCATATGGACCACTATTGCATCTAGTGTAGAACCACACTCACAAGTGAATATAGGAGATGCAAATGGGTGGGACAAACCTAGGCAAAACTTCATCATTGTAGAGAAAATAGCGGGTGCAAGTCAAAATACCCTAATGCACGGTCGAGCTAAGAGCCAAGAGCCTGCACCTTTGCCGGAGCAAGAGCAAAGATGTGCTCTAGTATCATGAGGAATGGATGAGTCAACTAAGAGAGAATGTAGCAATAATAATTCTAAAACATTATTATTAGCAATAATGTGATATTTCATGAGACTCAACCAAGTTCTTCATTACAAAGTCTTTTTTCCTCCACAATTTATTTTCTCAATGATTTATTTCCACTTTCAAGCTGCCTTGCATAGGTTTATATTTTAAATATACAATGTAATTAATAGGCTCCAAGCTACTACCATCAATTTATGCTTGTTTGTAAGTTTATGCCATAAATATAACATTGTCACTTACACTTGCTTTCCCTTATATACCTTTTGCATCCACTTATATCCTCCTTCAAGTTTACAAAACTTCAATTCATTTGACTTTTCAACCTAATACTTATTTTCTAGTATAAAGTTTACTTCATGGAGGTTGTTTTGTCAATCAATCAACATGCTTTTACCACAAACATCATCTTTGTAACAACTATTGTGAATTTCTAATTGAGCACTCCTCTTCTCAAAGAATTACAATCACTCAAGAAGAATAAGACTTGAGATTATGTTTCCTTCCTTCTGAGATTTGGTTTTGCTATCTATTTGTATTGTAACTATACTTAGTTCTTTGCAATTAAACACTTCAAAGAAAACTTATTTAATTGCAAAGTGGCTATGAACAATAAGCTTTCATTGATTATGATGTGATATTTTCTCCTATTGTCAAATTCTACACACCTATTGAATAGTTCTTCTTACTACTTTTCTCAACTAAACAATTGATCAATTCTCTTATTACTTCTCTCAATAATACAATTCATCATATAAAAATTGTCATAAACTTTATAATATGCACTTTCAAGAGATAACCTTCATTCAAACACCTCTTTGTTTTCCCTCACTAAGCATAAAAGGTGTCTTGAATATTCTCTTTATAGCCCCAATAATCAAAGTCTAAATATTCACTCTTAACTAAATACAATTCTTTGTCCATTTTTTAGGTTTATGTCACTTATAGTTCAAGCTTCTACTATCACATTCCACAATAGGAATTGACTTGATTTTCCTTGTTTTTTATAACTTATTGATCACTTGTAAATCTATAGTTCATATCGAAACATCAAGTGGAGTTTCTTCTTGCAATATAAGATGAAGGATCTTGGTAGGATCAACACGTATTATGCATTTAATTATAACACTTTAGTACACATAGCCATCAATAATCATAAAATTTCTCCATTCTTCTTGAATTTCAAATAGATTACTCTAAACTATATATAACATTTTGTCTCAAAACAATCATTCTCCTTGATCATCTAAGCCCCTTATTGTCAATATTTGTGATGACTATCAATTGGGTTGCAAGTTTGTTTGTTTTTTAACACCTACTCAAAGACATCTTGTGTTATTTGGAGAGTGAACAAATTTAATGCTTCAATAAGCTCATATAGATATTGCTTGTCATATTTTATGCTACTTACAATGTAAACTTGACTTTGAGGTCTTTTGTCAATTGCATGAATCTCCACACTATTTACTTTGCACTTCACCCTTTAAGTCTTAAGATGTTAGAGATTTACAATTGCAAATTGTGCTACTTTTAATAATACATAATATTTATTTTTAATAATACATAATATTTATTGGAGTACATATTCACTACAATTGCAAAGTACCATCTCATGGCAAGAAACTACCATGGAATAATTTCAAAATCTTTTTGAGATATGTATTATTGGCTCTTTCTAGATTTAATCAATAACTTATTTATCCATCCATATTATTCACCTTGATATATGGTAATTTTACTCCCAATACTCCCATTTGTCCTAAACAAGCATAGCTTTTAAACATAATGTTCAAGCTTCCTTGTTGTACTTCTTCTCACATATACTAATGTAATCAGACTTTCAAGTAACCAAATTTCCCATATAAGTTTTTAAAGGTATTGAACTACATCATTGTTCTATTTAATAGACTATTCACAATGAAGAGATCAAGTTATATCATCTTCTAACTAACAATCAGTGAGTGTTGTACATTACCAACCCTCTTACTGTAATCAAATTATTTAACCTTGTCACCCCATTGGCATTCTCTTCCTTCCTCTCGAAAACAAGAAGCACAAAGTATAATCTCTTTGCACATACAATAAGACATTTACAACAATTTCTGTTACCTACAATTTTATCATTAAATATCATTGCACAAGACAAGTATCCTTAAATATCATTGCACATATAATAAGACATTTCTAATAAGTTATATTAAGGATAATTTTATCCTTAATTGACCAATTTGTCTCTTCTACACCTCAATTTTACAATACCTTTGCATAGGATTTCATATCACATAAAAACTTTGATACTTGACTTAGTATAGACCTCACTTCACTTGTAGACTCTCTCAATGAACTTAAGATCAAGAAAGAGTATTTGGATTTAGACATGATTGAAATCTTGTCTTACTTAGCTTATCACTTTATATGTCTACCTAGTTATCCATCTAGAAGATTTAGCGGACTAAGATAGCTAAGCTTATAAAGTATCATATATGCTCTATAAGTGCACATTTAGTAAATTCTTTAAAGTTCATCAATAACCTATTTTGCATATAGTTAATATTTTGACTTTGCATGTTGATTACCTTCTATAATTAAGATTTCTTCTAAAATTTCAGTCCTCCTTGCTAAGAGAGGATGGTAGTTGCATGGTGTAATAACAATAAGAATATATTCCATAACAACTTCAACTCATCTTTGTCATGTTTGAAACAATGAAATTCCTTATTTTGAAGTTGCAACTATTACTTAAGCATTTTGTATAAACAATATTCCAAGTTTATTTGCTCACCTAATGGATACAAAAACTGATATTTTATATGTGCACCATGTATTAGAGGCATGAAAAGCAAACATTAACCACCATTATGTATAACAACTACAATATATATATCTTTTATTCACTCTCTTATCAAAAAGCTACAAAATAACTCAAAAAGAAGACTTTGCCAATATATTCATAAGAGATCTTTCACATGCAAATACATAGAAGTCCTCTAGAGTTAGAGATTCCTCAAATATCAATAGTCATATTAATGGCACTCTCAAGTTGAGAGTTCACTCTTTATTTCTTGAACATATATAATACTGACACAACCCCGTTCTTCTCATTCATTGTATCCACCAAGCTTATTATTATGGTGAGTGCCTAAGAAACTTCTTAATTATTTGTAGAGATAAAGCAAGCTTGTGCTTAATTATTTGTAGAGAAAAAGCAAGCTTCTTAAAATATTTGTAGAGATAAAGCAAGCTTGTGCATTTATGGCAAATATTTTGTAGAAGAAAGAAAAAGCAACAATTATTTATTATTGAGATTGACTTTCCTATTTCACAAATATTGCACATTAATTTACATTGATTATGATAGTTATCCTTATGAAAACTAATTTGACTCAAAATTTGTGCACAAGTATTATTTTTATGAACAAGAGGATTCAAATAATAGTGAGTGTCTTCAAGTTCTAGATCACTTGGAAGTAGAATGAGATAATCAAGAATGTAGTCAAATTGAGTTTGATCATATATATATAAGCTCACTTTATTTTATTTATAGAATTCTTTTCAAGAAGTTGAACATGAGTTTAATCATATGTATACAAGCTCAATTAAGTTTATTTGTAGAATTACTTTCAAGAGACTGCTTCTTTATGATCTCTTGAATGTATACCTTTTGCATTGTTTGCTATTAAAATTTTGCTTAATTTTTAAATGTAAATTTGTTTGCAAAATATCTCATATTGAAATTGTTTTTGATCTCTTTCTTTTAACATGTTAGAAAACATTCTATATCGTTAACAAACAAGAGATTCTTTGTAGATTTAATTTGACCTTGAATACTCTTTATCAAACAATTTATTCTTACAGATAATCATATATTTGTGTGGTTTGAATAGTATCATACTTAAAATATAGAACGTCAAAATAAAATATTGAGTGAATTTTTGGTTCATCTTCCAAAATGAGACTATGAACTAGAGAGTTTTAAATCTAATTTTGAGGAGTAATATATTGATCAAAAAGCTAAAATCAAAATCTGTAAATGATTTCATATATTATCAAAATCTAGAAATGGTTTCATATACTATCAAAATCTAGAAATGGTTTCATATACAATCAAAATATTTTTATTTCATTTTGGTGATTTAAAATATTTCAATTATTTTCAAATCATATTGCATTATTGTATTTGAACTTTATACAAGCAAATTACAATGGGGAGGAAACTTTCACAAAAGTTGAGAAGTTGCAAAGAACTAGCTTTAAAATTGTTTAATCTAGAAATATCTTCATCAAATGGCAATTCAATTTTCCATAAATCTCATGAATAAGAATTTGTTGAGTTTGAAGTTCCACAAATACAAATACAAAGTTTGCAAAAATCCTAAAACCATCCTAAATGTTAGTTTTGCTCCTATTTATTGTGAACCAAATTTGATTGAAAATTATGCCTAAAATCATAACCAAGAGCCCTATAGGAATGATATTAAAGAGCAATATTCTTTTATCAGATTTTCAAAGCTTACATAAATTTTACCTCTTTGATTTTTCACTTTGCTTTTTCTATTTAGAAATCATGGTTATAATTGTTCTTCTAGCAATTTTGCTTTAAATTCAACTTGTGCATGCTTTTCACATAATAACAAAACATATAATTGAAAATAAAGATGAATATATCATTTATATAAAATTCAGAATTTAAAATTAATTTCTTCTCAATTTATAAAATATATCTGATCATGTTAGTAAAATAGATAAGTACTATTGTGGTAAAATAGTTTTTATACATATTTAATTGATAGCTTACATAAGAAAATTAGTAAATTACATAAAATATCATATAATATTACAAGATTCATGTTTAGTTTCACAAATATCAGAAAAAATCCGTATATAATGAGACTTAATATATGGAAGAAATATATTCTTATATAATTATATCATATAATAAAATGAACTTTTAATATCACTCTCATAATACATATATGTTTTATAATAATTAGTTTAGTATAACTATAGTTATAAATTATTTAAATATTCTTTAATATGTTTAAATATGACAATTGCTTCAATAGTGTACCAACTTTCCAAATGAGTGAATGGTTATCTTATATTGACCATCAAATTAAGAAAATATAAATAAATTAATCATATGTTGGTGGTTAATGATGCAGTTCCAAGTTATCATATAATAATCAACCTTTAGAAAAATAATCTGATCCTTTCAAAAAATCACAATATTTTCAAAAGAAAATATTATCTTTTAGGTCTTCTAACTCAATGATTGATTCTATTAGCCAAAAATATTCAATTTTTACCATTATAAAAACTTATATATTTACTTTATAACATTACTAGCAAAAATATATCAGTAATAATAATGCAATTTTGTTATGCCAAAGACCTACAATTCAAAAAAATTAAAGTTATTAGATTAAAATAAAAATTAAAAGAAATTATCAATTAAAATTATACAAAAATTCATGTATAATTGACTTAGGATATGTAGCATTGTAATTTATCTAGATTAATTGTCAAAATACCTTTATGAAACTATATAAATAAATTTATGTGATATGGATATGAAATATTACAAACACTTATTAAATCAAAGGGAAAGGAGACCGCACAGAGAACACTAAGGATGGGAAGACCCCATCAAGCCGTATGAGGGAGAGAAAAAAGGTAAAATATGACTAGGCCCCAATAGAGACTATGTGAGAAATCTACACTACTACACTTAAGATATCCAAGCTATGCAAGTTGTATGGTCTACAAACAATTGGAGCATCAAAGAAGCATCACATAGAGTGATTGCTTTCCTGTGGACTACGCTAGCCATTGCTCTCTATAGAGCAATGGACACATGCTACCTAAAATATGCTCTAAAGTACGAGAGTGAGAGTGGTACCCTTGGCGCCTAACATGATAAGCTCTTGTGCACTCCTTGACAAAAGTGTAAAATGTTGTGTACATCTCTCCCTATAACTCCAAAGCTAGAGGGAAAAAGAGATGACCTCTTTGCATGCCCCTATACTTGGAGACCTTGTGTCTTACTGCTACACTCACCGCCCATCCAAGTGGTGAGTAATCACTCCCTCCAAAACTGTATCCCGTGTAGGGTCCGTAACCACAACATCCACTTTTGTCACCTTATCATCTGCAAAGCATATGAATGCTCCCTCCAAGCCAAGTATCCACTCTCTCATGCCATAACAAACATTATGTCCCGAATAGCATCATGGGTAGCTATCTTTTGTCTTCCAAAAGAACATCGTGTCATATGGACCGCTGCTACCTAGTGTAGAACCACACTCACAAGCAAGCAATGAAGATGCAAATGGGTGGAACAAACCTAAGCAAAACCTCATTGTTGTAGAGAAAGTAGTTGGAGCAAGTTGGAATGCACAGTCGAGCAAAGATCCAAGAGCCCGCACCTTTGTTGGAGCAAGAGCAAAGATGTGCTTTAGTAGCATGAGGAATGGACAAGTCAACTAACAGAGAATGTAGCATATGCTCACATTGTTGCTCCATCAAGGAGGACTATAAATCTCTACTCCAATCTAATGATAGCAAAGCAAAAGATGGATAGTCCTCTCGTGCACTGGAAAAAGACTATCTCTTGTCTACTGCACTAACATGTGGAGAGAATAAGATCCCTCCTCCACCTCTACCACATAAGCCTCCAAAACCGGCCTATCAACAATCACAAAATGAGAGGAAAGTAGGGGTGCCAAGAGAGCCTAACTACCCAAAAACTCTCGTCCACTCCATAAATAGAAAGCCAATCCCTCCACACAAGATTGGCAAAGCCATTTGTCTCTGTGCCAAATTCCATGTCACACACTCAAAAGTCCTTGGTCCAATAATATCACCAAAGACTCCCATAATCCTTCTATCAAAGGCTCTCAAATGTTATTAAATCAAATAGTTTTTGACATCTATATCAAAGAAATTGCATACATGTCCCAAAAGAAAAGTCAACAATTATTCAAATTAATAGCAAGGTGGTATGCTATTGATTTTACTACATTCTATTTTTATTAATATTGTTTAATTTAATTTAAATAGTTCCTTCTATTAATTAGCTTGATATTATAATATGAAAAAGTGGAAGTTTCTAATATCCTTCACACTTTATATATCCAATATGGATTCTATAGAATTAAAAAACAAACAAGGAAAATATTTTATCTAAATTGAAAATAAATTAAACACCATTATGTTTTATTTGACTAGTGAAGATTTCTCTTTGCAAGGCCCTTGAAAACCATACTATTATCATTATCACTTATTTAAAAAGCTATTAATATTAACCCCTTGCATGTGCCCCTTGAAATTTTGGGGTTACATGGAGACATGAGAGAGGAGGGAGAGATGTGAGAGAAAGATATTTGTTTTTAGAGTGCTCTTTAGCACATAATACTTGAGTGGATAGTAGGTTCTATTTGTCTTTCAAATTTTGTTCCATTGGTACTTAGATTGAAGACTATGCACAATTGAGTAGAAGTTATAGTGGTTTTTAGCTTTTTAGTGTTTAGAGTGATCATTACATATTGAGAGATCTCATTTTTATTCTTTTTTTTCATGATTGAGTTCCATGTGAACTTAGTTTGAAATTTTTTGAGATAGAAATTGAAAGTTATGAGAGTTTATAGTTTATAGGGATTGGAGAGATCATATTTTCTCATGTGAGTTTGGATGTGAGTGTTTGTGGTTTTGAAGGTATAGGGAGATATGGAGAAGAGCCTCACGTGTTATTATTATTATTCTTGTGCTAGCCATGGCTACACCTCCCCGTGTAGGGCCACCTAGAGCGGCTTGGATACACCAATCTTGGTGCATCATCGACGTTTTACCTTGCAACAGGTAAAGACCCATGTAGGAAGGATGCACAAGGATTATGATTGGACCACATGGGATGCTCACATGATGCAAGTGACCACATTGGCAATAGTGACACTCAAAATTATGCATGCTTCTTCCATCCTTTTGTTGACTCTTCTAGGAATACCAATCAAGTCATGGAGTGGTTAGCTTCTCAAGCTAAACACATTTCATTTTGGTGTTATTTGAGACTAGTTTTACATGTTTAGTCTTTAGGGTTTAGGTTGTGGGGCGTAGAGAGGTGGCTGCTATATTTTTTTGACTCTTAGCCAGGGATTGGATGACCCTACAAGAGTAGTCTGTTAGGGTTGGATGATTTAGGAGACAGGTTTTTCCACAAGATACTATAGAGTCCACTTGATTATGATGGTGTAGGACATGTGATCAAGCAAGAGAGTTTAGTAGATTGACACAAGCGCTACAATTCTTTGTCTATGGTTAGTCATACCGATGAGACTATCTCTTTCCTATGCTCATTCCATCCTATGGCAAGAGAAGGATTACCATTAGAGGTCTTAGATTATTAGCATGAGTAGCCTTTATGTCTTGATAGATCAGTTTTTGCATAAGCATTGTGCTTTGCCCCTTGCCTTTCCTCAAGAGGCTTGTGAGGGAGTGTATATGAGCATCTTAGAGATTACTTTTGGGCAAATGATCCTTCTAGTGGTTTTATTGAGTTCTTTTAGGTGGTTCCAATAGTAATGAGAGGAGACATTCCTATGTCTATTAGTTGGGTTAGGTGGTAGTCAACTTCTTGCGATGGAGAAGGACATGGGGAGGATTAGACCAATTGCTATTAGAGTGATCTTTTTGCATTTGGTCACCCATAATATTGTCTTTCAACATTGTTCTCACTTTTCACAGCACCTCAATTCACATTAGTTTGGAAGAGTTATGCTTGGAGGCTATGAGGCTATATCTTTAGGCACTAAGGCACTCATAGATATCCATCCATAATGGGTCGTCCTACAAATGGATGTTGAGAATGTTTTTAATAGCATCTTACGAGCATCCATCTTAAGAGAGCTTAAGGAGGTTGGTGGATCCTTGGCAAGCTTTTTCATTTTGTGCGGTCTTTTGTTTACTACCAACACAATTGCTCACAAGAGGGAGTCATTGTCCAAGAGTCAATTGTAGATAGACGTCATGGAGATCCTTTAGCAGAACCTTTATTTGCCATGGCTCACTTTGTGTATTTCTCTCCTTGGCATATGATACACACATTATGGGCCTTGTAGATCATATTAGGCAGGCCTTTGACCAATTGACTACCAAGCTCATCTAGTAGGTTTAAGAGTCAAGGTGTCAAAATATAAGGCATGGTCCTCTTTAGGTATCCTTCCCCACCTTGAGCTTCAAGAGGGGTGTATCACAACTATAGATGGACTATGTGTTCTTGGAGTGCCAATAGGATCCAAGGATATTGTCACACACTTCTTAGAGGTTGTCCTTGCAGAGGATGGTTCTCCATGTAGATGACCTTTCATTACTAGGAGATCCGCATTTGGCATTTGGTATACTCTCCTATAGTATTGCGCACTAACCAACTTACCTCCTCCGCATTGTTCCCTCTTCCTTGACCTTCTTATCACATCTTAGAGCCTTTGATCAGAGGATTATAGAAGTCTTTGGTGATATTATTGGACCATGGATATTTGAGTATGTGACAGGGGATTTGGTGCATAGACAAATATCTTTACCAATATTGTGCGGAGCGGTTGGCTTCTTATTTATGGAGGAGATGGCACTTATAACATCTTTGGGTCTTGGGCTCTTTTGGCACCCCTACTTTCCTCTCATTTTGTGGTGGTTGATAGATTGATTTTGGAGACTTATGTGACAAAGGTGGAGGAGGGATACTTTTCTCTCTAGATGTTACTGTAGTAGATGAGAGATAGTTGATGTTACTATAGTAGATGAGAGATAGTTTATCCCCATGGACATATGAGGACCTTCCATCTTTTGCTTCCTTATCAGTAGATTGGACTAAAGGTTTAAATTCTTCCTTGATGGAGTGACAATGTGAACATACACTCATTCTCTTTAGTTGACTTGTCCATTCCTCATGCTACTAGAGCACATCTTTGCTCTTGCTCTAGCAAGGATGTAGGCTCTTGGATCCTAGCTTGACTTGTAACACCCATTTGTGCATGTGTGTGATATTGTGATATTTAGCTTGGTATTACAAGTACTTAAGAGATATTTTTATATAGAGATAAAGGATGGTTCTATATTAGTCATGGTTAGCTAAAGTTAGTCATAGCTAAGATAAAGGGGACCTTACTTTAGAGGAAGTAGAAAAGATGAGCACCACTATTTTGGATTTTAGTGTGTTGACTTGGTATTATTCCTAGGTGTTTGGCTTTGAGGAAAAAGTTGAGAACTCTTAGGCCCGCAAGCCTTTTTGTTTTGGATTCTTCTTTAGTCCAAGGATAGCCCATGTGAAGGAATCCTTGACTTAGTGGTTGGGTCAAGATAAGACCACATGCTTAGGGGAATATGCCCATGTGAATGGATATTCCTTTATACTTTTTGACTTTACTTGACTTTTAGTCTAGTAACTTGAGTTACTATGGTAATTAGTAACTTTGGTACGTAACTATTTCACAAGTATATAAACAAGGGATGAGGAGGTACTCATCATCATTTCATTTGCAACTATCTCTCTCTCATTGAGTTCTCTAGTGAGCAATGTCTTGAGTCTTGGAGTGTTAGCCTTGGAGGAGTATGATGGAGTTGGGGTTCCTTGCCTTCTTAGTCCATGGTGTGCTACCATAATAGCCATCAGAGGTTTATCCTAAGTGAGAGACAGGCCGGCTCACACACCGTGCATGAGGGCATTCCGACTTGCACCAACTACTTTCTCTACAACGATGAGGTTTTGCCTAGGTTTGGTCCACCCATCTACATCTTCATTACTCACTTGTGAGTGTGGTTCCACATTAGATGCAACAACTATCCATATGACATAGTGTCCTTTTGGAGGATAGAGGATAACTACGCATGATGCTATTAGGGACATCGTGTTTACTATGGCATGAGAGAGTGGATATTTGGCTTGGAAAGAACATTCGTATGCTTTGCAGACGACATGTCTCAAGGCAGACTTATACTTGGTCCGAGATGATTAGGTGACAATAACGGATGTTGTGGTTACATACCCTACACATAGTATAGTTTTGAAAGGAGTGATTACACATCTCCATGGATGAGCAATGAGCGCAATAGCAACTCAAAAGGTCTTCAAGTATAGGTGTATGCAACAAGGTAATCTCTTTGTTCCTCTAGCCTTGGACTTATATGGAGCAATGGACAATGCATCCGACACATTTCTTAGGGAGTGCACGAGAGCTTATCATTAGGCTCCAATAGGTACCACTCTCACTCTCATACTTTGTAGCATATTTTAGACAACGTGTGTCCATTGCTCTTCATAGTGTAGTGGCAGGTGCAATCCATAAGAGAACAATCACACTAGGTGATACTTATTTGGATACTCCAATTGTTTGTAGACAATACAACTTGCATAACTCGGATATCTTAGGTGTAGGAGGGAAGATTTCTTATATAGACTCTATTGGGGCTTAGCCCCATTTTACCTTTGTTGTCTCACCCTTTTGCAGCTTGATGGGGTCTTCCCATCCCTCATGTTTTCTACCCGGTTGCACTTTTACTTGCATGATTTGCAAAAAGGGCAGTCTTAAACATATATGTAGTCTCTCTCCCTTTGTCCCCACTCCCAAAAACAATTCCTTCCATCGTCTCTCCCGGTCCGTTGTCTCCGTCCCTTAAGTATCATCACCGTTGTCTTCGTCTCTAGACATAATTCCGTCCAAGGTCCCAATCCGTTGTCCCCGTTTTCGAGAAAAGCTTCCGTCCATCCCCCGTCCTCTAGGTACCGAGCCTAGTAATCACCTCTTACTCTTGAAGGTAATCACCTCTTACTCTTGAAGGTAAGTAAAATTTAAATGCTAATATTAGGCACCAATTATTTAAATACTTTTTAAAATTTAAATTTTGGTTCAACAACATGACAAGGAAGTAATTTTACTCTATTTTGGACTAATAGAAACCAAAAGAAGATTTATACCAAAGACTTGACTTTTAGAAACATATATCAATTCCAAACATGTCTCTCCAAATATTATTGGCAGCTTAGTCTTGTATCACCCACCACTCGAAAGGTAGATGTTACTTTCCGTTCATCGAGAAGTTCACTTCTATCCAAAACAGGACAGCACGTTTCGAGAATTTCAAGATAATAGGACAACGACTAAACAAACCACCAAAAGCCTCGAAGTCTTTCCGTTGACAGAAATTTATTCCTGCTCTATTCTGCTGTTCCGCCCAACAGTTTCTGGTACACAGCGAAAATGATGTTCGCAATGCGTGAATGATCAGTCCACACAAGACGGGAGGAGGCTCCACAGCCCTAATTCTGTGTCTGAAGGCGCGGGAAGATTACGAAAGCGCGACGTTAGGGCGAGAGGAGAGGAGAGGATTGGTGCACTGATCGCTCGAGGTTTTGGGATTCGTTGCTGCGTCGTGAGGGGAGCGGCAGGCTCTGGGTTCCTCGGGTAGCTTGCTTGTTAGCCTTGGAGCAGGATTTGGGAGGTCTTTCAGACTGTGAGCGCAGGAGAGGTTACGGCTTGCTCCAGTTGAGCGTCTGGCCTTGGTCGCCATGGGAGATTATGGCGATGTGTACATGCGGAAGGATGGAGCGGGGCCGCCTGGTCGTACGAAGGCGCAAAACCGTGCAACTGTTCAGCAGCTTAAGCTGGTGTGTTTTCTGCTTCTTTTGATTGGAATGTCATGTTTGTAGAAAAGGCAACGATTAAGGGTTGGCGTGCGAGGGACGAGCGTGCATTTTGGACGACGAAAATCGACATTTAGAGGGAATGCAAGTACCTGGATTTATGCCAGAATGCAAGTACCTAGGATCTGTCCCCCAGAGGGATGTCGATGCATAAAACCATTCATCGGTAGGTTGATAGTTAGTTAGTATTTTGCGATTGCTGAAACTACCTTTGGGGTGTGCATCGTTTTGGCAGATTGGGCAGAGCCATCCCACAGGACTGACTGCAAACCTTCTGAAGCTGTTTGAACCACGTCCACCCTTAGAATACAAGCCGCCTCCGGAGAAGCGCAAATGCCCTCCGTATGCAGGTAATTCAATCTACTTCAACCATCAAACTACTGAAGTTTTTCTTTTAACTGGAGTTCATTTGCTTGGTCGTTTGGGGGCCGATCCTGTCCTGGAATATTTACTGATAAGAACAGTAACTGATATCGGAGAGTGCTGCAAACTGCTACACAGGAGGGCTTGCATCCTCTTTCACGAAGAGGCAGTAGCAGGTGCTGAATGGTGGTTAATTCAAATTCAAATATGTATTTTGTGACCGTCAGTTGTCTTGATTGGACTCCCGTTGTCCAGGTATTGGGCAGTTTGTCAGCCAATTCGCAGAACCAGGGGAACCGGAATACGCTCCTCCGGTAACCAAAGGAGAAACTCCGGTAAGTGTCAAATTGAACTCGCTGTGAAGGAATGGCCCGGCTAGACTTCTTAAGAGGCACGCTTCAGTCTCCTGCAAACTGAACAAGTTGCCTGTCCGTTTTGAACTTGTCACAGGCTCAACGACGAGCAAGGATTCATCTCTTGAGATTGGAGAAAGGAGCAGAGAAGGCCGCTTCGGAGCTGGAGAAATGTAGGTCCAAAATATAGTGGCTTGGTATGCCTAGTTTTGCAAAACAATCTGTTTGTTATTTTTTGTAGAGATCATCTTGGAAGTTAATGTTGTGTTCCAATTGTATTGCAGATGACCCGCAAAATGATGTTAACGTAGAGGGTGATCCTTATAAAACTTTGTTCGTGGCGCGAGTGGTAAGTGTCGCCAGCCACCTGCAAAGTCTGCACCAATCCTCTTATGAATCATAATTATTGGTCCCACAGACCTTCGGTGCGTCATGTGTGGAAGTTCGTGCGATCCACGGATTTATCCACTGGTTGTCGGCGGGAATAACCGGTGTCGTTCTTTGGTAATCTCTGTGCTTTTCTTTGATGATCATTCACCTTCTGCAGAGTTACGAGACGACGGAGCATAAAATCAAAAGGGAATTTGAAGCATATGGTCCAATAAAGCGGGTAGGTATTTTAAATTGTTGCATGGAGCTTCTTGCGCATCGATGCTATCGGCAAAAGGTTTTACTTATGTCGAATGTTCCAATGTTAGGAGGTCGCTCACAGTGGTGGTAGGTCAAACACTTGTGCATCCTCAGAAACGTTTTTTCCTCGATTCCAACGCTAGATTTAACTTAGCTTTGTCACACGCGAGTTGGTTTGTTGAGGATCTTATTCCCGACTTTGTTGTTACTACAATTTCTCCCCTTTTTAGCAAAACCACCCTGTCCACGTCAATTCACCTTCGTTTCTTGGCATCGTGAATCCACATCGGTTCTTTACATTGGGTACTTACTGCCTGGAACTAGTCAAGCCCTCTGTATGTGACACAACCTTTGACCTTCTGTGGCTTAATGGTTGAGCTGTAAAATGAATTTATGTTGTTAGTTAGGTTAACGATTGTTGTGTACTTGTTCTTTTGGAGTAGGTTCATAGCGTGGCTAAGTTTCTACAGGTCGTAGTGACATGGCATTTTTAATGATGAGTGCTTCACGCGTTGGTTTAGAAGCTGGTAGTGGCCTTTGATTGTCATCCTTGGTAAGGGGGATTTATTTGCAAACATGGGTAAGTCTGCAATCTGCCTGGGGATTGTCTGCCAGCATCACCGCCATATGGGCTGCGATCTCCTATTGGGCTTGCGTGGTGCAGTCGTGCGTCTTTAAGGTGAGCACGGACAGCGAGGCTTAGTGCCCCTCTCTGCCGTGCTTGTTAAGCAAATGTGAAATAGCCTAGCGGATGCTATGAGTTGCTGAGATGCGCTCTGGATTTCACCAACTCTACCTGACATGTCTTGAACGGGCCGAATAGTTGTCGTCTATCACCTTAAGACTTGTTTGAGTTTGCATGTTCCGTTTTCCAAAGATATCATTCTCTGGTCAGCTCTCACCTTGCCTGCCTTTTCACACAGGTTCGACTCGTTAACGACAAGCTCAGTGGAAAGCCTCGTGGTTATGCTTTTATAGAATATCAACACACCCGCGATATGAAAAGTACGTTGGGATTTCAAATTTTCCAATCGTCGTTTCTGTGCAAGATATTCAGCTTTATCGGGTAATGTTCCCGCGTGTCTTACGTAACGTGTTTTCCTCTGTTCTCAGCTGCCTACAAGCAAGCAGACGGTAGGAAAATCGACAACCGACGAGTTCTTGTTGACGTCGAACGAGGTCGAACTGTTCCTAATTGGAGACCTCGCAGGCTTGGTGGAGGATTAGGATCAACTCGTGTTGGAGGTGACGAAGTGAATCAGAAGTTCTCCGGACGGTATGTGGTCCCTATTTTTTCCAGCTTTTATGGCGAGGAAATTGTCCTTCTCCTTGCCATGTCCTGGATGGTATCTTCTCTTCTAAGATTTTGCTGAGAAAGGTTATTCTGCTGTTGAACATGATGCAGTGAACCACAAGTTATAACTGCAGCTCCAGCAGGACGATCGGAAGAACCAAAGCCCCGTGAACCAGAGCGAGTTCACGAAGAAAGGTTGAGAGCAGACCTTCTGTATAGACTGATCTTGCGTTTGTTGGTGATTGAGTTATTGTGTAGCAAAATTGCACTTGTCTATCGATATGTTGTTGTTTTCCTAGTTTATCGACCTTATAAAGTTTGTGGGCTTATAATGCAGAGAGCCAGAGAAGCGTGATCGGGATGATGATCGCCACAGAGACAGAGACCGTGGTGACAGGGAGAAGGAGAGGGGAGGTGGTGATCGCGAGCGGGATCGTGACAGGGACTATGATCGACATGCCGATAGGGGAAGAGATAGGGGTGATCGTGGAGGTCGTGACCGTGAGCGAGATAGAGACAGGGGTGGTCGTGAAAGAGAAAGAGATCGATATCATGACCGAGAAAGAGAGAGGGATCGCGGAGATCGAGACAGAGAGCGCATTGAAAGATCTCACTCCCGCGAGCGAGACAGAGAGAGGTAAGTTGATGGAACCTCCTGACGGTAGAAAGTCCTAGTTTGGAGAATATTGTGTCCCGTGAGCGAGCTAAAGTTGTGCTTCATTTTCACCTTGTCGCTGAGTGGCGGTCTTTCAGGAATTCTTATGGCAACGTATTATTGACCTGATATGTTATCCAACTACTTGGATTACGAAATTTGTGAATCCAAAATGAGGTTAGTCATCGTTTTTAGCTGAAACGTTGTTGGAGTTTTGAAATGAGTAGTACTTGCTTTTCCTTCATCAAAGAAGGGATGTGGAGGGTAAGCTTTCCGGTGTCGTTGCTCCTGAAATTGCAGAGATAGGTGAGTATACGGCAAGGTTTGTTTGGGAGGTTGACGTGGTGAGTATTTCATCCCTCACGGAGAAAGGAGCCGCTCGTTTGAGACAATCGGTAGTGTCTTTGGTAGATAGCCTTCAAGGCTTATTTCGCTCCTCCCTAGCAAGGGTTCTCTGCTTTAGAGCCTGAAGTAAGAGTACCCACTCCAGGGGCCAAGCCAGAGGTTGTACATCGATTATCCTGTTGTGCCCGTGGCACTGGATAATACTATGGATTCCAGGTTTGTTCGTTGATTTCTGTTCGCTCCTTCGTCATGAGCAAATCTAGGGCTACTACCTAAGGACATCGCTAGATTTATTGCGGTCTAATGCCATTCATTTCCAGATGTATGAACGATGCGTTTGTACAGGTAAAGGACTCCCTCTGGGTATGGCCAGCTTTTGCACTTTCTGTTTTCATTTCTTATTTTGCTTCCTTCCGTTTCTGTGAGTTCACACTGCAATGAATTACTACATCTGGAGAGAAGGAGTAAGTTGTGTTCTCCGGATTGACGGGCTTGGATAAACATTTGCAAGACTTCGCAGCAGTAAGCCTAAGGGATGGCAAGTTCATGTTCTATTCTGTTTTCAGTCCTGCTTTGTTTTTTCTCCTTAGCCTACTGCTTTAGGATTGGCAAAATTCATCAGATCCGGCTCTGCGAACTCTACGTCGGGAAGAGACAAAGCTACTTCTTTTGAGATATATGGACGATTCCGGTAGATATATAAGACGATGCGCTGTCGTATTATGCTGGAGATGAACCATGGCCACGTCGCAATTTGCGGACGACAAACAACTGTGACAGCATCAGCACGGCTGCAACTTGAAACAGGTATTAATGGGTAATTCGACTTCACCCACCTCATCAATTCGGTGGTATAAACTATTAATCCCCTGCCGCAGCATTCAATAAATAATTCAACAACCAGGAACTATTGACTTCATTCGCCACCATTATCTCCTTTTGAGATCTCAGTTTATTTCCAGCTCTGCATCGCCGCCCAATTATCCAACTTGGGATCGCCCGTTCTCCTTATGAAGACGAAGTGATTTGAGCTCAAAATTTATCTTCACGAAGACTTTGGGGTTTAAGTATTGCTAAAGATTATATACGAATATTATTTCAGAGGAATGAAGACCTTGAGATAATGTGCACAATCAAAGTTGGGAAGCTGAAAGAAAGCTATGTTTCTTTAGAATGCGAGAAATCATTTTCTACTCGCTAACGATAACTCCATACTTGCCCTTCGTTAGTTATGCTTTGTTTGAGCCTTATATCCGTCAGTTTTAGTGGGTTTAGAGGTTTTCCTATTGCATCATCAACTGCTACGGAGTTAGGCGATTCTCCACGATATTACTGGGATATCAAGAGAAATTTTAAATACTCGGAGATAAATGGTCCGTGGTTAAGAGTAATGCAGGGACAATCGACTGTTTAAGTATTGAACATACTAGTTGCTGTACAGAGCTTGTTTGGAAGCTGTCCGAAAGTGTTCATTGCAGGGATTCAACCTGAACCCACATCATGAACTGGAAGTTGCTGGCTTAAGTCGAAAGACAAAGGGTGTTCGGTTGGCAAGTCCTGTACATCCACGTGAATCCGCACTCGTTCATTAGGTAGTTTCACCTGCAGGGAAACTGATCGATATCTGTTAAGTTTCATTCATTGGGGGGAAATTCATGGAGCCTAATTTGAACCTTCTTCTCAGGTCAGTTGCGCGAATGTATCAAACTGGACCTGTACGGAAGCTTCGTTTGGCGACGGTTATCTAACCTTCCAAACGATCAGTCATATCTACTCGCAGATTTCCTACGTTCCTTGGTGGTTTGACTAAAAATTTCACGGCCGACTGTTTGATGGTTTTCACTCGAGCTGTCCAGTTTTCTGAACTACACGAAAGGTAGTTGAGTCTGTGAGACCTCTTGACAATTGTTAGCTCCAACACCTATGAGTTATGCCCTGAAGTTGATGATTATCCCTCGACAGAATTGTCTGTTATCCGAAACCCATGCAATAAGCTCGCAATTTGTCATCGGTTTTGGGCCCGGTGACAGGAAAGCGTCATCCTTTCAGGGCGGAGCACTCCACATCACTGCATAGTGATAATCTTTCGCTTTCTCCTGAACTTATTCTTTTCACCGCATGCATCTTTACTTGCATCTCTGATTGCTGGCTTTATGACATGCAGGACAATTGCACCCAGCTCTGTTTCCTGAACTTTCGATGGGTCTGACGCTGTTGCTTTGTTCTGAAGAGTTCTAAATAAACAAACAGACCTACAGCTACACTGGAACCCAAAGGAATCCTAATTAAGAAGACATGATGAGATCTCAATGAAACAAATTCGTGTGAAAATCCCAAGTTAGGCAAAATCCTCACTGAACTCTCAAAGGCAGCTGTAAGTCAGGGACAGTGGAACATCGGATTGAAGTAAGTCCGTTGGTCGGACACAGTACGTCGGGAGTTTCACCAGGCGTAACTAAGTGAGTTCACATAATTACATGCACTACAAAATCCAGACTCCATACTGCAAAGCTAGTAATTTCAGTCAGTATGTCGTTTATCTTCCCATCCTTCGTTTTTCCTACGCGCTCGCCTTTCTGACCTAATCACAAATAGTATTCACTAATAATAGATGGTAGAAGAAATTAATGTATTTCTTTATGAATATCGTAATGAATAAATTCTGGACACAGAGCTCAATGAGTGAAAGAAAAATAAATTCAAAACTTAAAATGTCAGTATCGAAGAAATGATTAATACACTATGTTCAATTTACATGGATGTACTTTTGTTGATTCTTGAGGGTGTATAATGTTTTCGAAAATATCTCTTGTCATTAGAGGGTTTCAGTACATCATCAATTCACAAGGGTATCTGATATTTCTTCCATATTAGACATTTCCCTACATACAAAGATAATTACATATCAAAGTACTTTCTAATGAGGATATAAATAGAGCTTTTCTCTCTCAACATCAATTGAGATGGAGCTCACAAAGTTCATTAACAAGAACTAAAATACTTGAGACGGGAGGTAGTTTGCTAGTGCACACACTCTTCCAAAGTGGATGTTTGAATTTACATCACATGCATTCTTAAAGGAGTCATTTAAAGTTGGAAATTGAGATGTTATGTCAGCTTATTTCTTTGTTCACAAAGATGATTGATGTATATGCAACTTTCATTGGATATTTAAATTGTTCCTTGAATTCCTTATCTAGAACAAAGAATGGTTTCTCCTTCACATCTCAAATTAGTCTTCTTTCATGTAGTTAATTTTGGATGTGTGTGATTTTGAATGATTCAGTTCCAAGAATAGGGTTATGGTAAAATTATCCTTATTGTGGGAAATAGATTTTTTGCTAATAAGTGAACCTAGAAGAGAAAATAAACTCTTAATAGCAATTTTTACCATCACTACCGGTGCATATGAATATTATTTCTTGATGAAGTAGCTATTTTCATGTCTTCTACTAACAAAAAGAAGCACTCCCACATTATCTCTCAAATTATCTTTCTTTGCTAGAATCAACATGTTAGGTCATTACAAATAGTTGATTAAGGAAGCTTTCAAATGAAACATAAAGGAGAGATGAATTCTTTTGAAAAAAGAAATATAAGAGATCACAAATGTTTCGCCCAAAGTTAGTATATGCATTAACTCTAAAATTAGTTTGATTCTTTTTCATTAAAATCTCCCTATTGGATCATTATCTCTCATCAAAAGTTTATTTTTCATGTAACAAATAAGAAAGCTTATGTACATTCACTTATGCTTTTGTTGTAGGAGATAGTACATTCACTTTTGTAATATACAACCAATGCATTATTAACTAGTCTTCTCTACTTAGTAATGATGATAGGATCCTATCATATCATAGAAAAAATAAAAAGAATTTTTTTTTTGGATATTTTTGAATGTTAATGTGAGGATTTTTCTTAAATCTCTATGAATAAAGTAAACCTATTAAGACATACATTTATTCAAATATATTTAGTGGGAGTTGGTTGATGCATAATTTTAGAATAATGATCAAAGCAAGAAAGGAAAGAATAGAATGATGTTGGGTTTTTATTATAATAATATGGAGTTAGCAAATGAATTAGTAGAGACTAATAAGCCAAATATAGTTAGGAATTCTAAGAATGTCCTAGAAGCATATATGAAACTTCTTCATCAAATGTTCTTTAAAAAGTTGGGAAATTTCTTAGTGGGAAGCTTCTAGGTACCTTCCAAGGATCAAGTAACTTGCACATCAAGTAAATGGCTAGTTTAGCTTGTATGCCAAGTAGATACTTTCTAGTAGGAAGTTTTCTTTGCAACTTCTTGGGTAACTTATCTTGCACTCCAAGAAGGAGGCTTTGAGAGTGAAGTTTCATTGGAAGCTTCTCAAGAACATTCTATTGCATCACTATAAATACCAAAGCCCAAGCTCATACTAGGCATTCAAAATTTCTCTCACTTGAGAGTTTTCATTGTGACTTTCCATTCCTATCTTCCAATCTACTATTTTTCTCCTTGCTCTTTTACATTGGAATTACAAAAGGAATGGGATGGATGGAATTTATAGACCA
This sequence comes from Lunularia cruciata, assembly GCA_948567375.1. Taxonomy (NCBI): domain Eukaryota; kingdom Viridiplantae; phylum Streptophyta; class Marchantiopsida; order Lunulariales; family Lunulariaceae; genus Lunularia; species Lunularia cruciata. The sequence continues at coordinate 82,767,844 of OX419755.1, read as the reverse complement.
CCAAATAAATCTTCCCCAAACCATTAGGATTTTTTATATCCAATCTTAATATCCATTTCCAATAGTTCATAACTTCTCACTTTGGTCAAGATTTTTTGAATTTGATCATCTTATCCAATGAACTATTGATCCTTCCAATTGTAACTTATGGTGAGCAATGGATGTGTTGTATTTATGTGCTAACCTAGATAATTACAAGTAGATAGTTGAGAGAGTATTAGTCATGGCAAGGATGCACAAAGTTTTCATTGCTATGCAATAACAAATTAAGCATCTTAGTTGATTGTTGGAAGAGAGAGACTGTGATGGGCAATGAAAAGAGAAATTGAAGAGATCATCATTTTGAGAAGAAGAAGATAATGTCTGATTCTTAAAACCAAAGATCTTTGAAAGCAAGAATCCATGAGATGTTGTATAGAGCTTTGTGTTTTATTGTGAATGTTATTTTGAAGCCATAAATCTCTTAGATAATCAAAGATAAGTCTTACTGGCTTCAAGTCAAATAGATGGAGCAAAAAGATTGCGATGGCAATTTTGAGTGGAGCAAACTCAAGGGCAATTTGTTGCTCCCATTTTGACATGGGAAGATTTCAAGAGTGCAATCATTGGGTGATTCCAATTTGTGAATATTGCACAAGCTACACAAGATTGATTGGGAAAATTGAAGTAGATCTATTCAATGATAACTTACAATTCTCAATTCTAGAACACCATGATGTTGATCCCAAAAATACAAGAAGGTGAAGCTTTAGATTGGTTTGTGAGAGACTTGAAATTTTGTACCAAATTGGAAATAACCATGCATGAATCCAAGCATCTAGAAGAATCTTTGTAGATAGCTCAACATTTTGACTCATTGGTTACCACAAGTTAGTCCCAACATTGACTTTCACAAAACCCATAACCACACCAAGCAAAGAGGATGAGCCGGCACTAATGGGGATTGTTGCCATCTAATTGAGAACACTTGGTGTGGTAGACCAAAAGCGGTTCCAAAAAAATGGTGGTTGTTTTGATTGTCACCAAATTGGACATTACATTGTAGAATGTCCACTCCAAAATGAACAAGCTTGACCAACTGCCTAAATGGAGTTTGTGTAGTGTGATAATCATAGAAACAAAGAGCTCCAATAGGGAATATTGAGCCACTTATTGGGAACTTGATTAGTTCCAATGGAATTGAAGGCCATATTTGTGCAAGTTGGATTCACTTATAAGGTATGATATCCAATTATGATTGTAGAATTTTTGGTTGATTCCACGGGTTATGAGAACTACATGTCCATACAATTAGTAAAAGAATTATGTATTCATATCAAGCTTATTATTGGGTAGAAAGTTTCTGATGGCAGATGGTAAAAAGAGCTACACATTTTGTACTTCACATCTTGTTGTATTCAAGATTAGGAGGGAATATTTAGAGTGTATGATATTTGTAGAAGCTCAACTGCACTATGATATCATTTTAGGTCTTCCTTGGCTTGAACATTATAATGGTCAGTTTGATTGGGCTTGATGATAAATGCAAGTAGAATATCAAGGTAAAATTTATTGATTAAAGTTTTTGGCATCTTTGAGCAAGGCACCTAACAATTGTTATTCCCAAGATGGGAAATTTGTCAATATAACATCTATAAAGTAAGCTTTGAAGGAAGATATTCTTGTTTTTGCAATTGAATCACACCTGTTGCACAAGGAGACTCATATGAGGATAAGAAGCAAATGGTGGATTAGATAGTTTACTATTTTCCAAATGATCTTCCAAATGAGTCAATCTTTGATTGATGCATGCCTTTCAAGATTGAGCTATTGCTAAGTAGTACTCTAGTGAGGAGACCAACCTATTGGTTCTTGTCAAAGGAGTCAGAGGAACTTTAAACAACACTGACAGAGTTGTTGGACAAGGATTTCATATGACATAATACATCTCCTTGGGAAGCATGATTACTCTTTGTACACTAGAAAGATAGAGTACTTTGCTTTTCTATTGCCTACCGTGGCCTTATAAAAAAATTGTGAAGAATGTGTATCCCTTACCTTGAATTGATGACTTCTTGGATCAATTAAGTAGAGTTTGATACTTCTTAAAGTTGATCTAAAAAGTAGCTATTGGAAAATTCTAATTGATCATTACCTTTTGCACAAAGTATGGCATTTTTAATCAAGAGTTTTACCTTTTGGGTTCACTAATGCTCTTGCGATTGTCATGGATCAAATGCATTAAGTGTTGTAATGGCTATTGGATCAATATGTGGTGGTGTTCTTGGATGATATCCTAATTTTTAGTAAGACAAAAGCATAATATAAGAACCACTTATGAGAAGTCTTAGGATTATTACATTATTGGAAGTTTTATTGTAAGAAGTAAAAGTGTGTTTTTTGGCAAAAGGAGGTTACTTCCTTGTGTCATAAGGTCTGAATGGAAGGATTGAGATGGAAGAGGAGAAAATCAAGGTATTACCAATTGGCATAATCCTAAGGATACTAATCTTTTGAGTATTTAGTGGATTTGTAAGTTTGTTTTAACTGTTCATCCATTATTATGCTTATGTGGATGCACCATTGATTGATCTCTTGAAGAAGACAACAAGCTTTGCATAGACCACCAAGCATGAAGAAAGATTCTAAAAATTGAAAAATATGGTATCCTCATGACTCATCATCCAACCACATGATCCTCAACTACCTTGTGTGGTTGAATTTCATGTTTCTAACTTTACCATTGGAGTAAGACATCAAGCTTTGCATAGACCACCAAGCATGAAGAAAGATTCTTAAAATTGAAAAATATGGTATGCTCATGACCCATCTTCCAACCACATGATCCTCAACTACCTTGTGTGGTTGAATTTAATGTTTCTGACTTTAGCATTGGAGTGGCATTGTAATAGGAATTTTTAAATGGTTTACATCCTATTTTTTTATGTCTTGCTAACTTAAAATAACAAAAAAGAATTATTTTACTAGGATTGAGAACAATTGATAATGGTATATACCATAAAGGTATGGTGACATTAACTCTTGGGCAAACATGTTATCATAGAAATAAATCATAAACCTTTGTTGCATAGCTTACATTTGGAGCACATAAAGAGTTTGCATCATAGATGGGAGGAATAACTATAGTCATTTCATATCAAACTTGACTACAAACTTGACAAGTTTCATGTCATTCTTGATGCACTATCATGACGTCATGATTTGAAGATATTTCTTGAATCTCACATGATAGCAAAAATCACAACAATGTCAACCAACTCAAAGGTACACATAAAGTTCAAGATTAATTTAAAACAACCCCTTCTTTTAATTGGTGTAAAGTTGCCTTGCAACACACAACAAGGAATACAATACTTGTCCCTTCAAGGAGTGTCTTCTATTTTATGAGAATAAGATCTATGTTCCAAACATGGGTGACCTCCAACTTGTGTGACTTCAAGAAGCCCATAAATTACCAATTGTTGGTTGCTTGGGTGTGGACAAAATCTTGAGTACCCTCTAATGTCAATGGTGGTAGCCAAACATGGCATTAGAAGTTTAAGATTTTGTTCAATCTTGTAAGAATTGCTAATGCAAGAGCATCAACAACCAAAAATTAGGTGGACTACTTCAACCAATTCCCATTCTAGCTACTTGATGGAAACATGCCAATCTTGACCTCATCACATCTTGATGCAAAATAAATAAAAACCATACCACTATTGTTGTGTTTGTTGATAAACTTAGCAAGCAGATTCACTTGGCATCCATTGTCGGTACCATGGATACTCAAATGCTAGCCAAGATTTACTTTGACACTTTCTTCAAGCACCATGTGATGCCAAGGGTTCTCATCTCTGACCATGATCCTCAATTCATTGATAAATTTTGGCAAGCACTCTTGAAGCTACTTGGCACCAAGCTTTCCTTGGCTATTGCTTATCATCCTCAAATTGAGAGGAAAACCAAAAGTGTAACTCACAACTTGGAAGATATGAGTTGTGCTTTTGTCAAAATTCACCTTACTAATTGTGATTAGTGTCTTGTGGTTGTCAAGTTCATGTATAATAATATCAAGCAAGCAAACACCAAGTTCTTTCCCTTCTTCCTTCATTTTGGGCAAGATCCACTTTCCCAGATTCCCTTCTTGCTCCTCCACTATCTCATGTTCCTCATACTTCTACCTTCTTGTCCAAGTTATACAAATCCCTACACCAAGCCACGTCTCATCTTCTTGTAGCCTAAAATTTGTATTAGCAATATCCTAATCAACATTGGCATGATCTCACCTATCAACTAAGTGATAAAGTCATGCTTTCTTCTAAAAACCTTCCCCTCCCACTTGATACCCAAGTTTGTAAACTTGCTCCTAATTGGGATGACCCTTTGTTACTCAGATCATTACTCATGTTGCATATCATTTACCTTTCCTATTCATATGTAGATCCATTCTATCTTCCATGTTCAAAGTTAAAAATCAATTGTTTCTAATTCATCTTCTTTTTCCACTCATGTCAAACTCTCTCCTCCTCCCATCCTTATCAACAATCATGAGAAATATAAAGTTGATCATATACTTGCACATCGCAATATCCAATGTGGCTGCAAACAACATAAGGAATATAATGTCCTTTGAAAAGGATATTCTCTTCACAATCTCACATGAGAGTCTCTTTCTCATCTCCATAATACATAAATGGCCATCTCGGAGTTCAAAGATTCCATGGCAACTAGGATATCACCAACTAGTAGTGGAACAATATAGAATAATATAGAATTAGAAGACTAGTTAGTAGAGGCTAATAAGTGAGTAAATAATCCAAATATAGTTAGGATTCTAAGAAAGGTCTAGAAGCATCCTATAAACTTCTTGGTCAAATGTTCTAGAAACACTTTGGAAACTTCTAGGTTCCTTCAAAGGATCAAGTAACTTGTACATCAAGTTCAACAACTAGCTTAGCTTGTTCACTAAGTAAATAGCTTCTAGTAGGAAGCTTTCTTGGTAGCTCAGCTTGCACTCTAAGAAGGTGACTTTGACAAGGAAGTTTCCCAAGAGCCTTGTGTTGGCTTGCTATAAATAACAAAACCCAAGTTCATGCTAGGCATTTCTCTCACTTGAAGGTTTTGAATGTGACTTTCCATTTTGGTCTTCCAATCTCCTATTTCTCTCCTCGGTCTTTTATATGTGTGCTTTGTTGCACAAAGCATAGAGCCCAAAAGTACTTGATTTTAATAAAAATGTCTTTTTAGGATTGCAAGCTATAATGCATATGCTCAAGCACAACATATTTATGATGGAAAAGCTAGAAGAGGCAGATTATTGCATCATGTTTGAGTCAAGGTAATATTTCAAGCTAATAGAACTAGGAAGATAGTGATAATGTTGTCAATAAAATAGGAAAGATAAGCAAACATTGTGCATAACCAAGAACATTAATAAAATAAATACCAAGGAGTGTATACATTGTGTGTAAGCATGGTTTCACATTAAAGGAAGAAGGAAGATTATTTGAAAATAACACTATTTTTTAAAGATGCATTTGAAAAGGAGATGAATTAGAAATAATTATATTATTTGAAAATGAATTAGAAATAACTATATTTTTACTATAAAATGAAGAGAGAGAGAGAGAGAGAGAGAGAGAGAGAGAGAGAGATATATATATATATATATATATATATATATATATATATATATATATATATATATATATATATATATATATAAAATCAAAGTCATTTATGGTGAAAATTTATGTAGAAGAACTATTTATATTGAAAAGTGAAACCTAACAAACATGACTTGCATATGTTGTTTGTGTAGAGCATGAATCTTATTTACTCAAGGTTTGTCTAGACTAAATATATGAGAACTATGGAGCCAAGCCATAAGAATTTCAAAGGTAACACTTCTTAGCTATATGATCTTTTACTTCAACAAGAACTGAGCATGGAAAAAAGAAAAGCAATCTAAAAACAATTATATTTTGTTGCAATTAATAGGCACAAGGAGAAGAGTGATCAATTTGGAAAAGAATTTGATAAAAGACAATCAAAATATAAGTGTTCAAGCTTTGGACAAGGTTCCACATAAAACTTCAATGCCTTAATTCATGAGAAGAGTGATAATAATCCATAAAAAGAGAAGTGTCCAAGCTTTGGACAAGGTTCCCAACAAAATTTTATGAGTACAATGCTTTCCAAAAGTGTACTAGTTGTTGAAATTTGTAATATTTTGTAACTTTTTGGAGAAACCAATATACTATGCTCTAGAACATAGAAGAAAACTTAATAGATCTTCTTTTTAGAAATAAGAGAAATGTAAAGAGATGCACACTCAACACCATAATAACTTCAAATTTTACTTCTTGATGCTAAGAATGGATAGTTTTTTATGAATTTTTCATTAGGTATGAGGTGTCGATGAAGTTGTTGGTGCTTTAAGTTATTTGCATCTAAGCATATAACCCTGAGGTTAGATTGGCTTGATTCTATAAACCCAGCTTAGAGTGATATATATTGATATATATATGTGGAAGATTGTAAGGATTATGAGTGGATTCATAATATCCAACTTTCATTACCAGCAAGAGATATAAACTAACTAATAAATAAGGTCTAGTTTGCATATTAAGACTATATTTAATCCTCTAGGCATTTGAAGATGATGAAATTATCTTTTCAAGTCAACTTAGATTAACATGGTTGCAATATCAAGAAACACAAACAAGTAATTGCAAGAGAAATTTAGAAGGTATAGCTCTTTGATATTGTAATATTTTGAGGACAAGGGAAATCCCAATAAAAACACAACGTTTAATTCTTTCATTTAGGCTTCTTGTAAACACAAAGCTTCACACTCACAACTCTGATGCCCCAAAGGAGCATCTTATCTTTATTATATAGCAAAGAGAAATCACTCAAAGGAAACTACACCCTTGGATCAAATACCTAGATTGGTGACATATCAATGAGCTCTACCTTTAGATTAGTTACATGATTGGATGATGTGTCAGTTTTGGTCCTAAGTGGTTAGTCAAACAAGCTTTGATAGAGGGAATCTTTAGAGAATATTCCTACAGGAATCTCAGATCACATGGGTGAGATACTGCTGGAAAGCTATTACTGAGACAAATAGAGGAGAGGGAAGACAAGCCTTCACTTCCTCCCAAGAGACCCATCCATTTAGGCCTTTGAAATTGGCTTTGAAGTTTTCATGCTATTATTGGCTTCTGCAATATTAGTAGAAGTACTCTTTTGGTGCATCTAATCTACTTAGTACATCATATATAATATACTTCCAAATGTTTACAAAGCCAATGTTTACCTCTAGATAATATGTCTAGCTATTGGTTTTACACTTCCAAAATTGGTTCCAAAATTTTGGGATGTTTTTGACGTGTGCTCTATTAGTGGAAGTACTCTTTTGGTTGCACCCTATCTGATGTACTAAGACCATTGTGCAAAACATCCCTAAAGTTATTAGCAAGCCAATTTCCACCTCTAGGTAATTTGTCTAGCTAATGTTATTACGTATATACACACCACGTTAGAAGTTCTAAAATCACTTGTCAAAACTAGGACCAAACAATCATTAGAATCAAAGATTTGGACACCTGAGCATAATATGATGAATTTTTCATTCTTATCCTAATTTAGCTTGTCTTATATTTGACTCATTTTGGATGCTAAAGTTTTTTATGTTTATCTAAGAAAGCAATTTCAATGAATTATAGCAACCAAGTCACTCTATACCTTTAGAACTAGTAAAATATAGTATGTAGACTTAGTAGGACCTATGTTGGTAATATTTCTTGGAATTTATAGATGTAACTTTTTAGTAGTATATGATTTTAGTTGAAAAATATAGACCTTTTTTACTACAAATAAAGCTCATACTTTCTCTCAACATTTAATCAAACAACTTGAGAGTGGCAATCTTAATATAAGATTAGGAGTGTCAAGTTGGAGTTATAGGTTAGAGATAAGATGAGAAGCATCAATTTGATCAAGGAAGTAGTTTAAGGTTAGGTGTATGTGAAATATTATCTCGGTGCAAACATATATGACTATAATAGTACAATGTTCTTGGATCAAAGTCAAAATATTGCAATAATTTAAAGAGATTTCAAGATCAAGATCAAGATCTCCAAAACTAGTATGAGCTCTTATGGAAGTGAGAAGAATAAATTCAAGGATGAAATGACGGTTAGGCAAAAAATTACCTTGTTATTTGCTTGTAATGGTTCTCAATAGTAACATTAGTTTTGATTAGTAACAATTGATACATATACTTGCACTTTGTATCTTTTTGCTCATAGTAGAATGCATTGTTATCTATACCTACTATGGCTAGATAACTTTGGGTATTTGCTTAGCTTAGTTTAGCTTAGCAGCTTAGCTTGTTGAGCATTTAAAGTTGGGTATGTTGTTATGTAAGCTTCTTGTGAAGGTCTAATTGCTTAGCTATAGTGTTTAATAGCTGCGTACTCATATGATCATAGAGCATGCATGATTTGATGTACATTATCCAATCCATCACACTTTGCTCTAGCCTAATCTTTCTTAATTATTTGGTGTGTATGACTTGGCTTAATATTTTCTCAAGAGATAAGGCTTGCTTCTTTTCTCAAATGAATGTTGCAAATTTTATTACTAGAAAATTTGTTATTAATTTTGCTATTTCATGATAATCATGGAATTTATCTTACATTACTTCAAAGAATTTTCTGCTTTTTACTTACTTGCCTATGATGTATTTCTTTTATTTTGCATCCTTTGTGATCTTTAATATATATAACCTATTATCTTTGGTAAATAAATTTTAAATTCTATATTTTCCACTCAATTTTTTCTTTCTAAGAGATTTATTTATAACATATAATAATTCCAACTAGTATGAATATGCTTTATGATCATCTTTACTTATCTCTTCTTTGATTCAATTAGAAAACAATAGTTTCTCAACAAATTAGTATCTAATCCTATCAATCAAAAGTTCTACAAAAAAAATAATATTATTTATAAGAAATAAAATTATTTGTGAGAATTTAAAACTATTTTTAAGTATATTAAATTATGTAAATAATTATTATTAAATTATGTATATTTAATTATGTCTTACGAGTCTTATATTCCATAGAGTTATAGTTAATTCTATGTTCTTATTTGTTTATAAATTTTGGTTAATTCTCTTTACTCTGGTGATAATATCATTGAAGAGAACATAATTTACTAACGTCATACAAATAATATTTAAAGTCAAATTTACCTAACTCCTTACTTGGCTTTTGCTATAAAATAATTTTTTATGTTTTCATTTAATTTTTGTCTTTTTTGTAATTTAAAAAAAATGCTTCAAATAAATTTTATTTCCAAGCTCTACCATTCTGAATTGATTTAATTTCAAATTAACTTATTTATTTGACACTAAAATTAATAGTTTGTACTTAAAATTATAGAATAAAAAGAGTAAAATATAAAATCTGCTTTTGAAAAGATGATATCCAAGATCCTTCTTACCACATTTAAATTTTTTTGATATAGAGTCATTTTCTTGGTTTATCCTTGAGTTTAGTTTACGATGTTGGGAAAGAAGACATAATTAGTGAGACCTTTCAATAGATAAAATCAAAATTCTAAACATTGGTTGGGAAATTGATTCATCTTGCGATCACAACCAAGATTGAGACAATATTCTAGGATCAATAAGCAATGAAAAATTTTTATAAGTCAAATATAAGAGCAAATAAAAGGATTTCAAGATACTTCAAAGATATTATATAGTTTAGATTGAAGTTTTGATTCAATCAAAAGCTTGTATTAGTTACCTTGAATGATAATAATTTGGTAGGTGACCAAAGTAAGATTTGTATATCATAAGAAGGAGATTGTGTAGATTACTAGAAGGAGAAAAATTGTATATCAAGCTGTGCTCTTGAGCTTGAAACAACTCTAGTAACTTGGTCTAGTAAGAATTAACCAAGTAATTCATTATAATATGATGTATAGAGGATTATTTAATCCCATCCATGGAGGATTTGTGTCTTAGGTGGATAAAATAATGCATCATATTTCTACCATTCACAATCTGTAATAACTCCTTGAGTGCTTCTACATAGCAAAGACCTTCTATTCTATGTAAGCATATTGAGGCTCAAGTTTGTATATAACATAAAAAAGTTAGTGCTGAAGTTAGTACTAAATAAGGACCAAATTGCAGACATAGTTACCAAACCACTACATGATGATAGATTTTAGAAATTGAAAGAAGCTCTTAGTTTTTGGAAACCAAGTGCATCTCTCAATTAGTGTTGAAAGTAGCATTAAAAATGTTAAGTAAAAAATAACTTGAAGATGAGAGTATGTTGTACTTTTGTTTTTGCTTCTCCTAATGTGTATGTACTAAGGTTCTACTTTTTTTATGTCATCTATTACTAACTAATAGGCTTATCTTCACATCTTGTTATTTTTTGTGTTTTGGTGTCTACTACTATTTTAGTGGCATTGAGTTAGATACAACTAGTTGAGTATAGTATGGTTAAACCATGTTAGCGGTTTATCTAACTATTGGTATGGCTAAATGAGAGGAAACATAAATATTTAGTTTTTGGATATTAAATACCAATTCTTCATGAATTTAAAATTATATTATATTAAATGAGACCTCTTAAAAGAATTTTATATTAGAAGGAGACTCCTATCTTTGACTTTGTATGGTGAAAATTACATGGTATAGAGGAGATATCAAAATCATATTGCCTTGACAAAATAAGTTCACCTTTGGTAATAGAAGGAAGTCAAGTTAGGTAAAATATCTTGTATTTTTCAATTAAGATAAGATCCTTTTATGGAATATGCTTGGAAGTTTCCAAAAGGAGGCAATTGAGGCTAAAAATCAAGGTAATAGCCTATTGATCTAGATTCATAACCTAGGTTAAGTTACATAAAGTAGTGATTTGCCAAGTTATTGATGTATTGTGGCAACTTTGATGTATAAAAGGAAGTAATTAGGAGAGGAAGGTATCCATTCCTTAGTGAGCTTAAAATGTAGAGTAAATGAGTGGAATAAGACTTTGGGAGAACTACTTACATTTGAGAAGTAAAGGTGAGATTTTTTACTTGTGAGTACCACTATTACATTTATTGACCTTGGAGTGCCTCTAGTGCTAGAGGACCTTTGTGTGAGTGTGACAGAAGGATGCTTTTCTATTGACATTAGTGAAGTCTTTTTTTATCAGCTATTTTGTAAGGGCTTTTGCATAAGAGAATGAATGGGTGATTGGGGAGAGAATGAGAGAATTGGATTGTGAAGGAGAGATTTCATTTTGATTTGTTTTTCCTAAATGATGTTTAAGTGTTAACTTCTTCTTCTTTTTACACATGGTGCATATGGAAATTGTCACTAGAGATATCCCTTGGGTGAGAGATAAGCTTGATAATATTCCTATTTGCAATCCAATCCTTCCTCAAATATCAATATCTTGTCTATACAAAAGCTTCTCCTCTTTCTAGGGATGATGTTATTTGATTCCTTTCTTATGGTCAAGTAGCCATATTTTGACATAACTTAAACATGACTTTTAAGTCAAGTACTTTACTCAATAAAGATTGTTGGGAGATAAGTTTATCTCTCAAAGCTACCACTTTCTCCTTAAACATAGCCTCTAAAAGATGAATATGATTGCTAAATAAATTTTCTTCCATTATACCTTTCAAATATAGTCTTTCATCTTATTACAAATCTATTCTTTTCTAAATCACATTCATTTCAAAGATAGCTTCATTTTTATTCAAGAAAAGATTTATAATAGTTAAAAAGCCATCACAATCATCTCCTCTTCTTATTTTGCACAACCATTTGGAAAAATAAAGAAGTAGGATATCATTCATCATCAACTATGTGCTTCAAATCATTTCCTTCAAATAGGCTTAAGTTTGTGCCTAATTGAGTTAATATTTGAGGAGAAAATATTAAAAATATAATCTATATTAAAAATAAGAACAATTAACTCCATGTTTTCTTATTAACACAATATTTTTCATTTATAATGGCTTTAAATTAGGAAATACTATATTAATTATTGCTATGAAAATTATGATTTTTTTTGAGTTATAAGACCTTTAAATAAGTAAATTTGATTTATTATGTACTCTAAAAAATCATATGTTTAATAATGAAATATTTTTCAAATTGATTACAATCACAAATTATTCTTAGGAAGTATAAGAAAAAATTGATAGGTAATTTTAAGATTAAGTAGCCAAGGAAGAAAAATAGACTATGTAATGAATCTTTTAAAAGAAATAGTAGAAGAGCAAAGTGGTATTTTCTTGAATTATCAACGTCTTCCTCTTATGATGAGGTAATTTATGGATACTAATAGGAAAAAAAAGAAAAAGCAAATGTATACCAACTATTTAGTCCTTGAAGAGCATGACTTATATCACATGAAATAAATCACCTACACCCAATTAGTATATTTTTCCATCCTTAAAGACCATTGCTTGGATTGCTTACTATAATTCAATTGAGATCCTAATTTACTCATTGTTCTAATCAGTCAATCATCAAAAATCTACCAACTTGGACTATATATATATATATCATCACAACTACACCACATCCTATTATCACTCTAAAGAGAACTTTACTTGAACTTATTATGATATAAAGGTATTTCTTATTATCCTAAGATGTGCTTTATATTTCAACATTGACTATATTGCAATCAACTACAAAATATTTGAGCTTGGGTTCTTTGTTCCGGTGAACTATGTGCTTTTAAATTTGATCTTGTTATGAGCTATTCTTACCTAATATTCAGCAATATTGGATTTATTTTTTGTAAGGATTATCTTATAAATTTGAGCTTTATAGTTATTGTAATTGATCTAATGTTTGTAAAGCTTAGATTATGTGCTAGTGAGATTCCTTTGCACCTTTGGGTTTGGGTATTGGGGTTTTGTTGCAATTTTTCTTATGGCCTTATACCATCTATTCTACATCTATTGTTAGGTAGTATATGATAGTAAATTATACCATGCTTGGCTTGATGTTATATTATTTTTTATCACACTATTTCAGTAAATATATACTACCTAATAATATATTTAAAAATATATTTCTATTGATATTTTTTGGTGGTGTACAGATACTCTATAAAAAATTAATAAATTTTCTGCTTAGGCTTTAAATATTTGAAGTGAAAAAAACCTCCAAAATAGTAATATTATAAAGAATTTGATGGTGAGGAATTTGTCTATATTTGATGTGAAATTGGAGATCACATTATCTCTCTCTATGTAGAGCCATGAATCAATAATAACCCAAATTTTTTCTTAAATTCCAAAATAGAGATATATAAATTTAGTTATTATCTATGCTCCCCAATTTTTGATAATAATGCTTTAATGTGGATATTCCCATAATCAGAATTCCATTGATTGTTATTATTGGAAATTATGTGTACGACAAATAAACACTTAGTAGGGAAGACCAATTGACTGAAGTAATGATCTTTTTTATTAACATATATGATAAGTTGCATATTACAATTTTGACTTCACCTTGATTAGTTCTGATCGTTTTACAAACAAAAACTTAGAGGGTGTTGGATTGTTCTTAAGGGTAGGAACCTTAAGTGAAGTCTCAAGAAGATTGTTGTGTTATCATATCTATATAGAAAACAGCAAAAATAAATCAACAAACCAGTAATTATTTTAAGCAACATACAAAGAAATACACAATACTAGTTCCATACTACCACAGAATAAAAAGAAAAATCCTAAAATACCATATTATTTGGCTTATTGAAATACATCAAGGCTATAAGCTAAGAAACATGGTTCCATGAGTGAATTCAATGAACTACATTCATTCAAATGATACACTCTCTTTGTATAGATCACAAGATTCATAGTAAATTCATGAACCCAAATTCAATATAGCATGGAAGCAAACTCTATGTTGGAATCCCCTACCCTCTCCAGATTATATCTACCAAGATAAATCCCATCTTTGTCCAAATGAATCCATGTCATGGTGTATAAGTTATCTGAAAGAAGACCATGCTCCCACGTTTCTCCTTACATAAGATTTTGTGCCAAATATCCTTGATGGATTAGATTGTCATAAATAAAAGCAAGGTCTCCACTCATCCATATTTTTTACTAGCTCAACACCATAAGGGTATTTCCATTTGAAGTTGAGTTATAAAAGTGTGTGTGCCAAGTTTGAAGCATTCGCAAGGTCTCCAAGTATAGGGGTATGCAGCAAGGTCCGCTCTTTGTTCCTCTAGCGTTGGAGTTCAACATGATGTTCAATCCATTTTTTAGGGAGTGCACGAGAGCTTATCATGTTAGGAGTCAAGGGCACTTTTCTTACTCTCTTACGTTGTAACATATATTTGACCGCTTGTGTCCATTGCTACACCTTGTTCCTCTAGCTTTCTAATTCAACACCGTGTTCAATCCATTTTTTAGGGAGTGCATGAGAGCTTATCATTATCATGTTAGGCAACAAGGGCACTACACTTACTCTCTCGCTTTGTAGTATATATTTGACAGCTTGTGTCCATGGCTCCACCTTGTGCATTGCAATCCTTAGGAGAGGAATTACGCTAAGTTATACTTTTTTGGATGCTCAATATTTTTAGATTGTATTAACTTGTATAACTCGAATATCTTAGATGCAATAAGGCAGATTTCTCATATCGACCTCCATTGGAGTTTAGCACAATTTTATCTATTTTGTCTCACCCTTCTACGGGCTTGATGGGTTCTTCCCGTCCTACGTGTTTTCTACGCGATAGCCCTTTCCCAGTTTGAAGCATCTAGATTCACATTCTGAAAGGACGATGCCATATAGACAAGCAGTTTCATGAACGTGGTTGTACCCCTGGGGTGATGACGAAGAGAATATCTGATCTGTTCTAGAGAAACGGTTCACGTACATGCAAGGAACATGAGTGGAACCTTTTCAGATCGAGACATTCTGTTTTCCGAACAGGTCCACTACGGAAACCAAAACAACGAAACAACGTGACGAATTTGTCAAAATTGTAGAAACTGACGTCAGTCTTACATTCTGAAGGATCCAGTACAGTGAAATCTGGCAGTGTTGGTACAAGCATTATGCATTATCAAATGTATTATCAAGTCAATGTCGTCGTTCTTTTCTCTTTTAGCTTCAGAATAACAAATGTTGCTGATCTCTTCTTACACAAGTAACGATGTAATGTTATCTGTTAATACTGATACCCGTTGTTATTTTGTGAAAATGGAGAGCATCTGCCTGCTGGAAATTGGACAAAATACGACAGTGTCTTTTCTCTGCCGGAGGATAAGAACTGGTGTGGTGTTGTGATTCAAAAGTCGTGTGCATTCGAGAGCTGGTTTGGAAGATCATAGCATGTCCATTTGATTAGACTCTCGAGATTGGACATAAATTTCCTACTGTCAAAAGATGAGGCCAGCGTCTAACGTATCACAATAAAATAACCCCTGGTCTTATCTTTTGGATCCTGTACACCACAGCGCGGGAGGAATATCCTTTGTGTCTCTTGTGTCCCTAACGACGAGTCTTCAAATCAAAAGTGCCAATGTGAGTGCTACAGAGATCCTATTCAGTCCGCCTGATGTTGCACTGGGTCCAGTACCTTCTACATTTCGAGAAGTACGAGCTCGAGAAATACAATCTGATCGAAGCAGTAACGTGGTGGGAATAGTCAAACTACGTTATTGTGCGAAAATATTGAAAGCAGCAAGAGTGAAGTCTATACCCCCAAAGATTGTGCAGCAAAGTGTCACTGCTATAGACCCAAAGATTTGACAGCAAACCGTCATTTTTATAAGTAGAGTGCAATACACGCACAGTTGAGCAAGCTATTTCGGGTTTCCAGTCCAACTGGGAATTTGGGATTCTCTATGTAATACAAGCTACATGTGTAATCAAATGACTACGCTTCTACGAAGATAACCGCGAATTAGTTAAGGAAACTCAAGCTGCATAACTCTTCATGGAAGGAGCATGGTCGCACACAAACTTAAGTGAGCTACAATCAGATCTAGACTAGTGAAAAAGGTATACTCGATAATCATGAAGGTAGCAAATTGAACGCGATGATATGCAACAAGTAGACAGATGATAGAGTCGGATAGACGAAATGATTATTATGAAATTGGGACGATTGCAAAAAGGCAAAAGTCGAACGTTTTAGTAGCTCCAATTGATTGCAATTGTTATTAATCACATAGGAGTCGAATGTTATTCAAGGGATCTGTCGTCGGCGGTCTTTGGCGCGCTTCACCAGACAGGCAGGAGGAATTTAGCGTCCTAGTATAGCCATTATGAACCATTATGCTACCAGTTCGCCAGCCAGCAATCCATCAGTTGCTGTAAAGCCAGCTATGCTACAGGAAAGGTAGCAGAAGCATACGGTTGGAACAAAACTAGTTTCATCTAATTCTTAGAGGTCGGTTGAACCTCATGCTGAAAGTAGTGAGTGATTGAACATCTCTAGGCTACGCTATAATCACAGGATCCATCGAGCTAGCTAGGTGCATGCAGTCAATTGTTCTTTTAGCAGCAGCCAGCAATGTTTGAAAACGACTTAAATTAGTCCAAATAGATCCGGAAGTAGACTGCTAAAATTGCTCACTTTGAGAGAACCAAGGCGCAACTAGCTTAACGACGGCAAACGATACCGCTGCCACCGTTTTTGCTGGAGCACTCGGCTGTGAAGGGCCTCAAAGTCTCAACTGGGCGAGTTGTTGCTGGGGCAAACTGGGAGGCTTTGCAGTCAGCGTTCAAAAGTCCACTGGCGAAGAACCTGTCCTCTCCTCCCAACACTGGCATCTTCACTCCCACCTTGGCTGCGCTGGAGTAGCCTGGCTGGTAAGTCTGTCCCAAAACTCCGTTAACAGTGGCAGACAAGTCGTAGAACTTGAATTGGAGGTCGAGGTGAGCGTACACATCGTCGCTGGGGAGCTGGTAGTTGTGGGCGAGATTCTCCTTCTGGGTGATGGGAACAACTGCGATGAGCATGGTAAGCATCCTGTCGATGGTGACTTCCACAGCGTTCTTCTCGTAGGTCCTTTCAATCTTAAGCTCTCCGGTTGCGGACCTCCAGGTGGCACCAACCTCTTCTTCTAGGGAGAAAGCGACTCCATCGTAAGAGAACATCAACTGGTCGACATTGTCGCTCCAGACGGAAACCTTTTTAGCTCCGATGGAGAAGGAGTGAGAGCCGAAGAGGAGACCAAGAGCCTGCACCCAGGTGTAGTCTCTCTTGCGTCCCTCGGGTCTCAGTCCGATGAAGTGTGCGTTGATGTGGAGGTTCCTGTCACTGACGAGACAGAAGTCTTGGTTCGAGTTTCCGTGGAAGTAGAACATGGAACCATCTCCTCCAACAAGTCGAGGGTCGTAGCAGATAGATCCGAATCCGTAACAGTTAGGCTTGCGGTCTGTGATAAAACGATCGACACAATAAGACGATCAGAACATTTGAATCTTTGCATTGGAAGTATATATCACTCTAGATTCGCGGGATAACACACCAATTATGATCTGATTGCTTCACCAACCAAACCATCGAGCAAAGCAAATCAACCAGAACAACGAAGAGATGCCGTAACAGCACTAAAGAACTGCATTTCTCCCCGATGCAGTTGTGCGTTGCAGCCAAAACAACATAAACATCAAGCTCTTGCTACGAATCCCCAAGATGAAGAAAAGGATTGTACTAAGCGTGATGAAGGATGAGTTAGAAAGCTTACGCTTGCAGGTAGCCTCGCATCTGAGGCAGTCAATGAAGCAGGCTCCCCTTCCGGCACCGAGGGTCGAACGTTTAGGACACTGGGTAGGGCAGGTAAGAAGCTTCAAGTAACACTTCCCGACACCAATACACCTAGCTCGCTCAGGGGCATCCCCACCCGCATTAGCTATAATAATGTAAGAGTCAGAACCTGATGTAGAAGCTGGTGGTGGAGGGGCCTGTGACATTGCAAGGCCTGCAAGCGCTGCGAATGCGAGAGCCATGAAGGCGATTGCCATAGTTGACTTCATGGTCGCACTGCAGATGGTTACTGCTCTCTATCTCTCTGCTCTCTCGTTAATACAGGGAGTGAGATAGAGCTGTGGATGAGTGAGTGAGAGAGAGAGATAGATGGAAACTGAAAATGGAATGATTTCTGCAGTAGGCAACGAGAGTTTTAATAGTGGGAGACGCGACAACTCTTTTTAGACGACTTTGAGGGAGAGGGAGAGACTCAGCGCGTCAGATGGATCTTCATCAACATGTTCCCCGCGCAAGCTCAGCAATCGGTAGTGGAAGTGTCTGTCACGTACTCTTTGCTCGACGTGCAGATCTCGACGCACTTCACCAATACTCTTTCCTTGTTTGCTTTCCAACTACGATTGCTGGCATCACGCGGGGATCCATGCAGCTCCAGCAGCATCCATCCATCCTCAACCCACCCCTACCTTCATTTTCTCCTCGACGTGCTCCTGTGCTAGATCGTGCCTACGATCTCCCTCCCGCCGCCGCCATCATTCAATCAATTAATCATCTCCGTTCCTCCCCCATCCCTACATTCTCGTACCCCAAATTCTCTTTTCCACAGGTCAACGGTCTAAATACGATTTACCAGTTGCTGCAGACGGATCTCCCAACTCGATCCAGACCCAGCTCATTTTCGTTAGTCTCCGGACGTGATAGAGATTTATCCTTTCATGAAACACTGTTCATGCTTCCAATTTCTCATGTCTGTCTGGTTAGTTATCTTCAGTGACGTCGGTGGAATACTTTCCTACTGCAGGTCCAGTTTTGGGATCATGACTACTGGTTAGTGCGTGTTTCCCTAGCATGGGTTCGCCATCCCCAGAAGGTGTGTCCATACAGTGCTGTGGGGTGACTGGCTTCATGCCAAAGCACAAATGGACCCGGAGAAGGAAATACATAAGTCTCTGGACTGTCTGTATTTTGTTGTTTCTACTGTCGCCTGGGCAAAAGAGACATGGACTCGGATGACGACAACACCGCGGTGAGAGGATATTTTGTCGATCACTTCTGGAGAATGTTTCCAGACTAGAAAGGCTCAATTGGCCCCAATCAGATGAACAGCATGATCGTTAAGATCCACCAATATTTCCCAAATGCTAACAGAACTGATGCAACTGCAAATTTATGATTCATTTTATTAATTACACCGATAGTCCGAGAACCTAAGAATTGTTCTGTAAACTTATCAACAAATATTTAATCTCTTCCATCTGAGCTTAGGCCACAGAGTTACTTTATCTCACTGTTTATGAATCTCATATTGTTTTAGTATCGACAGACTTCATGACATTGTACTGAACAGTGAATCTTGTCGTCATGCTTTAGTCTCCGAAAAGTTGACAATATTGTGGGTCACAATAAAGAATCAGAACTGTTAAGCTACGACCATAATACTCCAATTGGAATGTTCTTTCCACACACCATGGGCAACAAAGGGCCGTGCAACACACCATGTTGCTCTATAATATGAGACTACCGAATCTCCGCGAACAATTGCTATCTAAACAGGAACTCCTGAACAAAAAGTCAGATGCGTCACTCAACTTGTGGGACGTCCACAGTTTCCAGGATTCTCACTGTGCATATTCTATATGCGCTCGATACAATCCAATATACGATGATTCAACCACCGACCGTAAACTGTAGAGGTTCTATCTTCAGAACCTTCACACCCGGAGTACAAGCATGAATTCTGGTAGTGGAAGATAGAGTAAGGATGGATAAGAAGGTCAACAAACACTGCACATGTTTACGGACTTTGGGAAATCACCCTTTGCTCGATATGGAGCTCCTATTGTTCATAAACTGCCAAAAGCGAACATCTTGTTGGAAACTCCCGACTCCACGATTCTGCACGAACGAGGCGAGCCGGGTTCTCTCCCGTGTTACTATGCATACAATTACGCTAATTGGATGTACTTATTTAGCTAATACAGAGCCTAATTCAGCGATTCATTGTATATGTGCAAGTTCCCAGCTATAATAGCTCATGTCTAACAACAATCACTATATATCATTTCTTAATATTTGGATTAGGATACATGTTATACCTCTGGGTTCGGCTTCTCTATATGTTAACCGTAATGAGATAAGGCGACCGCGTAGAAAAACCGAAGATGGGAAGACCCCATCGAGCCGTACAAGGGAGAGAACAAAAAGGGTAAAATGGGGCTAAACCCCAATAGTAATTAGTTTTATACAAATCTACCATGAGATTACACTTAAGAATATCTCGCCTCACTTCACTGACGGTGGTTGGGTGAATTTGCTCATTTCATACATTTTTTAGCATTAGAATCTGAATTGTGGACCTATTAACTTGATCTATCATCTGGACTGCATACAACTTCACATTACTAGATCCATTTTTTAACTGGTGATGGTTAATTACTGATCTAGACCTTTCCAAATATAGTTCAACTCAAATGCAAGCAATATCTCCATTCATATTTCCTGTCTTGCCATTTAGTCCTGGATGAAAAATAATGAGAAGAAGAAGCCAAACATATTGATATACGCTTAGTCGAACATGACACAAATCAGCAAGTCAGCAAGTCAGCATCTAAATCAGCAAGTCTTGCAGATTTTTGTTATGATTTTAGCACTCAAAGCTGGAGGTCGTCTAAGACGTTAGAATACGTGCGCTTAAACCATCGTTTTATGAAATTTCCAAATCAATCCATGGCGTCAATTTTGGGCACAGATCCACTTAAAACATGCACTTAAAACATGCCTCGACCACGCACAACCCAATTATACTCCATTTGAATTTCATTTCAAGATCTATTCCATTCATCTCTCGGACAGCAAATGCGACCCCACCTTTTGAGAGATTTTGGTCCATAATTACTTCGTACTGCTGGAAGTATTGACCCAAGATCCTGTACCCACTAAAACCAGTTACTAACTACCAGTATGAATGCATGAATGTTCTCGCGACAGCTAGAGCATCAAATCCACTTTTAGAACATTCTTCAGGGAATCATTGTATTAAATAGGAAACCGCTCAAGGAATATTCTGACCCACATATGGATTCTTGTACCCAATAAGAAAGTCTATATATGTCCAGAAATTTAAAAGGTAACACCCATAAATGAGAAATGTACAAACAATTGACGTTCTTGGCCATCACGTGCTGATAATTCAATTTCTTTATGTTTGGGCCTGTTTGCTGGAGAATTTTCAGGCAATTACCTAAATATATCCTCGTATTGAGCTTTTCTAAAGGAACTTTATTATCTTTATTATATTCTTTTGTGGTTCCTTTTTATGGATATTTCTCTTGTGTCTTCGTTACTATCATTTTCTTTTTTTGGCTTTATTCTCTCAGTTATTGTGTAGTTATTGTGTAGATGTTGGGCTAAAGAACCTCTTTACACCATTTTTGATTGTTCAAATACTGGTCGATGTCTCCCAAAATATAAGATTTGAACAGCTTCAAAAATACTTCTTGGAGATAATAAGATCGTGTTATTAAATTAGACATGTTGGATGTCCGTTAGAGTACACGTTATTCTATCCAATAATTATGTTTTACTGCAACATCATTACTCCTTTTATCCCTTATTTATGGCCTCGACGGGTTGATAATTGTGATAATTTCTACATTCTTTAAAGTTTGGCCTTTCTTCGTATGACATTATTGTTTCAAGTTGTATGAACAGTATCCACAAAACGATACCGAGCTTAAATTACGATCATGCAAAAAGGGAAATAAACATGAAACTCAAATTTCTCATAGCGGGGCACGTGTCCTTCTCATAGCCTGTTCGTTATTTATGAGCTCCAATACAGGATCGATCGAGAGAGCAAGCAAACAAGCTTAACAAGCACAAAAGGGTACAAGATTTGACTTTCTGATGATGACAAGATAAAGACTACTACTTCTGTTTTAGTATAATGATCTTTCCGATCTCAGGGCAATATTTTGCTGAAAGGATTTGAACATTAATATTCTTTCTGTAATGATGTATGGCAAAGGTCCCTTTTTGACTTAGCAATCCCAGTCATAGTATCCTTATCTGACATATCTCATTGTATTTCTCCTCCTTTGAGCTTGTTCGAGCCTAGGAGATTTGCAAGATTGTCTTTAAACTTCTAGATTTGTGAAGTAAATTATTAGTAACTTACATAGATAGAAAATCAACTTAGGAGATTATTGATACTTACGAGAATTAAGGTAGTCGAGGGTAGTGAAAGAAAACCTTTCGTCGTGCAGGCAAGCGCTTTTGACACTTGGGCAATTTCGTTCATAAAATCTGACGGGAATCACACCGTTCCACAGCCCAAAAATATCCTCTGAAGTAGTGTATACTGAAAGAATGTACATTTATTTTAAAGATAGAAGCAATCTATTTCAAATTCTAGATTGACGAAACGGTACATGTACATAACTTAAGAGGATACTTTTCGGTTCCTTCTTTTACTACTTTAATTTTAAAGAAATACAACGGCTACGCTCTAAGATGAATATCTATTACGCCTTCAATCTTAAACATCGTAGAGGGCTTTGGAGGATCGGATCCCATCTTCATTTTTGAGGAAGCTTGTGATCTTATCTCCTCGGTTTAGAGTCCTGTCCCGTGGGGAAGCGTTGGACCTTAACACCATGTGAGCCACACTACAAGCACATGAACACAATTGCTATGACAGGACGTTTCCTGGGGAGAGAAACACCCTTGTCAGCCGTGTGTCTACTCTGCTGATAACTGTGTGTTCTGGTATGTGCACGAATGCTGCCCCTCACCATAATAGATCTCCATAAATATGTGAACATCAAGATTACTGTCTTTAGTATCACACATTACTCTTCCCGAGAAGTCCAGCTGTAGTTCTCAAGCTGCACAATCTGTTACATGAATCAATTACCTCGATGTTGCTCAAATACGCATCTTGTGCACGGTCGAACTCTAGCTCTCCGTGTAATTCTTGGGTTGGAGGGGTGTGCCTGAACCTAATGGTGGCTTGGTGACTCAAATCAGATTTTTCAATGGTGCATACGCCTCCTGTTCTTGGATTTGCCTTTGTATTCTCTTATGTGCATTCGCCGCGATAGTGACCGCTAACTTTCAACATTCAAGTTTCCCTTGGTGGTCCTCGGCTCAAGTCAGGAATGAAGCTGATAGACCTGGAATGCTTTCGGAGCAAGTTCTCATTGAATGTAGAAATACCGGGGTATCACATTGCGCCGTTCTGGCTTTAGATCCAAAAACTCCCATGAAATCATTCAAACTTACAGTGCTAATGTATAAACAACTCCTAATGCTACACTACTACTAGATTATAAACCTACTCTGATTCGTTATCTGAGTGGGCCTTCGACAATGTGTTCATATTTAGTTGCCCACTGACCACCCACATGTGTAGCAGTATGGTATATTCCTGTTGCACATACATACACGAGAGAACCTTAGGTGTTGTGAGACATTTCAGCAATAACGAATAAACATATAGACAAGTCGCGCACAAAATTGAGAAGGACTCCAATTTCACATATCCAAGGTCGTGAGTTTTCCGGGCAACGGTGCTACTGAGTGCAGCGAGCTTCCACTAACAAGATTGAACTTGCTACAGTCTTCTTAAATGAATGATTTCAAGTTGGTTACTCAAACTCACGGTGAATCTACATATACACGGACAAGTGTCTAGGTACACGATGATCAGCGAGTAGCCAGCACTGCAGAGGGTACTGCGGTATCAAGGAGATCTCAAGTTCCTACGACAGATGTACACGAAGGCTGGACTTTGTCTGCTCAGAAGGCTTTGACAGGGATGGACTAGGTAGAAATAAATAGTATACAAATACAATTCCAACCTGCCTTGCTGCACATCACTCTAAGTTCACTAGTGGGGAGAAAGGTTCTTTTCAACTCCGCAAATTAGAGCTCCTAATCCTTCCTATCTTCTTATGGATCCCCAGAGAGCTTTACAAAAACGAAAGTCAGGATGTTCACTGGAACAAGGTTGCAGCTGGCAATGGACACCGCAACAAATCAAATCCTGGACAAAGTACGGCAACTATGAACATGCATCATTTATGTGCCACTTGTTGGTAAGTCCCTCGAATCTTGAGCCTCACCCTTATTCCACAGTATGCCCAGCTCTCCTCTGAACCAACCCAAAGAGATTACGGTACCTGCACTTACAGACACTAGTTAGATTTCGAGAAAGGTATCTTCGCGATCAAGAACATGGGTATAGATCGGCAAATACTCCGAAAAGTCTTGCAAGCAACGTCGGATAGAAGAGTTAGTACAAAGGCAGCTCCCAAAGAAAAAGATAAACTACCTAGGACGTGATGAAGTGAAGAATTCATTCCAAAGAAATGATTTGACTCACCGAGTGTACAAGGGACAATATACAGAAGAGCAGGTTGCCCATTTCCGTTCATCAGATTCAGCGCCACATATGTCAAGAAGAGTCCTGTAGCAAACAAGGAGCCAGTGTCCGACATTTGAGCACCCAAGTATGCAATCAACCTACACTACCAGGGTCATATGCTTCTATTCCCTGGTCAAATAAGTTTTAGTACCCACTCGTGGCAGGGTACAGAGCAAAGAAGAGGAGTACCTAGACCATAGCCCACTGTCGACCAAAGGAAGTAACCTCCATACAAGGTCTTCTTAGCTGCCCAGTCATATCTGCTCACAATGGTAAGTTCAGAAACAACATCATATAGAAACGTACGGAGATGGAAAACAGGCGGGAATATGACAGGCTTGAGACTCGGTCGATTCCACGGATGGAAAATAATAGAACCTCATGAAAATTCCATTGGCCTTTCGACAGCATCAGAAATTGATCCCAAGAGGTGAAGTGCTACCTGAGGCAAAACGCGACAAGAAGCCCTGGCAACAGGATGTCCCCAAAACCAATAATGCTGTAACCCCCCCAGGGATCGAATAAACGAGGAACCTTCAAGAGCATGGGTATCCCCTCACCTCCGCTTTTATCTCCTCGGGCAACCTTTATGAAGCAGAAATTCTAAGAAGTCAAAAGACGTTCCTACAGGTATTACTTTGGTGTACTCAAACTAGAATGGCTTCTACAGTTGAACCTCAGTTTCAGCATCTACCTATACTACCAAAACTAAGTGACGTTCATAACTAGTAGATGTCGCACCAATGGCACTGGACACGCTACACAGAACTGGTTGCTACTTTGCCAGCGACGGGACACATGACGAGAACCTTAAACCAGAGGAGGTGGCTTGGAGGAAAGAAACAGTTCGAAAAGGCTGATTCGTAAAAAGCAGAACAAGCGAGGGAGCTTCCTTCTGTACATACCACAATCATTACACTTTCATGAAAGAAAACCGGTGAGATGAAGACCCAGAAAATGTCGTAGAAAAAGGCACAGCTCAACAACACTGTGGAGACCTATTAAGACAAAGCGCACAAAAAACGTTAAATTATTAGTAAATTTTTTATCTCTGACGAAAATATCCATGCCGGATCAATTAGACAGTTAAATATGCTCCATAGCAATATTAATATGAAGCGTTTTAACGAAATAAACATTCATTCCAGAGCAATGTCAATATATTGAGCAATGGGAGTAGAAGGCGTTCTAAACAACCCAGTTCCCCCACGTTTGACCAGACTGACCCTGACAGTAACGTACTTAAGATCGTCAAAGTGTCCGTTACATAGAGAGGTAAGCATGTGTAAGTCTCCGTACAGGAATTAGTATCATGGTGTCTTAGATGGTTACAGAATGTATGATGCATAGGTACCTGCAGTCCAGAGTTTGTGCGAGCAAGCGTAACCTTGAGAAAAGAGCATAGCGTTATGATATCCTCATAATGTTAGTGTATTGGAAACAAACCGCACAAGTCTCAAGACAAGAATCATGCGACGCCGCAGGAGCTAGTGTATGAGAACTGGAATTGACCCCCTGCATGCTCTATGTCAGCATGAGCCCGTCAACACTACAATACAGAAAGTAGCTGTCTTTCACACACGATAACACACAGGACTCCGTCACTGCCTATGCAGTACCGAAATAGCTGGAAGCAGTTGCTAGTACCATTCGTCCCAAGTTTCTGTATTGCTAATGATTGCCAAGGAAAACTCAGGTTTATCTGAAAGTAGTGCTTACTAAATAACGAAAATTCGGGGAATTGGGGTGGGGCCAAGCATCTCCACACACATAATCTGGTGTGCAGTATACCAGAATGGCAGCAGAAAAACCAGCAGTCGGCCGGCAAAGGAGCATTGTTAATATAGTGAGTAATAGATATAGAACATGGTTCCATACTCACGCAGGAGTGTGCAAGACATTACATTGTCATGTCCGTATAAGTAAGTCCGTTACAGCTGTTCTGTACATTAAGTGGTGAATGAAGTCTCTTGTTGGTACTTTATGTTAAATTAGGTAATCTCTAGTTTAGGGACTTCTTTGTTAGAATCAGACAAATTAGGTACTGTTAATGTGCGAGCATTATTCATGGGAGAGTACTGTTCATGCCCACTGTTCACATGCTTTCCATGAGTTGCATGTGTTACATGAGCACTATGGTAGCACACCCTTCAGCACTCTTCTATCTATATAATCCCAGTCAGGAATTTCTTCTACTGGAGTTGAATTCTAGCACTTCCCCTCTGCATCTCGTGAAGTCCTGAGCTGCCTCAGGAGTGTTCTGTATTGGAGTTCTGTATCTCAATATTGGAGGCTATTTGTGCTGCGTGAGTGAACTGGCTGTATTACCTTAGAAGGCTAGGAGAGAGTTGAGTCTTTCTGTGTGCAATTAGGAGTATCTGCTCTGGTGAGACTAGGAAAGCTGAGTGCTAGGATGTCTGATACATCAGAAGTCAGAATGCCTGAGAATAGACCATCTACTTCAAAGAACAGGAACAAAGGTTCTCATCACTTTATACCTGCAGACGAGCATTAATGCTATCATTAGCGAGGCCCACTCTATAGTGTGACCTTCATGATTTGTACCTGCGGACGAGGTTAAGTTGGATCAGGGGTTTCCTCGAGGATCAGACATTTGAGTCAAAGTTGTGTTTAGTGATATCAGTAATAATCATGTCATGGCTCGAATAGATAGTAAAAGGACTTCGTACAGCCCATGAACCCGTGTAGAGAACTAGGATTCACCCCTGCATGCTCTGTGTCAGCATGAGCCTATAAACACATATTGTGCCTATAAACACAACACCACAAGGAAATAGCAAGAGTTCAATGTTAATAATGTGTGTAATGGTACGCGGAAGCCGTTCTTCTAACTGGAGTTCCACACCCACGGATGACAGACAAGACTCTAATGTAAGACATGCGATATAGAATGTGAACTTTATGTCGATACTTCTACTAACGAGTTAATACTGAGCTAATCCGTGACCACCGAAGTGAATGGATAAAGCACACAGAATATATGAAAGCACTAGGGCAAGGAAGTGAAGCCAAGGCTACAAAGAGAGACTTCTGCAATAAAACAATCTGTTTGTTAAGAGCTCCAAATCGCTGCCAGATGTGCGGTGTCAACACTGTGGTGTACTTAATCTTCAACACCAAGACTCAAACTTGTAACCATATTCCTGAGTTCCCTGACCCTGGAATATCTATGTCTTCGTGTGGTGAAGGAAAGGCTCAGTCAGTCATACCATACAGATGCAAGCATAAAGTGGAAAATATGAGTATTGAAAGCAGAAGACGTTCGTAGAACGGAGGATCACACCCACTTACAGCAGAGCCGTATGCAAACGGAAGAGATGCAGATCTAAGCAAGTAAATATGCATGCAAGTCTAAACAGCTACAAGTTGACAGAAACACACGTAATAATTAGTGCTAAGGCAGAAGGAAACATATTGTGTATTGTAACACAGAACCCGTTGTAAACAACCCGGTCCCACTGACTCTGACTCTGACATGGTAACCCAGTTGAGATAGTCAGAACTGTCAAACACATACAGAGGTAAGCATGCGTAAATCTACATACAGGGGTTAGCATGATGTTTGTGAAACAGAGAAAGCTGCAGTGCATAGTAAGTGCGAGCAAATGCTACCTTGAAAGAAACATAATTGAAGGAAGCATAATGTGCATTTAGTGTTTGGTAGATAGGTAGGGGGGTCACACAGGACTAGATAGGTATATCACACATACTCTATGAGCGCATGACTACTAAAACACTGAACACTAGAAGGAAGCAGTCAGACTGTTATAATAGCCGAGGTGCTGAAGCTGGGCGAATGCCAGAACCCCTCGTACCAAGTTTATGTTTAAGCTCATGAGTTCCAAGGCAGACTCAATTATTTTCATGAAGTGCTATTCAGCAACCATGTTAGTCAATAGTCAGGAAATATTTTCATGGATTCATAGGTGTTTGCCTATGTCCACTCTCGTCCTTTTGGCTTTCCGTAGGGCCTATCTTCCCTTAATAATAGGAGGAACCTATCGGACCTTGGATGAGTATAAAGTGGAAAATACTTCATAACTAAGGAGTATCATTCTCCAATATGTGGTGAATATTTCTCTTCACTTGGATGCAACACTAGCTAACCAGCCTTAGCATCAACAATAGCCGGTAGATTAAACATGCATCGTAGGCTCAGAGGCACTAACCTTGATGTTTGGTAACCTCACAATCTGGAGAACTGTAAGAATTAAAGAAATGCCCTGGAAAATAGTGAAAGATTATTAGTGTCAAGCATTCTGGCACCCAGGCAGGAAAAGTGGAGTAGATATGAACGCCGTGCAAGAAATCTAACAAACTATACCAGAGATGCGAATATATGATTTTCAATTCCATTCAAAATTTTCCTGTATAGAGAATAGTCCTCACTGGAAATAAGAAGAGAATCATCATAAACTTACGAGGACGTCTTGGGCTATCCAGGCAAATGACAGATGCCGAAAAACAGCCCATAGAACGGCAAATGTAATGCAGAAAGGCGAGACGATGATGGTCAGCGCGGACACTGTCCCGAAATATGGTAAGTTTACATAAGAGGATGCGGCATGAGGAAACCACCTGCAGGATGGAAGTATTCATAATCAGTGCTCAGCGAAGTTGAAATTGCCAACAAAGTTGAGATTGAGATTGAGATTGACAACGAAATCTCAGCACTTGAGAGTTTGTTGCCGCATATCAGGTAAACATTTACTCAACTTCTAGCTGAACCATACACTCAACAAAAAATACGGGTGATCCCAACGTCCATACTTAGGAGAGGTTATCCTTAATGAGACACTTTAGTCATTTATGAATGTCCTGTGAGGGCTAGTTGCGCTTATACGGTAAAGCCACAAAAGCTGAAGAAATTGCCATGGACGAGCCACATGCTGGGAAACTTGCACGTTCACTTCACATAGCACCATTGGTGCATTAGAAAACGGTTGATCACTTTGCGCTCTGCATTTTACGCAGAGCTTCTTAGCAACTCATCAATCATAAGAAAAGGAGAGGGGTGAAGTTATTTGCTTCACCCCTCCCTCCTCTGGTTACCGAGTAGCCATCGCTTATAAAAAAAGGTAGGGCATGGGCATCCTCAAAGGATATGTAGGTGGAGTTTGGACCTGAGAATGTCGAAGCTAGAGAATGATTCAAAGAGGAGAAAACAAATCAGCTTACCGAGAGAGGAAAGCCACTATACAGGTTTGAAGTCCCTGCAGAAGGAGAAAACCACAAATACGATATCAGCAAACACACTTTATCCAACATGAGTGAATAACAATTTATCAAGGCACATTAACGAGACTATGTAGTACAACGGTCACTAAACAGAACTTTACAAATTACTAGACCGTCCAAAACTCTTCCCACCCAATTAAGGTTGCAGAAAGCAGACCCACCTCCACACCCCCAATACAGAAGAGTATGACAAGAAGCAATAGGAACCAGTCGGACATGAACTTGTATAACAGGAGTAAGAAGCCCGATGCCAAGACAAGGAAAAGCACAGCTGATGCGACACTAATGTCCACCACGTCCTTATCGTCTTGTCCTTGATCAAAGACGTAACCATCGGGCAGCTCCTGGAAAACAGAACAATGGTCTTGTTTAAGTTAGAATTAAGCACCCTTATGCAAAGAAATTTAAAACCAGAGTCTTCAGCCAAGCTTTCAGAGATCTGTAAGATATTCAGAGGGGCGTCAAGTTACTCATCCACAAATAACTCCAATACTAAATATTGCTACATCGTTGGTCTATGTGCTCTCCTTCGTCGTGCTGCATCTTATCCCCAGGTCAACTATGGACGTCCCCACCTCCGAGAGGAGGACTATTCTTCAGTGGTTCAGACAAACCTCAACTCGTTTCCATTATTTGCATATCCTCCGACCCTCTGCAGCGCCTATATTGTGTAATGGAATACAGAACCCGTTGTAAACAACCCGGTTCCATCCCACGTCTGACCGGACTGACACTGGCTCTGACCCATGATGGTAAAATTCGTCAAAACTATCAATACATAGAGAGGTAAGCATGCGTGATTCTGCACACAAAGTTTATTGTTGCATATTGTTTATGATGCATCGGTGCTTGCAGACATTGGAAGAGTGAGCAACTGTAACCATGAGTGTGACGTATGATTTGCCAAAGTCATGAAAATGTTAGTACACAGGACATGAACTGCCCGAGTCTCATAAAATTATGAGATTGTCCCCAGAGCGAGTGTATGAGGACTGGGATTAACCCCTGCCTGCTCTGTGTCAGAATGAGTGTTTCAACACTCAAAAAAACAAATAAGGAAGAGCAGCCTTTACATAGTAAGCTTACACGAAACCACCCACGACTTCGTCAGTGCACTATATGTCCAAGCGCCTATATGTAAAAGCCGGAATCCATGCTATTGCCTCGATCATGAACTTGTTCTTGTTTTCTGCCAAATCCTACACAGGAATTTCTCTAGTGGTCTTCTTGAAGAGATTTTCCGCCTAGTTCTCCTGCCCAAACACATACTTGTATACCCATTCTGATCACGTTTCCCTCAACAACGGATATGCCTTAAACGTGCACACACCCTGTACAAATTTTGGTCACAAGCTACAAGTAACTACCGAGGAAAGAAAGACTTACAACTCTATGTGCTTACACGTGGAGTTGTAAGTCTTACACGTGCTTACAACTCCACCCAGGACAGTAATGTAAAACTCACTTTTAGTCTCCGGTAATGCTCGTTTGCAGCCTCTTTTGCGCTCCAAGCCGACCAGTAAGAAGCTCCGAGTATGGTGCCCACTGCCATTAACCAAAGAAAGACTTCTGCAACATCTACCAATGGTCGCTTCGGGGAGTAGAATAACACCCTCACTGCATCAGAAATGCATACCATTAGTAACCTGACTAATATGTACTACGAGTTTGATGACAACCCTTGCTTTAGAATTCACACTTCCCACATAAACAAAACCCAACCCAGACAAAATGCGGGGGCACGTGATGTAAGTACGTTTTCCCTCGTCAACTTCTATTCTTTAAACAGCCGCCACAATACATGGATCACTTAGCAAGGACTCCACCACTGTACCTTCGCGTCCTTCTTCCAGAGCAGTTTGCAGGGTCTCTCCAGCCGACTTCGGTAACATCACAGCAGGTATGGTGATGTCAGTGAACGTATCATTCTCCGAGCATACCATTTTGTACAACTCTGCATGGCACTCCACCAACAGTTAGCTACTTTAGGGTACAAGGCAGGGAAGTTCATCAGGTAAGTCTTCGGTATCAGCAATGGTGAACTTACTTCACGTTATGTCCACATAAACGAAGCTGCAAGAAATGAGCGGTCCGGAATGAAAGTTACGAATCAAAGACCTATAAATATGGTTCTCCTTTTCTGGGATATGCAATGCGTGCTATGCTCTACTATTAGTACCCAATCATCCATACAGTAAATCATAACCAACCTTCTTTGTCATTCACAACAAGAAGTGCCACTGCCCCTGAGACCTGAGCAACTCGGGCTTTGGTGGTGAAAGTACAGTTTCCTCGTCGGGCCAGAGCCGCAAATCCATCCAGCTGCAAAGAAGAACAAGGTAGGTTATGTATTTCATTCGGCTGGAGAGCAGCAGAGGTTACTTTCACGAGATTCGGAATAGATAATGAGAACGCGGGTAGGTGCTGTGAGCAGGTCGCTGCATGTTACCGAAAAGCACGTACTTTGGCTTCCGAGGTATAGTTCTGGCAGAGGGTTGGTGGATTGACCAATGCCAAAGGGGCACCAGGGGTGTCCTTATTGTGTTGTTTTATGGGTGCTCCAAAACGTGCACTCACACCGACAAACTCTCCACTCTCACGGCCGTCAATCCAATTTCGAACTTTCACCTGAGAAGAGGCGGACAAGGAAGGACGGCTGTAATTAGTATTCGCATTAATCCTTTCCAACAAGTAGCACTCAGAACAATGAGGATAATGGATACGATCCCAACACATATTCAATCGCAGGAAATATTCTCTGCGTTCTCCATCAGGCGAGGATGATCAATATGAGATAATGAATCTACTATATAAGGCCATCCAGGGACATCAAGCCCTGGAAGCGCTCCTTGAACTCTATGCAAACCAGCGGAAACTTTCGAAGCGAGGTCGATTGACTTTTCTAATCGGAAGTCCTGTGCCTCAGACAAGATTCGCATTGCTAGACTCTAATAAACAAGAATGTCAGTGGACCGTACTACTCCACTGCTCTGACAGAAGAACCAAAGTAGCTTAAGAAAGGGTACGGTCCATGCGGGTTATCCCGAAAGTTCTACCAAATGACTCTTTCTTTTCTGCCGACTTCAAGTATCTTAGGCTTACCACCAATCCTGGAAAATTTGCGGATCTTGAAACAACAGATGATAAAGCAGGTGACAACACATATCACTTTAAGAGAGCTGATCCAGTGAGGGCTAACGTCTAATCCCTATAGATGTCAGAGTAGCTCAAAATCTAGGTAGAACGATGAGAGTTCGTATAAGCATTCACTAATGTACGAAACAAACCTCGCGACCAGGCATGCCGAGGTCCATGACATTCATAATTGCCATTGCATCCTAACCCTAAGCGGCAAAAAATCAACACCGTACCAGCACGAAATCATTGTCACATCCGGGCATTTTAGGCGCTTTCTCATTATCCGGCTGGACTATATCATCGTCTCCTCTAACTCCTTGCGCGAATGCTGATAGCAACAAGGCGGGCAGTAACAACAGCAGTAGCACCCTCCCTGCTGCTCCTCCTCCTGTCATTTCCCTCTTATCGTTCAATCCTTCCCTATTCTCCCACCCCCTCGCCCTTTTTCTTTGACGATCAAAACCGCCACACGAATTCTCCACACCGCAATTTCAACCAAGGAGACTTCTCTCTGCCAATACTCGTTCAACAAATCTCCACTCTATCAACCGACCGTTCTTCTTCCCCTACTCTCCTCTCCCTCCTCCCTTTCTCTGCCTCTCCCCTTGTTCTACACCACACACCAAATTGGACAACAACACAAAAATGATGTCCTAACGATCAAACCAAAAAATGAGACGTCCAAACGATCGTTATAACAACAGAATCAAACAATATAACCACGCAAGTTCTGTCTTGACTAACTCTCTTGACTAATCTATCTTATTCTTCTTCTTCTTCTGTGCTCTCTTCTTCCTTCTCTCATAGATGTCTCGAAAGAATCAAATCTGTAATACTATAAAACTATGTGCTGTCCCCCAACCCGCAATGCCTTCTCTTCCTCCTCGGGACCCTCCCTCGCCGAACCACAAGTGCGAGAGAAAGAGAAAGAAAAGCTACGCACAAAGCTCGGCTTCACTCATGCACACGACACCCGCTCAACTAGAAGGCTTGAACAAGACCGGTCCTCGGAGAGATCTGTCGAGCAGCAGAACCCGGCGCACGGGCCTGCTGATTTCTGTACAATAGACATCCCGTCGGGAAGTCTAACCAGGTGGTTTCTAAGGTCCCAGAAAATAGAGGGTGGTTTTGGAAACAACCCTCTAATTTTAGTACGAACCTCTTACCGATGCGATTGGGGCTTAGCCCCATTTTACCCCGTTGTCTTTGCCTTGCACGGCTTGATTGGGTCTTCCCTACCTTCTTATTTTCGCACGCGGTGCCGTTTTCCCACTCGCTTCGAACTTTAGTACTAGCCGGTACCCCCATGTCTACCCGGCACATTGACCGCTTCCATCTACCCAGGCCTGCCGTCTCTTTGATATGAGAATTACCGGTCTCTGACCGATCTGACCGAGTCACAGTAAAACGGATCTACTTATTCACCCTTTCTTCCGA
Source organism: Lunularia cruciata (assembly GCA_948567375.1). Lineage (NCBI taxonomy): Eukaryota > Viridiplantae > Streptophyta > Marchantiopsida > Lunulariales > Lunulariaceae > Lunularia > Lunularia cruciata. The sequence goes on along the minus strand of OX419755.1, from coordinate 82,733,587 downwards.
TCCAGATTGACTTTTCAAATATATAATTCCACATTGGTGAGCTTTAGCCCGTCCGATCCGCCTGTTTCTAGGTCCCGACAGGAAGACCGTGTCCCCCAGCCGTCAAGACAAGGATTCTCTTGTCAATGTTTTGTTTCTGATACTTTATTCTTCTCGTTATACCAAGTAATCAAGATTAGTAGAAACAAAACAAGCAACCCAACTCCACCCTGCAGCTAAGCACTTTTGAGATTTTGTACAACAGCAGTTTCTAGTAAAGCTTTTGGTGCGAACCCGGGAACAGTCACTATGGATTTGATGGTCTTTTACTCGGAATAATAATTGTAGATTGATATTTTCTCTTTTCTTTTTGATATTACACACCCCAAGATATTTGAAGTGTGCATTACCAAGCATTCAATTGAGCTAGGACCCACTAAAGTTATGCAATCCTAGCCTCGGTTCCTTCCTCCCCGTGCTGCTATGGCTCTAAGGTGAAAGCCTCATCGGTCTACTTTCCGAACTATCAATGCAGCAAGTTCAAAGAATGGATCATCTCGCCTTATTGTCAATTTGGACTAAGAAGTATACCAAGAATCTAATTGAGATCGGAGACTTGATCCAAATTGAAATTCCTTGCTATTTGGCCTACCATTGTGGCACTAAGTAAGGGGAGAGAGCATCACCACTCAACTCTCTTAACTACCAATGCAATGGAGTTGCCTCAAAATAATATTCCAAGGAGAGGAAGACCCCTTGAGAAACACAAGAGAAGAAACACAAAACTTGTGCACTCAATACTCCAATGCTCCAAAGGAGCATCTTGTTTTTATTATATAGCAAAAAGGATCTCTTCAAAGGAAACTCCACACTTGGATCAAATATATGGATTGGTGACACGTCAGTGAGCTCCATCTTTAGATTAGTTGCATGGATGGATGACATGTTTGCCTTTGTCCTATTTGGTTGGTCAAATAAGTTTGATTTGATAGAATCTTTAAGGAATCTTTTGATATGAAGCTTAGAATCATATGGGTGAGGTACCATTACAAAGCTCTGGATGAAACAACTACAGGTGGGAGAAGGCAAGCTTTTTCCTTTGGAGGAGAAAACCTATCCATCTTTTACGTCTAATTCATAGGCCTCTAACAGTGGCTTTGAAGTTTTCAAGATGTTTTCATCTACTACCCTAGTGGAAGTACTCTTTTGGTGACACCTCTATCTGGTCTACTCAGTCCATCATATACAACATCCTTCCAAATGTTACCAAGCCAATCTCCACCTCTAGATAATATGTCTATCTACTAGTATTACACTCAACCTTGACGTCAACAAAGAGATATATCAAGTATCCAACTAAGCTTAGAGCTACTCAAGCTACACAATCCTAACCGGAGTGTCTCATTTCTTGGCCCACCACTACAACTCTACAAAAGAGAGAGCACTATTGGTCAACTTTCCCAACTATCAATGCAACAAATTCAAGTAATGGATTAGACTTAATGGGTCCACCTTGGCCTCAATATTTTATAAGCCAACATGTCTTTCACTCAAGATGAACATCTTAATAGTTATTCAAGTAGCACATAATGGTAAGGCAAAGAATCCAAACTCAATCCCACCCCTTCAAGGCTAAAACTCCAATATACCTTTGAGACTCAAGCCATTACTCACTTGAGAGAGAGAGAAAGAGATAGTTGCAAATGAAAGAATTATAAATACCTGCTCATCCCTAGTTGTATATTTTTTAAATAATTATATACCAAAGTTTACTGATTACTAGAGTGATTGAAATTATTAGCTACAAGTCTTATAAAGTCTAAAGTCTAAAGGAATATCCAAACTCATTGGAATAATTCCTTAATGATGTGGTTTTACCTTGATCCAACAACTAAGTTAAGGATTCCTTTACATGGATTATACTTGGACTATAGAAAACTCCATGCTAGAAAGACTTGTGGATCCAAGAGTTCTCAACTCTTCTCTTAAAGTCAACACCTAGTAATAATACAAAGTCAACATACTAAAATCCAAAATAGTGGTGTTCATTCTTTAACTTCCTGCTAAAGTAGAGTCCCATCTATCTTAACTATGACTAACTCTAGATAGTTATAGATAATATGGAAGCTTGGTTAAACTCCATATAAACAATATCTTAAACTACTTGCAATACTAAACTAGTTATCTCAATAAACTAAAAAGGTGACCGCGTAGGAAAAATGAAGGATGGGAAGACCCCATCAAGCCGTACAAGGGAGAGACAAAAAAGGTTATCTCAACAGAGAATACGAATGGGTGTTACAATCCAATAGAGAGGTATAAGAAAGGAAAGGCAAGCATTCTATCATGCACTCACTCATGACTACAACCAATTGTGAGAGCATTTGTGCAAGAATTATTGTCATTTCTATTTTGCCTTAGGTGTTGACCTTTTGATGTGAGAGAGACAACTTATTATCTCTAGATACTCCTTGTCCGCCTAGTACAGACAAGCACTAAAAACTGACCTACTTCTATGAGTAAGCATATCTCTCACTCAAGATAAACATCAAATGGCTATTAAGGAAACACAATATAGACTAAAAATGCAAAGTAACAAAGTCCATTGCACTCCTCTAAGGCTAAACCTCCAATGGACCTCCAAGGGACCTCCAAGACTCAAGCCTTAGTGGCCAAGATTTTATTTCATTGATCTTTCTAATATAATAAGCATTTTAAAATATTGTAGTTGAGGCTAATAACTCAACTGATTGCTTGAACATATTTACATTAATAAAACCCATTAAGATATTTATTGAGATTTTATTTCATTGATCTTTCTAATATAATAAGCATTTTAAAATATTGTAGTTGAAGCTAATAACTCAACTGATTGCTTGAACATATTTACATTAATAAAACCCATTAAGATATTTATTGAGATTTTATTTCATTGATCTTTCTAATATAATAAGCATTTTAAAATATTGTAGTTGAAGCTAATAACTCAACTGATTGCTTGAACATATTTACATTAATAAAACCCATTAAGATATTTATTGAGATTTTATTTCATTGATCTTTCTAATATAATAAGCATTTTAAAATATTGTAGTTGAGGCTAATAACTCAACTGATTGCTTGAACATATTTACATTAATAAAACCCATTAAGATATTTATTGAGATTTTATTTCATTGATCTTTCTAATATAATAAGCATTTTAAAATATTGTAGTTGAGGCTAATAACTCAACTGATTGCTTGAACATATTTACATTAATAAAACCCATTAAGATATTTATTTCTAACTTAGCATATTAGAAAGTAACAAGTTCCAAAGTCTACTTCATTTTTCATTTTTCTTGACTATGATATTGACACTTATTGCTACTTACAATATGCATATATGTTTTCTATAATATCCTCAATTTCTTGGTAGTAGTTAGTAATATATATCAAAATTTGCAACTTGTAAGTATAAATTTGAAGTATAATGAGTATGGTGTTATATATTTTTATTTGCATAGTTGACATTTGATGACTTAAAAAAATGATAAATTGAATGGATGTACTTTGATAAGCATATAATTTGATTCTTTATTAAGACAAATTGGTCTTCACAACTTTCTTAAAGTTAATTTGAGGAATCTTACTTATAAGTATAGTTGTATATACAAAATAACCATTTTTTCTTTCCAATCCCTACTTCTTACTTTGGGAAGTAAAGTAGTCACATATACTATAAGACAATACATATAATACTATATGTCTTATTTACTATAGTGTAAATTTTTTAATAACATCTAGCTTCTACACTATTTCCCATTCTCATCAAGTTTAGATCCAAACCTCCAAATATTTGTAAGTACTTGCTCTCTTGCTCCAAGCTTTGCTTAGAACACTAAACTTACAAACTATTTTTTTAATGAAAGCTTCCAAAGTCCAAATATAAACTTTATCTTCTTGCATAAAAATTGCAAATTTTTGTCTTCAGTGGATCATTTTATCCATCATTATCTTTAGTTACTTTGTCTTAACCAAATCCACAATGAATTTTCATTAATAAATTCCAAACTTTGGAATTGATGTGCTTCTATTACCTCAAATACAAGCTATTAAATCTAAGAATATTAATACATATCCAAAGTTTAGAAAATTTTGTTGCAAGTTGAACTATGAACTCACTATAATTTCTTGGACATTGAATTTATCTTCTAACTCTCTTGAAACTACATTAGTGCAACTATTTCTCAATTTCATTCTACAATGATTCATCAAGGAGTGCTTTCCTTTTCTTCTCCATTTCTACAATATTCTCCTTAGCTTGTGTGACAACCCAACAAGTATCACTTTTGCGGTAATCAATAAGTAACAGTTTGTTCCCACAAAGATATAATTTAGAAATGATCAAATACAAGTAAAATAATCACAAATAAGTTCTTCTTGGTTATGTATTTACCTCTAGGGTAGAAACTACACCCAAAAGACAGTAACAAGCACTAAATCACAATCTCATCACAATAAAATGTCACCCATAATCACAATTTATCAATATCTTTCCAAATGAATCTTGATTTTGATTATTTAGTTCTTCCAAAGAAGGCTACTTCACTCAAAATGACTTTGCCTCATAATTGCATTCCACCCCTGCATTGAAGGCACAACTTCCTTAATCAAAATTGCTTTGCATCAATCCAATGTTGCACTCACTAATGTAGAATACTACCAACATTACAATTCCTCACAGATTTGTCAAGGCATTGCTTTGATTGCTATCCACTCAAGATCAAACACATAGAATGAACATCAACACTACAGAATCCAACATCCAACACTCACTAAATTGCACTTCAAAATTTTCTTACTACTCATAAACACTCAAAACTAAGCTGAAATGACAAGCACTAAGTTACAATAATTTGCTTTACTCAACTTTAGAAACATGAATACTAAATAACAACACAATGTGAATGTTTCCTTTAAAAACAAGTAGAGCACTTTATACTTATCTAATTATGTAAACTATTCTAACAAAAATTTTACCAACTTGTAGATCCAAAATGACAATCTAGCTCTTCATATTTACCTCTTCATATTTCAATCTGTTACTAATTGTAATACTCCAAAGACAAGAGACTCTTCAAGAGAGAAAATACAAATTTCACACTCAATCCTTTGATGCCCCAAAAGAGAACCTTCTCTTTATTCTATAGCCAAGGAAGATCTCCTCCACGGAAGCTCCACCATAGGATTAGGTACATGGATAGGTGACTTATCAACAAGCTCCATTCTTAGATTACTTTCTTGGATGGGTGACATGTCAATCTTGGTCCCATCTGGTTGGTCAAATAGGTTTTGACTAGAGGGGATCTTTTAAGAATCTTCCTATAAGAATCTCAAAATCACATGGGTGAGGTACCATTGGAAAGCTCTTGGTGAGACAAACCAGGAAGGAGGGAAGACTAACCTTTCCTTTGTTGAGAGGAGGGGGAAGTTTTACATTTTTGAGGCCTAATCCATCTATTTAGGTCTCCAAAATTGCAAACGTTTTTAGGCCTATTTTGGCTTCTACCATATTAGTAGAAGTGCTTGTTTGATGATACCTCTATCTGATCGATGTTCTCCATCATATGTAAAATCCTTCTAGATGTTACTACCCCAAGTTTCACCTCTAGCTCATATGCCTAGCTATTAATTCTAAAGTTTTCAAGCATTTTTCAATTCTAGACTATTAGTATAAGTACTCTTTTGGTGATACCTCTAGCTTATCTACTAGTTCTATTATGTATAACATCCTTCTAGATGTTACCAAGCCAAATTTCATCTCTAGATCATCTATCTAGCTATTGGTATTACACTAATCCGATCCAATGTTTACTTTGACTTTGGCTTCTAAACCCAATGTAACTTCAATTGCTTGCTCTAATTTGACAATAGAAGCAACTAATATTGCTTCTATTGTCACATATTTAGAATAGATTGAAACTAAAACCATATCTAATCTAACTACAGTCTCCTTCTCTATTCTAATTTCTTCAATGATTTAAGGTAACTCACCCAAAGACACTTGCACTCCTACCTTTGCTAATGCACACTTAATTTCTTCTTTCTCACTACTTCAAATTTTATCTAATTTGGATTCACTAAATCTAATCTAAGACTCACATTGTCTCCTATCTCCAACATTTTTCTATCTACCCTCTCTCTTAAGCAAATAAACAGCTCATTTATATCTACATCTTTCACTTTTTGCTGTTGCTTCCTTGTCTCCTACACAAGCAACTTCAATTCATGCAATCTTGATTCCTCCAACTTAGCTTCCACTTTGGTACTTAGCATCACCTTCATCTTCCTAAAAATCTCTCCTACCAATTCCAATGCATACTCACAAGTTCTCTCCACCTTAAACTCTTCACGATACATCTACAATTCATCTTCATACCCAACCGCCAACATCTTCTCCTTTGCATATTGAGCAATTTGGCCTTCAACACTTCTTACTAGACCTCATAATCTTTCCTCTTCTTGATGTCCGCTTGTCAACTTGCACTGCCATATTTGATCTTTCTCTCCTTAAACTCTAATTCTTGCTCCATTACTACTGCAATCACCTTTGAATGTAGCATCTCTAAGCGTGTATCAAAAAAATTCTCCTTTCAGTTTCTTGAACTCTACTATCTACTCCTTCAATTCTTTAGCTTGTCATTAAAGTTCTTTGCCATGCTTCTCACAACTCTCCTTCAAGTTATCAAAGCTCTTCCTCCAAAGCTCTTTCTCCAAACAACATCAACTCAAAGTTCTTTGGCTTCTTGCTCTCCTTAGCTTAACTTCCTCCTCAACTCCAAGACCTCCTCATTCAAGAACTTTAATACATCAATCTCATCCTTCACTTTAGGATGCTCTCTCTTCAAGCCTTCTTTCCTCTTCTACAATTGCAACAATAAAGGACAAACAGTCTTTGATATATATTCTACTCCAATGTACTCTCCTTCATTATCTTCTATGTCTTTGGCTTTAGTCTACGCTTCTTTGGTTGTTGCCTACCCCAAAGTCTGGATCTTTGTACCTTTAATTTCATGCCATTTGAGCTTTCTTCTTCCTCTTTGGCTTTGCTCGAACCTATAACCACAAATTGCACACTCCTCTTCAATCTTGTTGCCTTTGGAAACACCAATGCTAGCTCTTTTGCTTGATTTTCCTCCAACTCTATTATAGGTTACTCCAAACAAGGCGTGTCTCCTCCTTCCATATGATCAATTGCTAAATAGAACTCCTCATCTTCTTCTCTTAACACTTTGTCTACCAATTGCTAGACTTTGGATTCCCCTCCACTCTCACTACTGGACTCCTTACTCTACAATGTGAGCTCTTCTTCTTCTCTTGATTCTTCACACTTTGACTTGGCTTCTCCTTCTAATTCTTCCTTTGAAGGATGGCTCTTCACTACCACCATCTTTGGCTTTGGATTCAACCTCCCTGTCTTTTGGGGGCTGCAATGGTGATACTCTTCCTTTGGGTCTAACCTTCTTTCTTGGCCTTGGGATTTGCACTAACACTATTTTCTCCTTCCTGGTCTTGATGTAGTGGTCATTGACTTCATGGAGTAGCCTTATATAATATTTCGTGTCTGCATCTGCTACTCATCATAAATTGGTTGAAAATGACAAACCATTCTTCCTCTCTCCTCTGAGCTAAGTAGGTTTATTCCAAAGCAAGAATGGGCTACAGAAGGTATGAAACAATGAGATGGCATGCCATTCTCCAATGATTAGTCATTTGACCTACTCATTAGTGCCAACACTTTGCTCAATTCACCGCTTCTCCTACAAACATCCAATGGAAAAACACAACCTGTTGCATTACCACATAGGTGGTTCACTCTGGCTTAAATATGACCATTGGCATGTGACTATACCCCTTTGTATTGGATCCCTATAGTTGTCTACCTTGTACTTGTTCTTAGTGCGAGGTGCATTGAAAGAATTCCTCACCTCAACTATTTCTTTTGAAGAATCACACTTCTGATGGAAGGTTACTCTCTTGCTTCTCTTCCCAAGACTAATCTCTAATCTGACTTAGTCCATTGAGCCAAATTTCCTCTTTTTCACTTTGTCTTAGAACCTATTTTTGTAATTTCCTGTAGCAATTTCTGCCATGAACCCTAAAAAGCTCAAATTCCAATTCCATTCTAGAAAAGTGATGCAAAGTTTGCTCAAGACTTTGATCCTTGCCACTACATCTAAATTGCAAATTGCAAGACTTCTCACCAAACTCGGCTTATTACCCTTTGGTGGCATCACGTGCTTTTTCACTCTTGGTCTTTAAAAGATCAAACCCTCTTGAAACCCAAGATTTTAACTCCCTTGGGACAATTATTGATAGGCATGGGATATTATCATAACATTTCAAAATTCCCTCAATGAAGTCTCAATTTTATAATTTTTTATTGTGCTATCATTCTTTAGTTGATCCTCAATTGACATAAAAATTCTACATGTCTATTTTCTATCACTCTCAATGTCATGCTTATATACATCACTATACGACATACATCATTGTCAACATCATACACTATAAAAGCACAACTTACATATAAGTGATCATGGACTCTAAAGTGCCACAATAATCAGTTTGTTTACACAATTCAAATCAAAATCAATCAGATCATTACTTGATATGTCATTCCATAATCTACCAACAACTGGGCACTAATTACAATCAAGCCATACCTACTCTACCGTAGAGAATTTAGGTGACGCTTGCTGGCTTTCTACCCACTCTAGCCAAGAACTCAAAGGCTCAACAACAAAGAAGTGAGCTCTTTGGAGTTGCACTTCTAGGTTATACTCCTGATTTCAACCTAGGTCTCACCCCAATGGTCCCACTGACGGCACACCCGATGGTACAAACGGTGCAAGTGATGGTGGGCCCCACCATGTATTCAGTACTCCAAACACTAAATCTGATTGTTGGAAAGTATTTTGTGAGTAACTACCAAAATACCTCTAACTATTATCATTGCTACTTTAGTGTCTAAGCAATCTAGATGTGATGCTACAATGGCATGACATCAAGGTCATCTTGATCCCGAGGTAGCCATTTTCTTTACATGTACTTTCTTGATTGGATAGATCCAAGGACACGTTACATGTTCTTTGGATCGGGTTGTGCATCCCAATGCAAAGTATCCTTACTTTGGGTCTATACTTCCGTAAGTCCGAGCCGAGTCCTTTTGAATCTAGCCTAAGGTCAACTTCTTTTGGTCTATGACAAACACACAATTCTTCTTTTTCTTCTTCATTAAGCTTCAATCTGGCTTCAAAAATATAATTCTTCTTTAAAACACATCAAAAATGAAAAGTGTGGGTACCATAGCTTGTCATATCACTTGCCTTTTAGTAGTTAAGTTTGTTACAAAGGTTGCAATTGCTTCATCCTTTGCACAATTTGATCTTATACTTGGTCCACATATGAAGCTTACTCAAAATTAGCATCTTATATCTTCTAACATTTTATCATAAGTACAAAATGAGAGCTTTTTGGATCCATTCCTTCTTTAGGGTGAACTTGAAGAGTTTGAGCACTAGAAGCAAATCAATAGATTAGAAATTGTTGAAGGATTTGGGTAGGACCATAAGTTCAAGATTCTCAATCCACTCTTTAGGTTTTGTCTTGTAACTTTCACTATCACATTTGATTTGAAATTAGTAATAGTACTTTTGGATGAAGAAAAACCATAATTCAAACTAGATTCTTTAAAATCATCAATCATCAATCTTTACTCACTCTTACGCATTAGGTAATAGGAATAGAGAAGAAGAAGTTGGTAGGTGAATGAAATCAAGAAGGTCAAACTTATTATCTTAACTTTAGCATTTCTCTCAAGATTATGATTTATGTCTACCATAGTTTTAAATTGAGTTTGAACTTGGTAGGTTCTCTTTGGTTTAAAGGAAGACGTATATTATGACTTGAGCTTTTGTCTTAAAAATCTAAAAACTTGCACATTGTTGCCAGAGTTCTATGATAAAGGATCCCTCTTCTTCATATATCTCTATTATTTCAGGCCTAGTTTGGGCAATGTAGTGTTCTACCTTGTAATAATATGTATAATATATCTTTTTTACAACATGGAGTATAATGTGTACTTCAGAAGTTGGGAGCCAAAGATTTTGAATGTAAGTTGAATGCAATCTAAGCTAAAATCAAACTACAAAGTATGTGGTTGGGCTGACCAATTGATTATAATATTGGGTTTATATGGTTAAAGTCAAATATCAAGCATATAAACTATGTACAGCTAATTGCAACCAAGTATCCATTAGATTCACACATAGGTTGCTTTTAGTTAAATTGTCAAATGAGACTTACAATTCAAATTCAAAGCACAAAAAAACAACTAAGAAGGACTTTTTAGACAAGCACCATCAACATAATAGCCAAAGTGATGGTTGGCCAAAAGAGGGAGAAAATCAAAGTTAACACTTGAAGGAGGTGTTCACTTTACTGTTCAATTATTTTGAGTTCAACCTACAAGTATGGTTTTCAGTGATTCAATTGTTTGAGTATTCATGGTGTGGATGAATACTCAACCAATATTTAAAGTAAAGGTGCAAGTAATTAGGGAAGGATTTTGGGGTGAATTATCCAGAGAGAAGATGCAAAGTTGTAACTATGGCCAAACCTCAACCCGTGATAAAAACTTGCTTCAAACCAACATTGTCATCTATGGCAACTAGGAGAAAGGAAATGCAAGTTGACCTTGTAGCAATCAGCTACAAGCACCTACTTAAAGTACCTTGAGGATTTAGGACCAACTCCATGGCCTTTGATTAGTAACCAAGCAAGTTCCAATTTGGAATAAATTTAGCAATTTAAGCTATCTCTACAAATTGGTAGCTTTTATTGTCTTGACTACTTACCAATTACAAAATGTAGGAGAGTATTTTCAACATATAGAAGAATCTTTGGACTCTTGATATTCCAAGAAGGACTTATGATGCTCAAGAGGAGTAATGTTTCACTACAATCATCAACCTTGAGTGAAGCGAGTGCTTTGAATTCTTACTCTTAATTTTTCACCTAGATCATTTTATAAGATTAATAAGTTCTAGGCTTTTGTCATCATAAGTGCCATAAAAAGTACTTGAGCATTTGGGTTTGGGTAAGTTGCTTCATAAAGCCATCTTGAACATTACCCACATTAATAGTAAATCAACCAAATATGCTCAATATACCCCTTTTGTATCATATATATAAGCAACATAATTTTCTATAACCAAGGAGTCAAAGGAGTAGAACATGTAGTTGGAATTATGGATAAGCCATCCAAGTGTCTTCTTGGTCATTACATGTCTTATTTTAGCCTTAATCAACCATAAGAAGCCTTCAACACTTGATACCAAAGACTTATGTAACCTTAACCAAGGAAATTTTGAGCAAAAGAAAAGCACAATACACCTACCTAAGGTAAGAGAGTTTTAGAGGCAGATTCATCTTGTGATTTGAAGATCCCCAAAAAATTGTTCTACCAAATTCAAGAAGCTACTTGTAGTTTCATGAACAATATCCACAAGTGATTTCAATAACTTGCCAAATAGCTCACCTATTAGGAGAAGATCAAGAAGAAGTCAACAAGTTGTCACGTCATTTGTAGTGTCGCATCTAGATTGCTTGGACATTGGAGTTCTAGTGATAGTAGTTAGAGTTATTTAAGCAGTTTCTCAGAGATTACTTTCCGACGGTCAGATTTTGTGTTTGGGGTACTGACTTCATGGTGGGGCCCACTGTCACTTTGCACCGTTTGCACCGTCGAGTGTGCCATCAGTGGGACCATTAGGGTTCAGACCTAGCTTGAGTCCGGGGGGTATACTTTTGAAGTGCAACTCCAGAGAGCTCACTTCTTTGATATTGAGCCTTCGAGTTCCTGGCTATGGTGGACAAAGGCCGGCGAGCGTCATCTGGATTCTTTATGCTTGAGTGGATGTGGCTTGACTATAATCAATGCCCAATTGTTGGCAATTTATAGAGTGACAGATCAAGTATTGATCAGAGTTAAGTTGAGTTGAAAGTGGTACAATCTTATTACATCAAAGAAGTGAAGTCAAGGGAAACCGGGTGCAGGATCTTTGAGTGTTGGTGGTATCTCCAAGCTCAGTGGATCATTTGTAGCTCAATTCAAGTTCAGCTTTTCCCTAGTGTATAGAAGCTTGTTGCTTGATGCAGATTTGGCAGTAAGGCAGACGGTGTGCGGAAGCGTTGGCCATTTTTGAGCAAAGAAGGAACAAATTTTGAGCAGTGGTTGTGATTTTGAGCTCAAAAGGTGAAGGTAGGACCAATTTGCTGCAAGTTAGGCTCAAAAAGTCAAATTGAAGGTGGAGTTGTGAAGCTATTCTCATGAATTTGTGATTTGGAGAAACTTGTGTTGTCAATTTGGCTAGAGTGGAAAGTTAGTGGGGGATTTGACAAACATCCAACTTTAGAGTTTACGTCAGATTTTGGTTAGATTTTACGTCAAATTTTGGCCAGATTTGGAGGAGTTTCACTATTTGGCCAGATTTGGAGGAGTTTTGCTAGTTTGGAAGACTTTCACATATTTAGAGAAGTTTTGCCAATTTTGGAGGAGGTTCAAAGTGGCAAGAAGAAAGGCCTCATTTGGGCGTTTAGAGGCTTCGGGGCATAGGGATGTGGGCTATGAGAGGCTACGAAGGCCTTTGTAGCTTTGACCCCTAGATCTCTTGTTTCTATACTGGTGCACTAGCCAACTGGTCCACCCTCACTTGTTGTCCTAGTGACTGTGCCATTGTTATCTATACACGTGTAGCTTTGGCTAGGAGAGACAATTTGATCCCATTCTTGATGATCATGGTAGCTTAGGACTTAAATACGAACTTCTCTTATGTCAAATGCCAAATGGTGGTAGAGTTAATCCTGTGTTGTGTTATGAGATAGAGGGTTTTTGTTTAGATTTCTTGTGATTGGACCCCCTCAATTCTCTGCTTCCTATTTGTGCACCACGTTTGTGTGAGGTGCCTTGGCTTTTGAGCATTGGTGCTTTGGTGTGCTCTTGGTTGTGAGGCTAGAGTGATGACCAATCAAACTACCTTTGTTTCTCTCCGGTGAGGCAGGAAGTGATGACATGCAGACCGTGAGAGTGCGTGTTATGATGGTAGGTTATAGGTTGTCCTTTCCCCTAGTGTAGTTATCTTGGTGAGAGTTACATTAGTGGGTGGTGCTTAGTTGGTATTGGCACTTGGTGGTGTTGGCACTTGCTGGGGCACTTGCGGTTGCGACTTGCGGTTGCAGTTGGTGGTTTGAGTTTGTTTGTTGCGGTTACTTGGTCACGATAGAGTTCTTTTGGGATTCTAGAGGAGATAGCCATGTAGTATGCAGTGGGTTTACTCAAAGTGGCACTTAGTATCAGCCTATATCTCAAGTCCCAGTGAGGGAGGAGATTGACTTTGAGTTGGAGTTTGATATAGGAGCTGATTCAATTGAGAGTACACTTGGTGTGTTTGCACCGTTGTTGTGAGACATGAATGAGATTTATGGGGCATCCAAAGGCCCTAGGCATTACTTTGGTACAATGGGTACCATTGAGTTGGATGACTTCATCTAGGATTTTGATAGTTGATGTGATTTGCAGCGGATGCAAGACCCGACTTTGTTCACACCTTTCATGGCATGGAAGGGGTTGTTTCAGCATCTGGAGGGTCCACCGAGGGATGACTACCATGAGTTTAGGAGAGCTCATTAGGAGGAGATTGAGTTATGGAGATAGTATTGGTCTCCACATTATGTCTCCATCACTTTAGGCTCGGTGGCCAAGAGTACATCGGCTGTACCTACAAGTTCTAGCTTGAGTAGTGTTGGTGGAGCTAGTGGAGGTGCACTAGCTAGAGATAGTGCTACTACAAGTGGAGGTATCGCTACAGGAGGTGGTGTGTTACCGAGGTTTAACCCCATGGTGGAGTTCTTCTTGTGTTTGAGGTAGAACTACTAAGGGAGTACGGATTGTGAGCCGGCATGTCTCTCACTCAAGATGAACCTTTGATTGCTATTATGGTAGCGCACTATGGACTAAGAAGGCAAGGAACCCCAACTCCATCTACTCCTTCAAGGCTAACACTCCAAGACTCAAGACATTGCTCACTAGAGAACTCAATGAGAGAGAGATAGTTGCAAATGAAAGGATGATGAGTACCTCCTCACCCCTTGTTTATATACTTATGAAATAGTTACGTACCAAAGTTATTACTAATTACCGTACTAACTCAAGCTACTAGACTAAAAGTCAATTAAAGTCAAAAAGTAGAGAGGAATATCCATTCACATGGGCATATTCCTCTAAGCATGTGGTCTTATCTTGACCCCACTACTAAGTCAATGATTCCTTGACATGGGCTATCCTTGGACTAAAGAAGAATCCAAAACAAAAAGGCTTGCAGGCCAAAGAGTTCTCAACTCTTTCCTCAAAGCCAAACACTTAGGAATAATAACGAGTCAACACACTAAAATCCAAAATAGTGGTGCTCATCTTTTCTACTTCCTCTAAAGTAAGGTCCACTCTATCTTAGCTATGACTACCTTTAGCTAACCATGACTAATATAGAACCATCCTTTATCTCTGTATAAATAATATCTCTTAAATACTTGTAATACCAAGCTAAATATCACAATACCACACACATGCACAAATGGGTATTAAAGGACTGACAAGCCGAGGAGCTTACAGGAGTTCTAGCGGAAGGCTGGAGAGAGCCTACGTGAGGCATACACTTGCATGAGGCGGCTGATCAGTTTCACTTAGGGAGTTACTAAGGCCCAAGCAGTCCAGTTTTGGTATGGGATATTGGATAGGGAGTTGCAATGTAGAGTTTGTGATGATATGTGGCTACTTTGGCAGTGGTCTTTGGTTTGGCTGAGCATATTGAGCTCAACATGGTAGAGGAGAGGGTGGTGACATCTGGATTTGGTAGGGAGACATCATCCATGGTTGTGACTTCTTCTAGAGTGCATCAGAGTGCACCACGCCTAGTTGGTTTTTGAGGATAGGGTGGACAGCCCAGATCCTATGGAGCGAGTGGAGGGCCTAGTGGAGTTAGACCCTTACCTTCATTTTCGGGTCAGCTGTAGACAGTGAGTGGTGGTGTTGCTTGTTGGACTTGTGGTGGACCTCACCGTCGGAGAAAGTGTACTCAGTGCAGTGGACTTGATACCTCGGGTGCATCACAGCCAGCACAAAGGCAGTGTGAGCACTACCACAAATTTGGTCACACTGGTGACCGGTGTTTTGACCTACACTCGGAGTTACGGAGTGGTAGGGCTACTACGGTAGGTAGTAGAGGAGCTCCAATTCATGGAGGACAAGGTGGTAGAAGTGGTGGTAGAGGATCTACACCTAGTAGGAGTGCAATACCTGCCCTTACTTCTGACACAACTATGGCTACTTGGATTGAGCAGTTGGAGCATAGATTGGCTAGTATAGCTATTGCTCAGAGGAGATCAGATTTGGGTGCAGAGGCTTCAACCTCATATGTTGGTGATAGAGATACTTTGGACTTCATGTGCGGAGCAGCACAGGTGGATGCATCTTCATAGACCCGTTTGGAGACGACGGACTACACTAGCCCTTAGATAGTTGGAGGAAGACGGAACAGAGATGATAGATAACATTATTAATATTAATATCGTTCCCTACTCTAGCATAGTGTGCAAAGATCACCTTTGAAGGTAAAGGTAAGTAAGATGATGATAATAATGATGTATGTTGAATAACATTACATATATAAGTAGAATAAAATTTTGATCTTGAATCTATGTTCCATAATAATCTAGTAGAATTCTACTATATAAATGACTAGAAACTTATAGAAAATACTTACAAAGAGTTTCTGAATTTTTGCATAAAGGAATATCTACAAGGTACTTAATAACCTTCTCAAGGATATAGCATGCTAGCAAAATACTAGTAAATCGTTTTTAGTTATAAAATGTTGAGAAATCTTCATAGGAATTGACTAATAATAAGACAACAAGTGACTTTATCACAAATTAATGTACATGTAACCATCTCAAATATAATACTAGGCTTAGATCACTCAAATATGAATAATGAGCCTTATCTAGGGCATTTGGAATATATGTGGTTGAGTCCTTGGTTTATCTCTTTTTTCTCTTCTCCTTCAGGTCTTGGTCTTCTATATTCAAAAGATAGTCAAATCAAACATGATTGATTGGATTTGATAAAAGATTATTTCAAGTGAAAAAATATTAGTTATGAAAGTTTTATTAATATTATAAGGTGAAGAAACAGATCATTTGAATATAATATAGTATGGATAGAACAAACATTATTTTACTACTCAAGAGGTAGATTTATACAAATTTCTAGAATCAATTTTTGCACTAAAGCATATATAATAAACACAACCTATTTAACCCACCATTCACTATTATTTAACCTAAGATTGGCGCCATCTAGTATAGCAAGTATAGACTATACTTATTAAGCATATGAATCTACGTACAAATAATGAAGTGTACTACTTAGTCGAGCCAACACTATATTCTTGTTTACAACCCATTTGAATGAAGTCAAGTTTACTATCTCCTATTTTAAGCAAAGCGTAGACTCACAACTCATTCTGAAAAAAATTTGCTCGTAAAAGTATGGATTGTAATAGACTAGATACCACAAATCATTTTTGAATCTCTCCATTTTTGTCAAGAGATTTGTGGAAGTTAATAAAAAGATAATTTGATAATAATTCGGAAACTGCACTCTAAACCTATTTTAGGTTCAATAGTCTAAACATACTTGCAATACTATTAGTGTTGTTACAACCTTACCAAAAATATCATACCAAAATTTATTTAGACTACAAAACCTAAATTGTAACACTAAACACCACATTGAAGAAATTAGACAATGAGATGTAAATTTAAACATCATATTCAGTCTCAAAGAATTTTTTTTTTCCTTTCTCTACTATTATTAACGACATCATGTAAACATTGTATTATGTTGGAAATAATAAGAGCAGTGGAAAAAATACCTAAAATAATTGTACTAGTACCTGAACTTATTGTCCTCTTTTAAGGCTATGAGTTTGATCTTAATTAATCGCTCAAATCAAGGAATAAAAATTTCCAATTGATGTTCCTTCCGACTTACGTTATCAATTCGCGATTAATAATATTTTTGCGATTAATACTACTTGAAAATATCACCTAATCAAGCTGACTATTTTATGTATGCATAACTATCCAGACCTACATTACAATCAAAGATATATCATACTCAATATTCTATTGATGCCATCATCCGTAAAACATTAGTGCTTCCACAGTTGTACTTCACAAATGCGAGTTACCTCTACTTTATAAGGAGTGTTTCGGTCGCACTCGTACCCCGTATTTTACATCTCATCTTTCTAAATAGTGAGATTCGACCATTTTCATTACCTTACTCTTAAGCAAACGCACCTTGGTCACAAGTATCTGATCCGTATGTTTTACCTCGATATAAGAATATTTTAGAGACCATAAATAAACAGGAGAGAAGCTTTAATGACTTAATTACTTTAGGTTATCCGTTGTTGAAAGCAACCAGGAACTTTCTATCATCTTGCCTACGACTTCAACTTATAAACCTGAACTTATCTTATAATGTGATAATATCCACTTTTAAAGAGCAATTGCCCAGCAACAAGAGACTTTCTATGAAACTCTCTTATAAACTTGAACTTATGTTATAATGTGATAACATCTACTTTTAAAGAGCAATTGCCAACAACAAGAGATTTTCTATGAAACTCTTCGCATCTTTCATGAATAAATTAATATGAATAAAATATATTTATTAAAAAAATAAAATGGTAAGATTATCAACTCTACAACCAAAATCAACAATGAAAATTTCTCTTCTCCTATACATATGACCCTCATGTCTACGTTAGAATAACACCATCAACTATATGCAACCATCTTATTCCAAATTATTCCAGATTATTATTTGTCCTTCACCAAAAAAAACACATAACTATTCTTCCTAGTGTAGACTAAGTGGGGACTTGGCAAAAAATGATTGTTGTTAGTCGGGTGTTAGGTGCTAATTGATTTCTCGCTATGGAGAAGGAAAA
Source organism: Lunularia cruciata (assembly GCA_948567375.1). NCBI lineage: Eukaryota > Viridiplantae > Streptophyta > Marchantiopsida > Lunulariales > Lunulariaceae > Lunularia > Lunularia cruciata. The sequence goes on along the minus strand of OX419755.1, from coordinate 82,715,484 downwards.
GAGAGGCATTAGACCGATTGCTATTGGAGTGATCTTTTTGGTTTGGTCAATTGTACCATTGTTCTTTACTATTGATCTCACTTTCAACAACACCTCTGTCCACATCAGTTTGGAGTAGCTACACTTGGAGGATGTGAGGCTATATCTCTAGACATTTGTGCAATCCAAGATATCCTTCTCGAGTGGGTTGTCCTATGGGTGGATGTTGAGAACTTTTCTAATAATGTCTCACAAGCATCCATCTTTAGAGAGCTTAGGGAGGCAGATGGATCCTTGGCAAGTCTTAATCCTTTTGTGTGGTCTTTTATGGCTCTCATCCTTCCCTTTACTACCAACACAGTTTTTCATAATAAGGAGTCACCGTCTTGGAGTCAACTTTTGGTACACATCAAGGAGATCCTTTAAGAGGATCCTTATTTGCCATGGCTCACTTTAGAGCTCTCCTATCTACTACTTTGGCCGTGCCAAGTTGTGTATTTCCCTACTTGGTGGATGATACAAATATTGTGGGCCCTGTAGATCAAATTAGGCATTCCTATGACCACTTGAGTACCAAGCTACATCTAGTAGGCTTGAGAGTCAAGGTGTTAATGTACAGGGCATGGTCCCCTTTAGGTATCCTTCCCCACCTTGAGCTTCTAGAGGGGTGTATCACATTTGTAGATGGACTATGTGTTCTTGGAGTGCCAATTGGATTCGAAGATTTTGTCACATGCTTCTTAGATGCCGCCTTTGCAGAAGATATTCTCCATGTGGATGACCTCCCATTACTAGGAGATCCGCAAGTGGCATTTGGTATACTCTCCTCTAGTATTCCTTGTCTACCAACTTACCTCATCCGCACAATTCCTCCCTCCTTGTCCTTCCTATTACATATGAGAGCCTTTGATAGGAGGATTATGGGAGTCTTTGGTGATATTAATGGACTAGTGACATTTCAATGTGTGACAAGGGATTTGGAGTGTAGACAAACGGCTTTGCAGATCTTGTGTGGAGGGGTCGGCCTACTATATGTGGAGGAGATGGCACATATAGCATTTTTGGATAGTTGTGCTCTCTCAACACCTCTACTTTCCTCTCATTTTATGGTTGTTGATAGGCAAGTTTTGGAAACTTATGTGATAGAGGTGGAGGGGGATCGTTTTCTCTCTAGATGTTATTGTGGCAGACAAGAGAAAGTCTATCCCCATGAGCAAGTGAGGACTATCCATCTTTGGCTTCACTATCGTCAGATTGGACTAGAGGTTTATAGTCTTCCTTGATGGAGCGATAGTGTGAGCATATGTTACATTCTCTCTTAGTTGACTCGTCCATTCCTCAAGCTACTAGAGCATGTGTCTGCTCTTGCTCCAGCAAGGATGCATGCTCTTGGATCCTAGCATGGCCGCGCATTAGGGCATTCCAACTCGCGCCAACTACTTTCTCTACAGTGATGAGGTTTTGCTTAGGTTTGGTCCATCCATCTGGATCTTCATTACTCACTAGATGCAGCAACGGTCCATATAACACGATGTTCTTTTTGTCATGCCATTTGTAGTTTCGCATCTAGATGCTCGGACACTGGAGTTCCAGTGATGGTAGTTAGAGTTATTCTAGCAGTTTCTCAGGGACTACTTTCCGACGGTTAGATTTCGTGTTCGGGGTATTGAATTCATGATGGGGCCCACCGTCACTTTGCACCGTTTGCACCGTCAAGTGTGCCGTCAGCAGGACCGTTAGGGTTTCAGGGCTAGCTCGAGTCCAGGGGGTATAGTTTCGAAGTGAGCTCCAGGGAGCTCACTTCTCTGATGTTGAGCCTTCGAGTTCTTGGCTATGGTGGACAGAGGCCGGCGAGCGTCACCTGGATTCTCTATGCTTGAGTGGGTGTGGCTTGACTGTAATCAGTGCCCAGTTGTTGGCAGTTTATAGAGTGACAGATCAAGTACTGATCTGAGTTGAGTTGAGTTGAGAGTGTTAAGCAATCTGATTACATCAGAGAAGTGAAGTCAGGGGGAAATCGGGTGCAGGAACGTTGAGTGTTGGTGGTATCTCCAAGCTCGGTGGATCGTGGTAGCTCGATTCAGGTTCTGTGTTTCCCTAGTGTGCAAAAGCTCGTGTAGTTGATGCAAATTTGGTAGTAAGGCGGACGGTGTGCGGAAGCGCTGGCCAAATTTTGAGCAAAGAAGGAGCAATTTTCGAGCAGTGTTGTGATTTTGAGCTCAGGAGGTGAAGGCAAGACCAATTTGCTGCGAGTTGGGCTCAGAAAGTGAAATTGAAGGTGGAGTTGGAAAGCTCTTCTCATGAAATTGTGATTTGGAAAAACCCGTTTTGTCAATTTGGCTCAAGTGGAAAGTTAGCGGGGGATTTGGCGGACATCCATCTTTAGGGTTTACATCAGATTTACATCAGATTTTGGCCAAAATTGGAGGAGTTTTGCTGTTTGGCCAGATTTGGAGAAGTTTCGCTAGTTTGGAGGAGTTTTGCAGATTTGGAGAAGTTTTGCCAATTTTGGAGGAGGTTCAAAGTGGCAACAAGAAAGGCCTCATTTGGCTGAATTTCGGCGTTTTGAGGCTTCGAGGCATAGGGCTATGAGAGGCTACGAAGGCCTAGAAGGGCCAGCAAGCCAGCTTGCTGGCGTGAGGCTAGCTAGTTTAGTGTAGATCTTGGTCATTGGTTGGCAAAATCTGCCTTTCTTGCTAGATTGTGCGCAACAGGGTTTGACCCCTAGATCTCTTGTTCCTAGACTGGTGCCCTAGCAAAGTGGTCCACCATCACTTGTTGTCATAGTGACTGTGCCACTGTTATCTATACACATGTAGCTTTGGCTAGGAGAGGCAGTTTGATCCCATTCTTGGTGATCCTGGTAGCTTAGGACTTAGATACAAACTACTCTTATGTCAAATGCCAAATGGTGGCAGAGTCAGTCCCGTGTTGTGTTATGAGATGGAGGGTTTTTGTTTAGATTTCTTGTGATTGGATCCCCTCCATTCTCTACTTCCTGTTTGTGCACCACGTTTGTGTGAGGTGCCTTGACTTTTGAGCGTTGGTGCTCTGGTGTGCTCTCGGTGGTGAGGCTGGAGTGATGACCAGTCAGACTACCTTTGTTTCTCTCCGGTGAGGCAGGAAGTGATGACCTGCAGACCGTGAGAGTGCGTGTTATGATGGCAGGTTACAGGTTGCACTTCCCCTAGTGTAGTTATCTCGGTTAGAGTTACATTAGTGGGTGGTGTTTTAGTTGGTGTTGGCACGCGGTGGTGTTGGCACTTGGTGGGGCACTTGCGGTTACGACTTGCTGTTGCAGTTGGTGGTTCGGGTTTGTTGGTGTGGTTACTTTGTCACGACGGAGTTCTTTGGAGATTCCAGAGGAGTTAGCCTTGCAGTATGGAGTGGGTTTACTCGGAGTGGTACTCGGTATCAGCCTGTTTCTCAGGTCCCAGTGAGGGAGGAGATTGACTCTGAGTTGGAGTTCGACACAGGAGCTGATTCAGTTGAGAGTGCACTTGGTGTGTCTGCACCGTTGTTGTGGGACATGGACGAGATTTATGGGGCCTCCAAAGGCCCTAGGTGTTACTCTGGTACAGTGGGTACCATTGAGTTGGATGACTTCATCCAGGAGTTCGATAGTTGGTGTGATCTGCAGCAGATGCGGAACCCGACTTTGTTCACACCCTTCATGGCATGGAAGGGGTTGTTTCAGCACTTGGAGGGTCCACCGATGGACGATTACCATGAGTTCAAGAGAGCTCATTTGGAGGAGATTGAGTTATGGAGACAGTATTGGTCTCCTCACTATGTCTCTATCACTTCAAGCTCGGTGGCAAGGAGTAGATCGGCTGTACCTACGAGTTCTAGCTCGAGTAGTGTGGGTGGAGCTAGTGGAGGTGCACTAGCTGGAGATAGTGCTACTACGAGTGGAGGTACCGCTGCAGGAGGTGGTGTGGTACCGGGGTTTAACCCCATGGTTGAGTTCTTCCTATGTTTGAGGCAGAACTACCAGGGAGTGCGGACTGACAAGCTGAGGAGCTTGCAGGAGTTCCAGCGGAAGGCTGGAGAGAGCCTACGCGAGGCATACACTCGCATGAGGCGGCTGATCAGTTTCACTCAAGGAGTTACTGAGGCCCAGGCAGTCCAGTTTTGGTATGGGATACTGGACAGGGAGTTGCGACGTAGAGTTTGTGATGCTACGTTGTTGCAGGCTACTTCGCCCACTTTGGCAGTAGTCTTTGGTTTGGCTGAGCGTATTGAGCTCAACATGGTGGAGGAGAGAGTGGTGACATCTGGATTTGGTAGGGAGATCTCATCCACGGTTGTGACTTCTTCTAGAGTGCAACAGAGTGCACCACGCCCAGTTGGTTTTTGAGGACAGGGTGGACAGCCCAGATCCTATGGAGCGAGTGGAGGGCCTAGTGGAGTTAGACCCTTACCCTCGTTTTCGGGTCAGCAACAGCCAATGAGTGGTGGTGTTGCTTGTTGGACTTGTGGTGGACCTCACCATAGGAGAGAGTGTACTCAGGGCAGCGGACCTGATACCTCTGGTGCATCACAACCAGCACAGAGGTAGTGTGAGCACTGCCATAGATTTGGTCATACTAGTGACCGGTGTTTTGACCTACACCCGGAGTTACGGAGTGGTAGGGCTGCTATGACAGGTAGTAGAGGAGCTCCAGTTCATGGAGGACGAGGTGGTAGAGGATCTACACCTAGTAGGGGTGCAGTACCTGCCCTTACTTCTGACACAGCTATGGCTACTCGGATTGAGCAGTTGGAGCAGAGATTGGCTAGTATGGCTATTGCTCATAGGAGATCAGATTCAGGTGCTGAGGCTTCCACCTCATATGCTGGTGATAGAGATGCTTTGGACTTCATGTGCGGAGTAGCACAGGTGGATGCATCTGCAGCAGTGACTAGGAGTGCAGTACGTGCTCCAGAGCCTAGAGGAGCATCAGTGGAGTTGGACCCACAGAGAGGAGAGGTTGGGAGACAGGTCAGACTTCCCCAGTCTTTCACGCTATCTGAGGCATTGCAGACGACATCCATGGTTCCTAGACGTCCCAGTGCAGGTGTGGTAGGTGGTGATGGAGTACATGATGGACTACCTGCTAGTCAGCCACCTGCTACTACACAGACTGAGTCTAGCATGATGTTGGGGGCGGCTCAGCTGATTATGCGGCATCCTTTATTTTCAGCCAGTGACATGTTTACATTGGGAGTTGACCCAACCCCAGTGTTCCGGTTGGCTGCCACGTTGTGTGAGAGTAGGGATGGTGCAGTTCCTACTACTAGAGCAGAGGTGGTTGGTAGTGGAGCTGACTTGGTTGAGGAGCATGGGATCCGTTCAGCGACCAGTGGTTTATGGCAGGCAGCAGCGGCTAGACTGGAGGAGTTGCCAGCTAGACCGGCCTTTGAGAGAGCGCGGTTTACACCTGGTGTTGTCCTATTGGATAACCAGAGGGGGATCTTTTGTTTAGTGGGACCTTCAGGGAAGGTCTATACACCACAGAGAGTCTTGTTAGACTCTGGTGTGCAGCCCCTTATGTTGGGGAAGGCTGCAGTTGTTGGTCTGGAGTTACGGAAGACCGATGTGGAGAGGTGTCCATTTCAGATCCATACATCTCTTGGTGGTGGTTTGACACAGTACATCACACGTGGAGAGCTTGTTGTCCAGGTTCAGCTTGGTCATCCGACTGATAGCTCGGTGGTGAGAGCTCAGGCTATTGCGACGATAGCTGAGTCATATGATGTGCTAGTTGGAGGAGCAGTGTTATACCCTATGGGTTTCAGTATTGACTATTGGGAGGAGACAGCCTCTTATAGACCTGGTTGGCAGTCTGGTGAGGGACGGGTATGTCGCCTACCAATACGCTTCAGTAGTGGCAGTCTTGGCTCACTACAGTCTGGGACCATGGCAGCATCAGTTTTGGCTTTCAGCGGTGCAGTTACTTGGCCTGGTGACTTGTTGGAGGGGAACGCCCATGTAGAGGATACTCCAGTACCAGAGGAGATCACTCGGCTATGGAGTATGAGTGGGATTGTTCCATCCACCTTGGATGTTCCATTGTGGAGTTCAGAGGAGGCATTGCAGCAGCATGCAGATCAGTTGGTGCAGCAGGCTTGGAGTGGAGCCTTCGTACCATCAGGGGATGAGTGTGAAGATGAGCCTCCAGAGGCGATTGCTTTGACACCTCTGGATACCACACTCATTGCTTGGCAGTACCCAATAGAGGGGATATGCCTATTGGAGTTGTTTGGTGGGATAAGCACCGGACTAGCTGCGGTGTTACAGGCGGGTATCCGAGTCCAGAAGTACTTGTATGTAGAGAGAGATGAGACTGCTAGGCGAGTCTCTCTACATCATGTGGCACACTTGGCCTATCGGTATCCGGAGTTATTACCGATGTCAGCAATTAGAGGTTACCAGAAGGCCTTACCAGGAGACATTTCCTTACTGGGGGCGCATGACCTAGAGAGACATGGGCCTATCCACTTGGTGATTTCTGGATGGCCATGTCAGGGACATACACGTGCGGGCCGCGGTTTGGGTCTTCAGGATCCTCGTTCTGGTGTGTTTTGGGAGATGTTACGGATACTACAACATCTCTAGGTTCATCAGTCTGTTTCTCCAGCTTACCTTTTGGAGAACGTTCCTTTGATGGGTGATTCTTGCACTAGAGTGGTGGCGAGTACACATCAGGTCCATTCATGGATGGGACCTGCTGTATTGTTAGATGCAGCCAGAGTGGGATCATGGGCTCATCGTCTTTGTCTTTGGTGGACGAACCTTTTACCCAGAGAGGTTCTACAGCGTAGTTATGATGGGATTCAACGACTTGACCACATCCTTGTTGATGATATCTTGGATGTTGGGCGTCAGTCTTAGATAGTGGTAGTGGCTGATAGGTCACCTATGGCAGTGGTGAACCTAGTTGGACAGCCTAGAGTTGCATTTCCCACACTCATGAGTTTCCTAGGCTCTCATGCTTTTCGAGAGGGAGGACCTAGACTTGTTTGGGACTCACAATTACAGCAGTTGGTGGAGCCCAATGCTGATGAGAGAGAGCGGGCGATGGGTTTTCGCACCGGTATTACCGCTGTTCCAGTAGTGTTAGAGGCATCCAGGTGTCAGGTGTTAGGTCAGGCTATGGACCTGAACTGTTTGACCTGGATTGTGAGCCTTGGTTTGGCAGAGCAGCATAGGATGCGCTTGATAGGCATCACCACTCGGACACTTGTGAGCCCTGTGCCTATCGAGACGATTCAGGCACATGCTGGGGGCGATGGACCGAGTGGACATGGTATTCTTGGGACACATCTAGTAGCTACTAGGGAGAGTGGTCTACTTGGAGTCCATCCAGGTGAGCGTGCGCTACTTGGATTACACCCTTGGTCCACATGGGATGCAACCAGAGGACGTATGGAGCTGGCAGCCAGAGTGGAGGGAGTTTTTCACACAGAGGTTGGGACCTCTAGTGGTCGGGAGCATGACACCATTGCTCCCAAGGGCCCAGTGTAGCAGCCAGTCAGTACGTCTTCCACTCCTACTACAGTTACAGAGGATACTTGGGAGCCAGATCTTGGACCCAAGCTTACTGGAGAGGAAAGACGGAGGGTTTGGAGGTTCTTGAGTAGTCACACAAGTTGTTTTGCCTTCAATATGAAGGATTTGGGTGCTCTGAAGGGACCTGGTATACGGATTGAGCTGACTAGCGACACACTTGTTTTCCGACGTCCTTATCGATATAGTGAGATGGAGAGGACATTGATTCAGAGCCGGAGTAGTGACCTTTTTGAGGCTGGTTTGGTGGAGATTTCACATGGAGAGTATGCATCAGCGACAGTGATGCCAGCCAAGAAGGATATGCATGGCAACTATACAGATAAGCGGATGTGTGGAGATTACCGTCCTATCAACCGACAGACCAGGGCTGATCGGTATGCCATGCCTACACCGGAGGAGATTTTTGATGCGATTGGGCATGCAAAGGTCTTCAGTACTTTGGATCTTCGAGCAGGATATCATTAGTTGCCGATTAGGGAGGAAGATAAGTCCAAGACAACATTTTGGGCTATTGATCCTCACGGCAAGGATGTGTTATATCAGTGGAGGTTCTTACCATTTGGGTTAAAGAACGCTCCTGCTGAGTTCCAGAGGGTCATGGATAGGATCCTAGCTGGATTGGATTTTTCTCGGTGCTATATTGATGACATTTTGGTTTATAGCACTACTGTGGAGGAGCACGAGAGACAGTTGTTGGAGGTGTTTGAGAGGTTGAGATCTCATGGACTCAAACTACATCCTGGGAAGTGTAGGTTCTTCCACGAGCAGGTTGAGTATTTGGGTCACACTATCTACCCCGGAGGACTTGGTGTTCAGCAGACCAAGGTGGAGGCTATTGCACGTATTCCTCGGCCTACGGATGTGAGCAGAGTGCGAGCATTCCTTGGGTTGGCAAACTTCTATTGCCGCTATGTTAGAGGATTTAGTGCCATTGCCAAGGCCTTGACGAAGCTGACCAAGCTTACACAGGAGTGGTGTTGGGGAGATGAGCAAGAGAGAGCTTTTGTAGAGCTCAAGGAGAGGTTGACATTTACTCCTATTTTGAGGAGACCGATCAAGGGACGACCATTTCAGGTTCACACTGATTGGAGTATGTTGGGGCTTGGAGCGGTGCTCACCCAACATGATGATGAGGAGAAGGAGTTTGTGGTGGCCTATGCTAGTCGCTCCAACAATTCAGCGGAGGCAAAGTATAGTTCATATGAGGGAGAGTGCTTGGCAGCAGTTTGGGCAGTAGCACATTTCCGATGTTACCTGTTTGGTAACCCCTTCACTCTCATCACTGATCATCAGCCGCTGAAGTGGTTGATGGAGTCCGACAAGCTTTCAGGGAAGCTTGCACGATGGGCTCTGATTTTACAGGAGTATGATTTCACGGTTGTTCACAGACCTAGAGTGGTGAACCGTGATGCAGATGGGTTGAGTAGAAACCCATGTCCCAGCCAGCAGGATCAGACCGGAGCACGTTGGCATGGTGAGACAGATGAGGAGATGGTGCCAAGTTGGCATGCATCGGCCTTTCTGTGTATATTTGCAGAGGCATTGGTGGTATCTCTCTCAGCGCATACAGGAGGTGTTATTGAGGTCACAGATCCAGAGAGTGAAGATATTGGTACAGTTCAGCGAGACATTCATGATGATGTCTTAGTGATGGACTATCTTTGCACTGGTGTTGTGGGTGGCACAGTTGGGGCCAAGGAGAGAGACTGTGTTCTTCAGCGAGCCAGACGGTTCAGATTGGAGGGTAGACACCTTTTGCGTGTATGGGAGGATGGTAGAGTGCGAGTAGTACCACTTCCATCACAGAGACCACAGTTGGTCCGTCATGCTCATGAGGAGCTAGGACATTTTGGAGTAAAGCGTACATATAGCTTACTCCAGAGTCATTATTGGTGGCGCGGTATGCAGACCGAGGTACAACAGTTTGTTGCCAAATGTGTGGTTTGTGACCGAGTTAGAGCATCATTCAATGCTCCTACGCCACAGTTACACCCATTACCTATCATGGGATTGGGTTACCGTTGGAGTTTGGACTTCACCGGACCTTTACCGCTGACTGTGAGACATCATCGGTATGTTTTGGTGATGGTGGAGCACTTCTCCAAGTGGATTGAGTTGGTGGCACTTCCTGACAAGTCTAGTGAAAGGACAGCTTACTCGTTCCTGGATCGAGTTCTTAGTCATTTTGGTGCACCAGCTGAGGTTTTGACTGATCAGGGTACAGAGTTCTTGGGAGAGTTTCAGGTCTTGTGTGACAAGGCTTTGATTGATCATCGTACTACATCTCGAGATCACCCTGAGGCAGATGGCTTAGCAGAGAGAGTGGTTCAGACGGTGAAGAGAGGATTGCGAAAGTATGGTTTGCAGAGAGGCCACTTGGGAGATTGGGATCTCCAGTTACCTTGGTTGGCCATGGGCTATCGGTTCAGCCGGCAAGCCTCCTTAGCATCCTTCTCTCCATGCTTTCTACTCTATGGACAAGATCCAGATTTACCTGCAGCCATTTGTCAAGATGCTACTGTAGTTTTGGACTTGGATGACCCCGATGTATGGATGAGCGCATGTTCTCAGCGGGCAGAGATCTTTTGGAGAGTGATGCTGATGGCCTTTGAGAACTTGGCGATTGCTCAGCATAGAGATACTTTACGCTATGCTACCATTCGAGGAGGAGGTTATAGACCCTCGATCCGTCGATTTCATCCAGGCGACTATGTATATCTACAGCAGACAACACCGACGACACTTGATGTTTCTACAGGCCGCACTATCTTGAGAGTGCGCGAGGTTTTGCCATCTGGAGTCCTTGTGTTAGAAGGACGTGATGGTGTTGTTTGGAAGGATCATGTGCGCAATTGTGCGCCATGCCACCTTCCAAACATTGATGGTACTATGGACCCAAGCTTGGCACTTGTACGTGCAGGCTTGAGGTGTATGTTATGTGGCTCTTCTGGTGGAGCTGCTACTATGTTAGTGTGTGATAGCTGTTCGAGAGGATGGCATATGGCATGTATGACTCCTCCCCTCACGGTGGTTCCTCAGGGACAGTGGTTATGTCCTAGATGTACTTGACCTATAGCTAGTTCATTCTTTATATGGTATAGATTGCAGACAAGCGACTAACGATGGGGCTCCATAGCACCCGGCCTCCTGATCTTTGCCCATTAGAGGGTATACCATATACTTAGAGTAGATGGCTATCTGGAGTTAGAGGGACCTAACCGCCAGCTAGGGGGGCGATTGTGACACTTTAGAGTCTATGTATGACTTATGTGTGAGTTGTGGTTTTATAGTGTATGATGTTGACAGCGATGTATGTTGTGTAGCGATGTATATACGCACGACAGCTGTCACGCCATTTGTAGTTCCGCATCTAGATGCTCGGACACTGGAGTTCCAGTGATGGTAGTTAGAGTTATTCTAGCAGTTTCTCAGGGACTACTTTCCGACGGTTAGATTTTGTGTTCGGGGTACTGACTTCACGATGGGGCCCACCATCACTTTGCACCGTTTGCACCGTCGAGTGTGCCGTCAGCGGGACCGTTAGGGTTTCAGGGCTAGCTCGAGTCCAAGGGGTATAGTTTCGAAGTGAGCTCCAGAGAGCTCACTTCTCTGATGTTGAGCCTTCGAGTTCCTGGCTATGGTGGACAGAGGCCGGCGAGCGTCACCTGGATTCTCTATGCTTGAGTGGGTGTGGCTTGACTGTAATCAGTGCCCAGTTGTTGGCAGTTTATAGAGTGACAGATCAAGTACTGATTTGAGTTGAGTTGAGTTGAGAGTGTTAAGCAATCTGATTATTGTGGCACTTTAGAGTCTATGTATGACTTATGTGTGAGTTGTGCTTTTATAGTGTATGATGTTGACAGCGATGTATGTTGTGTAGCGATGTATATACGCACGACATTTTGGAGGTCAAAGGATAACTACCCAAGATGCTATTAGGGATATTTTGTTTGCTATGGCACGAGAGAGTGGATACTTGGCTTGGAGGGAGTATTTGTATGCTTTGTAGACAACATGTGTCAAGGTAGATTTATACTTGGTCCGAGATGATCAGGTGACAGGAGTGGATGTCGTGGTTACGAACCCTACACGAGATACAATTTTGGAGAGAGTGATTACCCATCTCCTTGGATGGGCGGCAAGTGCGGCAACATGTCGCAAGGTCTCCAAGTATAGGTGCATGCATCAAGGTCATCTCTTTGTTCCTCTAGCCTTGGAGTTATATGGAGCTATGGACACGAAGTTTGACACATTTGTTAGGGATTGCGTAAGAGGTTATCATGTTAGACACAAGGGTACCACTCTCAAACTTTGTAACAAATTTTAGATAGAGTGTATCCATTGCTCTAGAGAGTGCTGGTGCAATACGGAGGAAAACAATCCCACTAGGTGATCCTTCTTTGGATGTTCCAAGTTGTTTTAAGACCATACTACTTACATAGCCTATGTATCTTATGTGCAATTGAACTGATTTCTCATATAGACTCCATAAGGGCTTAGCACCATTTTACTTTTACTTTTTTGTTTGTTTTTGTAAGTGTAAGGCTTGATCGGATCTTCCCATCCTTCGTGTTTTCTACGCGGTCCCCGCCCTTTACTTCCGAGGAAAATGGTTGCTACACTGGCAAAGTCGAGACTGCATTTGATTAAGGTCGTGTTTAGGGTTTGCGATTTTAAGCACCGGACAACGAAGAGAACCCCAGATTTGTTGCGAAATGGCCACTTGGAAGTTGAATTCGCAATTTTGTCTCACACGGATCGATACTTGCCTCGGTGATGTCTGATGGATGACAGTGCAAACTTTGAGCACGGGAGCTGGACGAGGAGATTGATCTCCAGACAGTGTTGGTAAAGGAAATCTCGATTTTGACAAACATGAAGCTTGTGCGTAAAGACTTCGTGAAGGATGCTTCGGGTTCCGTTAAGGTAAGCGAGCTCGATTCTGTGCTTATTTTGCTGGAATCAATTTTGTTATCTGAAAACAAAAACGCGCAGTGAAATGAGACTGTCAATCTCTCAGGGTAAAAAATATCATGCCTCAACTGGAAATTCAGGTGAAGATGATGGTTGCGCACGGAATGCTGTAGCGCCTTATGTAGTTCAAGTACCGTTTGCCAGGATCATGTCATGATAATGGAAATAGATTGTTCTCTGGACGGAAATTACCGCAAATCGCACTGTAAGAGTTTTGCATAAGTGTTTGCATATCGGTTTCTGACCTCTCTTTCCGCTACTAACTGTTGCCATGGATGATGGATGACCATCTCAACGTGTAGTTTGTGAAGATTTTGTAGAATGGAGTTGATTGTTCTCTCACCATCCACCAAATAGTAGTCTGTACGATGACTTGCTTTAATTTTCACCGTAAAGATGCCGTGCTTAGGCTCCTGTGTCTAGAATCAGGATCTTGACATTGTGATATTGGTTTTACAGCTTGTTCCCGAAGAGGCTGAAGATTTGTGGCATGTTTACAATCTCATCGCTACCGGTGACCATATTTCTGCTGTTACAGTCAGGTAAGCCAATTGTTTAGAACCGAGATCCGTTCCAGTCCATTACTGTCAGCTTAATCCCTGCGAGTGGAGTAGACATTTCGGCATAATGGAATGAGCCTTAATTAGTGCATCTGCACACAGTTAATGTTAATGGAATGAGCCTTAATTAGTGCATCTGCACACAATTAATGTTAGTCTTATTTGTAAGTACCTTGAGTCCTGAATATTGCTTGCCTGATACTTCCCATGGCCCACTCGTTTGTTATGAGAAACTTGATGTGAATAGAGGATTTTTATGTCCATTGCGTGATTGTTCCAAGACACGAAGCATCTAAAGGAATTTTGATTGGAGTTTTTGCAGGAAGGTAAATAGGGAGACGTCTTCTGGTGGAAATGAGGCCGAGCGCATACGTTTGAAACTTGAAGTTCAAGTTGAGGTACGTAATACAGAAGCCTAAAAAGGTTTATTTTCTTCATTTTAGGATTCCTATATGCTTGGGCATCCAGGCGAGTGTTTTCCTTTGTTCTTCTCTACTGTGAGGGCACAGAAGCGATTTTTTTATAGATGCTTTCTGTGGAATGTCGTCTCTACCTGTCTTAGCCAAGATAATCAGAATGTAGGAAGGCGGCAGTAAAGACCCACTATCGGAGGAAAGAGATAAATCCAGAAATTGTTGTGTTAGTTTGTGACACAGAGGCTGTGACTAAAATAAGGTTTCTGTCACGATAGTTCCGTTTGAAGGTAAGCGCCTACCGGTAGCTCTGAGGTTGGTAGGTAAGACTGCACCTGATGAGTGTTTCCACCATACAGAATCCTAACAGAATCATGACTACAATACCCTGTTGACCCATGTAGCAATCAAGAGTACAGTAGAGAATTGAACTATGTGGTCTTAAGATCCTTGATTCGCCTCTTTTTATGCACATGTCATGATTCGTTGAATAGCAGTAATAGGCCTAAGGAATGAACAACGAGTACGTGCATGTTACTGAGAAAAGATGTTTTCTTTACAGACAGTTGAGTACGACAATGTAGGATCAGTGCTGCGTGTCCGGGGAAAGAATATGGCTGAAAATGAGCATGTGAAAGTAAGTAATCGAAAAGCTGCGAGCATGAGAGCAAAATCCTATAATTCTTCTTTGCATAGAGATTGGAGCACACAGTTTAGTTGGAAGAACCGACTTGGTGACATAATTTCTTTTGACATCTAAAGTCCAGGATTCTGCAACTGCTTCTCAATACGTTGCACATAATTCTTCATGTATTGTCTCGAGAATGAACATTGCGAAGATTGTGATTCATCAGGGTATACGATTTATTTTCCAAGCAAGGTGGAGATTACGGGGCTCCAATCTCTCCTGCTTCTGTCATTTCTATGTGCATCAACTTTGTGTTTATTGATGCAGTTAGGTGCTTATCATACACTTGAGATTGATCAGCAGCGGCCATTCGTTTTGACAAAGGTGTGTCACGTCTGGTAGGTGTCGGTTTCAATTGTCTTTGCATTTTAGGCTTACTTGTTAAGACTAAGCGATAAACGATATATATTCGGCAAGAAATATGTTGTCCCAATCTTCACTCTCAATCTTTCTTCAACAGCTGGTGTAGGGAACCTATCGACCTATGGACATGCATATTTATGCTTGAGGACATAATATTCCATGTTCATCACTTACTGACGATTGTACTGTCAGTGTGCATGGAGCTACCTACACGCTAAAGCATAGTTGTACTTTCTGATGATTATCTCTACACGATCAATTTCCGATGCACAGGAAACTTGGGACTCGATTGCAGTCGAGCTTCTGAAAGAAGCTTGTGGTAAGGTCTCCACTTGTATACCCAACGCACTGTGAGCGAAATGATGTCTTCTTTCAAACACGAATGAACAGAATACTATATCTGCTGTGTGGCATATCCATACGTTTGTTATAGCCTTTTAAAAGTTGACCAGTCACACTGACTCGTCGGGGGCTGGTGAGTTTAACTTGTGATAGCTTTGTATCATTGGATCTTTCTGCAAATTTAAGCAGATATACGCACAATTTCCTTCAACATCTTCCGTCTTGATCTTATTATTCGAGTTGAACCATATGTAGATTTTGATTGGTTTCTGGCGAGCACAAATTCTGAGAGTCCTGTTGGCACCAGATACTCGAGTGAATCAACACTACTGCGTTGTCTATTAATGACATTCCGACACTTTTCGGAAAATAACTAATACCCCGAAACTGAAGAACACTTGTGGTTCAAGCTTTTTGGGTTATGATCCCTGTATTTTAAATTATCAAAGAGTTTACTTTCTTCTGGTTGAATTGCAGATCCAGCAGCGAGTGCTGATGTAGCAGCAGTAGTTATGCAGGAAGGTCTAGCCAACATCTGTCTGCTTGGTTCAAGGTAATAAACCGGATAACGATAACGTATCTGGATTGCGTCTAGGTTCATTATAGTTAAAGTCCAACATCTCCACTTCTAATTGCGTTTATTGTACGAATAGCACATGAGTTCTTAAGAACTGATCAGTCTACCTACCATCTTGCTTCAAATTATTATGGTGGAGATTGTCCTCGATATTTATTCTCTTGATGGTTTGGACTGCGTGTAGTGTGACTACGACAAAAGCGCGCCTAGAAACTTCTATTCCTCGGAAAAGAGGTGCAGCAATTGCTGGTTATGATAAGGTACAGGAGTCCCTAGCTGACATTTTTGTTGTCAATGCTATTAGATTGCCTGTGCTCTTCATCTTGTTTGCAGGAAGGTAATGATCACTACTAGAGTCAGCAAAATGCTCTAGAGTCGTATCTCAGATTATAGGAGACTGACAATTTATTTGTCCATGTATCTGTATGTTCCAGGCACTGAACAAATTCTTTGAGAACGTGTTGCAGGTGGGCGTGTTTTCTGTCCTGTCCGGTAATAACTCAGTTGGTGCTTGCAATATGTCGTCTTGCGATAAGGCCGTGGGGTCCGACTTGCCATGAATATGTCCGAGAATACATATGTAGTGGAGATAATATTTGAATATTCCTTCTAACAAGTTAATGTATTGGATATTGCTTCTATGTCCAAAATAATCATTCTTACAAACTTACCTAGACGACTTGTGCTGGTGCAGGGGGTTCAACGCCATGTAAACTTCAGTGTCGTGAAGTGCCTAATTATTGCTAGTCCCGGATTTACAAAGGTGATGATTATGTTCACTAGTGTTGCCTTAACAAGTACACAGCAGTTCTCTTTGTGCCGATTCCATCAACATGACAAACATCGAAATCGTTTTGCCATATTCGAAGAAATTACAAAATACTTAGTTACAGACGGCGGAGGTCAAGTTGTTGTGTTACTGTTGCCGGTTGTGAGTTAGGCTTTAAACTTCAATGATCATCCTGCAACTTCAGGATCAATTTTACAACTATATGATGCTTGAAGCATCCCGAAGGGAGCTCCGGGCGATTATAGAAAACAAGTCCAAGATTGTGCTGGCCCATTCATCATCGGGATACAAGTAGGTCCTAGATTACTAATGAAGATTGACGCAGACGTTAGAAATGACACTGGCTATTGTTTGATTAGAATTTGACGGGGAAAGGTCCATGAGATTGTAAAGAACTGTAAATGTGTATGTGTTTGTAAAGTAGTTTGTATTCTCGAGTGAGTGACTAGCAGCTAAACTCTTGCACTTCGAGAATCACAACTTAGGTATGAGATGAATCTTGGATCTTAGCGAGCCCAGTTGGTTGTACTCAAGTCATCCTGTTTGTACATTGTTGACATGTTGCATGCACACTACAGGCATTCTTTGAAGGAAGTGCTGGCTGAGCCAGCTGTGATGGCGCAAATTAAGGATACCAGGGCTGCAAAGGAGGTGATAATGACTCCAATCTCACATTAAGTCGTGGGCTAGTTTAAGTTGGGTCATAAACGGGTGTTCTCAACTTAGCATGTCTCCTGACTTGCCTGATTTTGGTAATGCTTCTCTTGCGCTTTTCTGATCTGGTGCATAATCATCTCAAACAAAATCGTTTCAAGGCTAAACCCTCCTACCCATTTTGCAGGTAAAGGTTATGCAGGATTTTTTCAACATGCTCTCTAACGTATGTACTAAACCTTCAAAGAACGTGCTAGTCAACTTGATGTGGATCGAGCCGTTGCTTCGTCTACGGTGGCATGCAAGCTTCGTGTGTTTGTCCTTCCATTCAGGTTTTTAAGTACTTTTTAGAAGTTCAGTCTAGTCGAAACTATGAGCGATGTCTCATAACATTTTCTTTACTGAAGAAAGTCATGTTAAGTATATCTGGGACTCCATTGTGACAGGATTCTGCCCGTGCGTTCTATGGGCCAAAGCATGTAGAAGCTGCGCATGAACGCATTGCAGTCCAAACTCTCCTTATTACGGATGAGTTATTCAGGTATGTTCCCAAGCTTTCTGCTATATTTGATTTCTTGTAACAATATAGCAGCGTTACAGAAAGCAATATTGACGTCCCTTCCTGGTTTATCGCTTCGCATTGCACTGGAATGATTGTTTTTTCATACTAGTACTGCTATGGAATGCTTCCTTCTTATTTTTATGGAATGTATTAGATCATGAAGCTTTTTGATGCCATTCCTCGGTACTTAGATTCGCATGTGCTTAGTCTGCCTCGGGGTCTGTCCTTAGTGGGTGTGGATTCCCCGTTGTACAAACGGCTTCCGCTCTCATATCACAGATATTGTTACTTTTTTGTCCTTTTTGCCGATCGTTTGACTCTGGCTCAAAATCGTTTTAACTGGGAGCTCCTCTTCACGGTCACACACAGGGGTGTGTGGAAATTTTTATCTAGTGTGTGATTTTTTGTTATGTGGACCGAGTTTAGATAATTTCTCTCTTTTGCAGGTGCGCCGATATTTCGACGAGACGGAGATATGTTGATCTGGTTGAATCTGTGAAGGAAATGGGCGGTGATGTCCACGTATTTTCATCTATGCATCCTTCTGGAGAACGTAAGTCCTCCACCTACTAGGCAGTTAACCAGATCATTGTGCTGTGCTTGGCGTAACAGGATATACTTTGATTAACATACGCGTGCAGATCTCTCTTCACAGAAACATGAAGACGCAAATGTCCTGGATGTTGAACATAACATGAACAACATGAAGTTCCTCTCCGTGAGGTGTTTTTCTTCTTAGTGGAATGAGAAGTCGTTTATGTTTTTAGTGGAAAATGAGGAACTCACTTGAGATGTTTACACTCCAGGGATTGTTCGGGATGTGCTCTCGATTCTTTTCCAAGAACAAACCTTTACTAAAACTTTCAACTCTTATTTGTCTAGTAAAGAGGGAAAGGTTTTTGCAGGTCTGCAGAATCTTCTGCCTGAATGGGCATTTGTTATGTGAAAGAAGAAGTTTTAGGACAAATAGCAGCTTGATTACCGGTTTCTAGGCACTTCACTACATTTTCATATGGTTTTCACTGTGTTGTGGGGACGAAAGCAGTGGTATTTATGGGTCCTCTTAAGACACTTTCTTGATTTGAATGCAGAACTGGGGCAGTTGACAGGAATTGCAGCTATTTTACGGTTCCCCTTACCAGACCTTGAGGACATGGAGCTATAGACACACGAGAACCATTTGAAGTGCAAGAATTTTAAAGTTCTGTAGTTGCTTGTCTCGGTAATGATTTAGTAGTTACTATATGAGTGCGGATAGGAGTTGTTAAGTTAGCCTTGGAAGGTGGTAAGGCCATTTGTGCACACGATCTCGTGCGATCTGTTGTACGAAGTTAGCCATATTGTTGAACCTTTTAGCAGTCCGTCCCAAAGTTTCATTTACTCTCTGCAATTAGAGAAGAATATTGAAGCTGCAAAAAGTAGATTCTTCGCATTCAGTTACCGGTTTGGTTATGTCCTTCCCTCCTCTTATATTTCCTGCTCCTCTACTTATAAGCTGTACAGCATACAATACTTTCAGTCTACAAATCGGACGACCACGATTGATTCTTTAGTCTTATATTTTGCATCGCATACGCTCTGTGCAGGTGTTTGACTTTTTGAACTACAGTGTCGTGGGATATCGTGCGAGGTGGTTATGTCTGCCATGAGCTTAAATGGGAAGAATGGACACAGCTATTCTCTCTAAAGTTTGAACCACATTCAACGCATTGTATATTCACATTATCCGAGATTCGATCTCCGCTTTTGGTCTCACGCTCTTGTCAGCTGCGTTCACATGGGATTCTCTGGCGGTTGCTTAGCTCCTCTTAATCCGTGTCCATCTTGGTATCGATTTCACATGTTGACCTTCTGCATTCAGGAAGCGAAGCTACGCTTAACGAAATGATTATAACTGACAAGCGCAGAGTACTGTAGGTCTCAAGGAACCTTTCACACAGGGCATGTTCTTCTAGTAGTGTTATAGCTCGACCTGGTCACAATGATTATGCTAGTTTACGGTGAAGCTCCGCGTTCTGTTATTAGCACAAATTTTCCACTCTGCTTCTTGATTATGTCCCACTTGCTGTATGAACGCCAAAGATATAGTTGTGAATGACTTTCACAGATAATTAGGTATCCGGCTTTCCTTTCTCGTTCTTGCTTATCGTGCTTGCCAAGGGTGTTGCACGTCCCATAGAAACGCCCCCAAACATTACAGACCATCGCAAACATTTTATTGTCACTTAACCCTGTTGACGGCATCAATTCCTCAGAAAGAATCGGATTGCGTCTATCGGGATGTCATCCACTTTAGCCAATCGTTCCTGGCGGTCGGATGATTATGCACGATTTTGTGATCCTAGACAACCATCTGCACCATCTCCACTGAAACTCGAGACGACACCACCTCCCTCTTCCTGTTTCAAGTCGCGAGCAATTCAGGTTCTATCTGCGATGCCACTCTGTGGCCCATGGCTGGCGAAGAGAGTTTCCTGTCTGCGAGCATTTCACCCACAGAAAAGAGTCAATATTATATTTACTAGTTTGACGATGAACCATGCGTGTTTTACATTTTGTTGATTGATGTCACTAACTTTCTAAAATTGACGTGACTTTACGTTCTATGACCTATGCTAAATATCTAGTTCTTGACTTCCCTGAAGAACATCTGGTAGCCTTTGGAGCACATTACTGATCTCGCAGCATTAAATGCGAACGCAGGAGAGTCTTAATCCCTGTATAGCTTGATTTTGCCTAGTACTCATCAGCGGCCAGTTTTAGAAACAGTGAGAATTCCGTAGGGTGAGCGAGTAAAACTGGAATCTAGCCTAAAGAAGTACTTCTTGGGAAGGGTACAAAAACCGCATGCCTTGAACTGCATGACCCATCATGTCTCATTATAGATAGATAGAAATGTGGATAGATGCCCTATGGCACGATATTCTGCTGTTCTTTGAACTGTAGGGCGTTTGGACTGTTGATGATATTGCTCAACGTGAGTCGCTCTTTGTAGATAACAACAGGAGGCATATCTACGTTTCAGGATCCCAGCAGCAGCATACTATAGTCTGTCCGTCTTCACGTAAATAGTTCTAGAACATGGTAAACAGAGCTCTGTAACGTGTGGAGATTCCACGTAAGAGCATGAGATTTAAGTCCCAAGTTTCTGTCTTGGAGGAAGAGGTCCGTAGTCTCATTACCCTGGGTGGACGACGGGAGGAAATTTGGAGAAATAATAACTGCCCATCCAGTCGAGTTGGTGGTTAAGTACGTGGAGTTGACTAAATGCGTAACGTTAAGACCATGATGAGAAGTATTGAGACTCGGTGGCATTAATAAGGTCGTTTTTCTTTAAGTGACTTATTCTGGTGCAGAGCCGAGAACGAGAGGGGGAATTTCTGCTGTCTTAGTCTGATGCGAGCGGGAGAGAGAGGGAGAGTTAGTTTCCTGATGAGCAAAGACAGGAGGGGAAGAGAAGAGAAAGTTTTATTGGTAGCGCAGCTGAGGTCTTGTGGGCCCTTCGCAGGTGTTGACTAAACCAAGTGAAAGGGAGGGAGGGATTTATGTTTTTGAGTACAAGAAGTGGAGTAATCAGGAAACTCCCAAGAAGGGAGGCACAGTTGTCTGGAGTTCAGTACAGGAGCAGAAACAGCACACCTACTTGTAAGTTTGCAGGGTGAATAGTGGAATTTGATACCAGATCTTCAACCACCGGTAATCAATGGAAAAGGGCACTACAGGAACGGTCTCAGACAGGTGAAGGCTAGCTAGATTCAGTTTGTAATGACAAAAGGCTCCTTTCCATCTTCCAACAAGTGACTACGGTAGCTGCATTGGCCTGGCCCGGGCTGGGCTGCTGCTCTGTACTATACTCAGTCTCGGCTGAACTCAACTCACCTCAACACACCACTGACTGACGACAGACATCATGAATGAATTAGAGGCTGAATGGATGGATGGATGGATGCATGCCGTTACAAATTGCTTTACTACTTGCTGTATTGATGGCCTTTCACATCACCTTACCGTCTTAAGTCGGCTGATGTAGATTTACCTCACTTATTTATCCATCACTTAATTCAAGGAGTATAGAAAGATAGACAGATAAATAGCCGTACCATATCCCCTCAGGAATCGTGAACTATGAAACAGAAGATTTTTTTGAGCAATGCCAAACGTTTAGGCTTCCCGCTGGATTGACAAGAATGTAGGTGGACAACCTTGCGGTACTAAGAAACAGTGAGTAGGTGTTTTCTGCGCTCGACAACTTCACGAAACCGACTCCACACAGTCTACTTGACATTACTTCAGTCAGCACTCTCTCGTCTCTACCCAACTGCTGGCTGTCACCACAGACAGACGACAGACATACAGCTTTCATCGGGCTTCAGTGGACGGTCTCCGTCAGAGCCGAGCCATCATTGAGGCATGCTCCTGTTGAAGTAGTACTAGTAGTTCCCCTCCCTCCCGCATGGGGCTCAGATACAATTTGACGACAACCTTCCTCTTACTGTTTGTTTATGCAACGATGGATATGGTGGTACAGACCTCTTCAGTACGGCATCTACATAATCTAATTCACGTCTACCGAGCCAACTTGAATATTGGGCGAGAAAATCTTTTCATTCATTGATGATTCCTTTCTTTCCCGCAATCACTTCGCATGAATCCACAGGACTTTACTATTGTGTCATTTATCACAGGAAGAACGATTTGCCTTTCACAACCGAAGCCTGTTTGAACAGGAAGAGAAGCCTGAAGGTCACCTTTATTCATTCATTCATGTCATACGAATATATGTCCCCACTGAGAGCAAGTATCCTAGCGACGAAGGTCAAACAGGTTAAAGGTGCATTCCATCGGGATATGGGTTTCCATTCTATCTCCAATGCCTTCCTTGGATGCACCGCAAGTAAGCAGTTGTCTCCACCAGCTGCTGCTGCTGCTGCTTCAGTCCACTCTCAGGAACGCGCTTTGAGCCGAAGCGTTGGATGACGACGAAACCAACAGTAAGTAGTACATTGGAGGGCCAGGAAATTGAAAATACTGTTGCGCTTTTCGCTTATGACTACAACGCTGACTCTCGATGATATTTCAACAGACAGCATTTCAAAGCCGACGGTGATTGAGCAAGGGTGTTTGTTTGTACCCCACCCATGCGGCGGCCAGCAGTAGCAGCACCAACACCCAACTGGGATCAGATGGAGATATATAGAGAGAAAGCTCCTCCGCCTCCTGTCTGCTGCTGCTCCTGATTTTCCTCAGCTCAGCTCCGGATAGGGTTCGTCACTAGCTCAAAATTCAACGGCACGCGCACGCCATGGCGTACAGATACTCCCAACACCAAAATGTACAAACTTACGTTGATGGTATAAACATCTGCACGTTGTCATGGAGACGACCACGAGACAAGACAGACAAACAACAAGACATAATAATACGTGCCCTTGATACGCTTCAATGAAATGTACGTGCTCGTACGAACCAATTTTGACTTGTGTCGAGTGAGTCAGTGAGAGACTGAGAATGTGAGCAAGACTAACCTCCGAGAAATAAACGTATAACAAACAGAAAAGTACACTACAACTGGGATGAGCTCAAAGGTTGTTAACAGATCATGTAGATGAAATATACACTTACTCTTGTGAGTGCGTATGATAGTATGGCTGGATTGGGATAGGGAAGGGTGTAGGGCTAGAAAAAGCTGATGATGTTACTGTCGCTTTGAACTGAGCTAACACAATCTGTAGAGTGAGGGACTTGGCTTCGTTCCTGCTGGCTGTGAGTGAGGAACGTCCGTATGTAACCACCTTCATGTGTTTGTCCTTTGGGACTGGAAAACCGTTACATGGCCACAAATCAATGCAAATGCCACAACACCTGCCTGCCCACAATGGTCATGTCATGGTGGTCCACTCCAAGAGCTCCATTGCCTGACTCTTCTCCTTTCTGTTCTGTTCAGCCGCCTGCCTGACCATCAAAATCTGGACTAGACCAGGACAAACACCAACGACCCAACTCAAATTTCAGACACAGCCGGTCACTCGATGAGATTCCCAGCTTTACTCAAACAGCAGCACTAGCCAGGTGGGGTGAGTGAGGTACGATGAGGCAACAGTATTCAATTCAGGAGCAGCAGAAGTACCCACCGTTCCCTTATTTGTCTAACTGATGAGGTTCCTGACGGGAGAAAGATACACCGACAGTAGTTACTTTTGTGAACACAACGGATACTTACGGCACGAAAGAACGTGCTCCGATATTCAACTTGTTACCAGACCGTTCATTCCCACAAAAACGCTGATCCGACTCCAATCCAGTTTTCTGCCGACAGCTTCCCGTGGTTTAAGTCATTTTGGACAGCCATTTGAAATTTGAATGTGGGGGGACCCAAATCCAAGTGCGCCATTTGAACATCTAAGTCGGCATCTATGGAGATCGGCCATAGACTCACAAAAAGAATGCAGACCATCGACGAGAATACGAGTCGTCTCTCACATGCATACGAAGGGACACAACCGATTGAGTGGAAGTCGTCGACGTACGATACAATGCAGGCAGTTAGAACGGGTACCCAGATCATCTCGGCGCAAATTGGAAGAGACCCACCATGAAGAATCAGTGAGACGAGTGAGATGAAGCAGCCACCATGACATGGGTGGGCTTTCAAGAATGATTAAATTTATGAAGAAACCTTTACACATGCTCGAGCCTGCAAAACTGTGTCCTTTTTCCAGGCAAAACAAAAATGTTGTATGGAACCAGGGAAGCTGGTTTCCAATCCACCACCCAACCCCCCACCCCAATACGTCTGACTGACTGGAGGTAACAGTACTTCTAATCTCCTTCGTAAAAACGCAGTAGCAGCGGTGGACTTGAAGAGAGAAGAAGACGAAGCTGGGCACCTAGCAGCTAGGATTAGCGGGGCATCGCATCGCGTCGCACAGGGTACAAAAATCTGGGAAAAACGGGAGGCACGACGGCACCTATCGATCGAATGACAAATCCTAACCGTTAGCGATATCAATCTACAGCTAATGTCTTACTTCTAATGATTTGACAGCGCACTTATCAATTATGAACAATAACACCGACCCGACAGACGCCAGAGGCATTCATACTTCCTTGTTCGTCATCATCATCTTCGGCACAGCTCTCATCAATCCTTCAATCCTTGGGCAAAAAGAAGCGAAGTCTCCATTCGCCTTTCAGTCTCTTTTTTCCTTCTGACATCCAATTCAGCACACCAACTGACTCCTCAAGGAATATCACATTCATCACTTCCAAATCTTCCTTGGGGTCACATGCCTTCCTCACTCTAGTGACGGTTTCGGTCATAGTTCGTAGTCATGATGGAGGATCTGTCGCTCTACTCGACTCTACCCGTCTCATCTCCTCCGCCCCGAGGGGAAGCGCCTTGTGCTTTCGGACGTGTAGCTGCTACACCCATCTTCTTTATCTTCTTTCCATCATTGTAGAACTCACCATGATGGAAGTTATAGATAGAGCCACATTTAGCCCTACTACCCTAAACTCCTCCACTTATACGACCAGAAATGTCTGATGACAGATCCCATTGGAGGTTCAAGAGTGGTGAAGTGAGTACTGGGTTCGGTTGTTGGTGTTGTTGAAACGATTGGTCGAGACGAGAGAGAGAGAAATAAAAAGCACAGTAGTTGCAAAGAATTGTTGTCAGTCTTCTGCTGCTGTTGCAGTAGTGATTGGACTGGACGGACCTCCAGAGACTTGGCTGCTGGCTTGCTGGCGGGATGGTTGGCTGGGATGGCTAGCTGACTGGCTGGTCTGGGCTGGCTGTTCGCATAATTGCATGCTCTTTGCTTTCCTAAAAGCAAAAACTGAATGTTACAAAGTGGCACTCAGGAAGACCTCGTCCGGGATTCGGTCATCTTCTCCATTCATGAATAGCTCGGCATCTTTCTCTTCCTCGTTAACAAAATCCCGACGCTCCAGTTTCGCATGCGAAGCTATAAAAATCATTTTCTCCGCTTTCTCTATCGCCAACCTCGAGTTCCCATTCCTGTAAGCCCATCTCCACAGCGACCAATTGCACTTCAAACCGCACGAGGTTGCATGCAGGAAAATCAGCCGGATGGCCACTTTTCCCAGAAGTTTGAACTCGCTCAAACACGTCTCCCACACCAGCCTCCTGCTTTGAGGGTTCACGGATTTCATCCTCCCGGTGGCCGCATCCCTCTCCTTGACCTGCACGGCCTGAGCATAAAGCGGATCCAGCCCCTCAGCTCGCCATTTCATCAGCTCCATGAGAGCTATATGCGCTTCATCCCTAGCAACCAGCCTGGTGATCAACCTGTCTACGTCCTTCTCTTGCTCTCCGCTAAGGCACTTGAAAGGCGGGAGGTACTTGCCACTGGTGTCTCTCAAAAGGTATAAAGGATCTAGGATGAATGCAGCAGCCCAGGCAGGATGATAATTTTTATGAAATCGCTTCTCAATCACCTCCTGCAAAGGAGCCTCATCTTTATCATACCTGCTGCACCACTCCTTGACTTTGTTCCTAAGCTCGTCCCACAGGGGTAGACATTGGCTGACTAAAGGCCGATCCACTTCAATATCCTGCACCATGACCTTGACAATCTTCACCAAATCAAGAACCGCCTCCAAGTCCGACCAAAATCTCATCCCTCCCACCATGTCTCCCACATCCCTACCCAGCTGATCGTCATTAAATACCATCTTGAAGGAATCGTCTAGAACAGTGAGCTGCAAGGCTCTGGCGGACTGAGCGATATCGTCCAGCATAATGAGGACATACGCGTAGTGGGGATCAGCGAACTGTGGGTCGGGTGGGGTTCTGAGGAGCTTCACGCCGTCATATTCCTGGCGCTGATACTTCTGCAAAAACGTGCGCGCTTGAGGTTTGTTGTTGAAAAAAGCGGCGAGCTTCATGCACTCCTGGGCCACTGATCTGAAGAGGGATAGATGCTTGTTGAAATCTTTGAGCAAGTTGCTAAATCCCTGAGCCTGACAGGAAAGGTTGACCATCCAGCGATTTCGGTACTCCAATTCCTGGAGAGCCTTAGCACTGTACTTGTCCGTGTCCGCAACTATTCCCACGCAACGCTCGAGGGCCGTACCGCAAATTCCACTGATTGCCTCCCAGAGGGTTTCCTCCACAAGCTTTACACACACGGCGCCCGCATTAATGTTAACAACGCTACGGAAAAGGCTACTGCCGTTGGGGAGATTCAGTGTGATGTTTATCAGGGTTTCTCCCATATTGGTTGCTTTCTTTTTCCAGCCATCAGATGCCAGCTGAAAGAACATGGCATCTCTGAGTTTAGCCTCCGATTCCGCCTTCACCTCCTCGAATTTAGTATCCAGCTTTTGGCCCGCAATGTATCTCCTACTCACAGGAGGAAGACCCAC
Organism: Lunularia cruciata; assembly: GCA_948567375.1. Taxonomy (NCBI): domain Eukaryota; kingdom Viridiplantae; phylum Streptophyta; class Marchantiopsida; order Lunulariales; family Lunulariaceae; genus Lunularia; species Lunularia cruciata. The sequence continues at coordinate 82,688,637 of OX419755.1, read as the reverse complement.
CTGCTGCAAAAATGCCTTGAATTTTGGGTGTTCCACACATGAGAAGGAAACAGTCCCACATGACTCATACAGCCACTCAGCTAAAGTATTCAGAGCAGCCTCAGTCTGCGCTTTGCTGGGTCCAGTTCCGAGGGGGGCTTTGATGCCCGGACTTTTCAACTTCTTCACGCTATCCTCCAGTAACGCTAAGGCTCCCAGATCCTCTTTACCCCCGGAAAGTAGTAGAGGTGCAGCAGCAGCAGCTGTTCGCTGGACGATCTCGGCGCTAGAGGCTCGGGTGGCAGGAGCTGCTTCAATTGCTAAGAGAGGAGTAGGTAGAGTGGGGGATGGAGCACTTCTTTTCCTCACACTCGTGGTAGTGGTGGCAGGTTTCACTGTGCCTGTGGCTGCTCCTCCGCCCCCGCTAGTGGGGGACATGGATGAGAGGGGCTTAGGGATGATGCCATTGAAATTGGGACATGTTCCTCGCTTCAAATGTTCGGAGGCGGTACGAGACGGATTGGAGGCCGAGAACATAGCATTGCATAGACTACAGCGGAGTTTGACCGCTTTGGGAGTTCCTGACTCTGGGTTTTGAACGAGAATAGGCTCCAATTGAGCCCAGTACCAAGCGCCTTTGCCCTTCACGGCCTTGCTGCGGACCGTGACCAACGAGTCATAGCGCTTCTGCAGCGCCTTCGCTGACAGATCCTCATCACGCACAGTGCCTGGGGCTGTCGCTGCCATGGATGCCTCACCGGCTGCTTCTCCCACACCTTAATATTCTGGAGGTGTTCATGCCGGGACCTCCCATCCTATTTCCTCCTGACAATCCCCCACGGGATAGAGAATGTCCCAAACCCCAGTCTCAATGCTTTCCTGCTCTTGCATCAGACCTAGACTTCCTCGCTACTTGCCTTGGATCGCACCTCCGACAAACAGTTGCTGCTAAAACAACTACTCATGCCAACCACAATACAACTTCACCGGGATAAAAGAATTGCTGATATAGTTCGATTATTACTGAAGTGTCGACAGTAAATTTGAAGAAATCAGAAAGGCTGTTTCTTAGAATGCTAGACTCACCACTCGGAAAAAAGATTGGCAGCAGAAGATAACATGAAAAAAACTCCCGGTTAGTATGAGTGGTGGTGCAGGTCAAGAATGGATGTAGAACCACTATGTAGAGAGAAATGAGGAAGTACGGTAACCTAGACAACCTTAGACACATGAGCGAGAGGTGGAGAAGGAAGAAGAATTAATAAGATATTGACCAAGAAAATGATGGACAGAGCCGACGGACAACAGAAATGGAAGAACTAGCGTTGTTGATGTTATTGTCATCGACGAACCAACCAACCCCTGGTGTGTAAAGCCAGGCCAGGGTTAGAGCCCACAACCCTTGGAGTCCTACATTGATTTAAGGTACTCCTGAAAAACTACAACGGCTGGCCAAGTTCTCTTCCATTTCTTCCCAGCATCCCCCATGTTGACCTGCTCGTGGCATGGATTGGTTGATAGTTAGATAGGACGCAGTACGGTGCAGATGAAGAAAAAATGCTACTGCTGGCTGCCGGTCCTCCAGCGAAGATCAAACGATGGACAAAGAGTGGAAGGTGAGCACAGACCACGACACCCTCTTCTAAACGACGCAGGCAGCAGCAGCAGCAATACCGCTCGCTGCTCCTTTCAATCCGTCATCTGCACGCAATTGCACCGATATCACCGAAGGCACTGACTTGAAGAATGCAGCAATATTAACCCCACCACCAATTTAAGCGCCACCAACACTAAACCCTGGATGCACCGATGCCACCGAAAAATCCTTGTTATCAATCAATCCACCCAGGCATGGCGGAAGCTATGCACTAATAAAAACCCCTCCACGTCTGGATCAAATCGCGAAAATAAGTGTCAAATTCACGGCGCGCAATAACATCAACCCCCGGTTCCTCGAGGTATCTCTTCCTCTTCCTTCTTTCTCAATCTCCCCACTTAGGGCCGCAGTGATACTACTCAGACTATCGCTTTCCTTCCCTCTCCTGTCCCTCTCACAAGCGCTGCTGCTGCAGCGGTGCTATGTGTATGGAGCAACCACCCGCCAGTCCAGTCCACTTCAACACCCTTCCCGTCCGTTCTTTGTGAACCTTCTGAGCCTTTTTTTCTGGTTCTCGAGCTTGAACTTCTAGACAGCGCCAACTCTTCTTACAACCAACGACGACGACCAAGTTCTGACTGGGGGCTGGGCTGAAAGCGGGACGAAGGAGAGAAGACGACGGCAGATACACGCAGAACACAGAAGGAAAAGGCTCTCTCAACTCTAAAGAAAGAGACGGTAGTTCTCTCTAGAGCTTTTTTTTCTCTTTCCTTCCGCGGTAGTTCCGGAACGGGGATTAAAGAGAAAATATACTTGGGGCCTAGGTGGGGATGGAGCAACTGCTGATGATGATGATGATGATGACAATGCTATGCCTGCCTCCTGCTGCTGCTGCAGTGCTTGCGAACTCCTATCAGGACAACCAACCAACGAGGGCTCTCTACTACTGAAAAGCTGAAGAGCTCCCTTCTCCTTCACAGTTCACTACTACTCTTTTTCTCTCTCTCCCACCAAAGTACTGAAGCCTGATAGCCTTCTTTCATTCTTTCGTTCAGCACCAGATGCCTGCTCGTGTTCAATCCCCTAGTCAGCTTAAGTTCTTCTTCTACAAAAACGATGAAAAATCCACCCCAGCTTGGTCTTCTTCTTCTTCACGAACTACATACTTTTGAGCTTTCTTCACTCCACTACAAATCACTGAAAGAACGAAAATCAGGAAGAAGAAGAATGAATAGAAACCCAACCCCGCCAAACCAACACCATAAGGCTCTAGCAGTTGGGCACGGCAAGGCGACAGGAGAGATGAGGAAGAAAAGAATGGCGCCTTTACTTTTTCCTTGCTTGTTGGTGATGATGCATGTGGGAGAGAGAGACAGATGCTCTCTTCGGAAAAAGAGAAAAGGAAATGAATGTTGGGGTTGTGGGGGGTGGGGGGGGGGGGGAGGGATTGAAGTCAAGAGAAGAATTGAATTCGGTTCGGATCAGTTCAGTTCAGAGGTGAGGGAAATGAAACTCACCCTTCTCCAAGGGAAGGATATATAAAAGATGGACGGATGATCCTTCCCCAAGACGACGGAGGGAGGCCTCCATTCCCAAGGGAGGGGAAGGACTATTACGACTGCCCTGCACAGGACCCTGACGATGTCACGGGACGTGAACTGACGGGCGCTGCCTAATGTCTGCGTGTCTCTGATAGGAAGAAGGCAGAGAGACAGACACAGACAGACAGACCAACAACAGACCTTCTCTCTCTGCTGACCGCCGCTCCTAGGGTCAGTGGACGGGCAGCACCCAGATACCGTCAGGAAGTACTCGGTATCTACAACTCCGTCCGTGGGTGAGTTCTAACCGACGTCGTCAAGTCAAGTCGTGTTCCGTACTCTACCTAGTGGTCCCGACGTTGGTTGCTTTCTAAGTCCGCTGGTGGGGTTGCCGGTACAGCTTTTGCTGTATGCCCTCCTTCCTCCGTTTCACAGCCTGCGTATTCCGTAAACTTGCTGGACCTGTCCGTCCGCACCCAGGAGCAAACTTCATCCGCCCGATTGCGAATTTTAAGCAATCTCGTCCGCTTAGACTAACTCTGTTCTGACCCAATTAACCATGGTATGGGTGGAACATGCCTGAGCTGCGCGAGATCCCCTCTGCCGAATACTCATGTGGGATCGGCTGTAAACCTTCCTACCTGTACTTGCAGCTTGACTCTCACAAACGTACTGGACGTGTACGTAGGTCCCACCTCGTGCGTCCTTGTTTTGCCCTCCGTATAAACTGAAGAACGTCGTCTTCTTCTTCTTCTTCTTCGTCGTCGTCGTCGTCTCTCGGACTTAGTATTGGAGTTCGTTCAGTCAAAGCTTTGACTCAGTGTAAATCTCTCCCTCGGCCCCTCGGGGACATGACTATCCTGAGTATCCTCTGGCCAAAGGAACGAAGACCAGAATGAAGAGGAGCAGCCAGCCAGTCATGATGAAGGGAGGACGTATAAGCCGAACACTTGAGAAGTTACGGGAGGGGGGAGATGGATATGGAGAGTGGTGAGGGGGAGTAAGAAAGGGAATTCTGAAGGGGTGGGGGAATAAATTTTTTCAGGGGATCCAGCTGATTGTGGAGAAATATCCACATACGGGAGTCAATATGTCATCATAATGACCATGGGCATAATATATGGAGCACTTGATTGAACTCGAATAGGGACCAGTTCATTTATATCATGTTTCTAGACAAAAACAGTCTCCGCTCGTATGAGTAAAAAGAGTTGTGTCACCTTAATTAGCGTTGTAACGAAGCCTTCAATATTAACTTTATGATACACCAACAAAGCTATCATATACAACTATACATTCATTCCATGTAAAGATTCCGTCCGTATCTTTGAGTCATTATATTTCCTTCGAGCTCTGTCACCTTTATCCCAAGTCCTGGCTAATTTTTCGGTACTTTCCTCTCGACCATTTAAATTTCAGACAGACAGCACGGTACAAATGGGTGAAAAGAATAAACCCTCCTCTTCTCTATTACCGGGGTAAGATTGTCTAGAGGACGGGCAGAAGATGATTATTGTTATGACTTTGCCTTCATTATTTTCGCCTTTCTTCAATATCTTCTACTCAGACTTTCATTAAAACGCTTTTGTTAAAATTGGGTATGCTGACAAGCAGACAGCTAAAGTACGTCAACAGATTTAGCACCACTTCTCTAACAAAGTCCATTCACCGGATGTTCACAACATTGTACCGGATGAAATCAAGTCTTTTGGTTTCTTTTACTTTCTCTCTCTTTTGTTTATACCATCTTCCCCTTCCTGCTGTTACCACTAGAAAAGATTATCATGGATGTGATCTACTTCTCTAACTACTTTGCAAACAGATGGATAGATCGAACATTGTACGCGCATTCTTTTCTTCCTCCCTTGACTCTAGTCCAGATCTAGGGGAACTCGACTTGTGCATGGGTATAGAAATATGCAGTCTTTCTTTTCTGATTCTACAAAGCTGAAATTGGATAAACTCAACAAAAAACTGCTTTCATGTCAACTTCTCCTTGGATAAGAAACCAGAATCAGTACTTAATTTTTCTTCTATTGACTCTCCCTCGTTACCCTAGTCTCTCAACAAAACAAACAGATTATAAACAACCGGGATTTACTGTGTGGCTAGAATAAAGCAGTTCATGCTCCGATCAATTGTTGCAGATTGAGAACGATGTTATGGCCGGTGCAGAAGGATGCCCCCAAAACATGCAGTTGAATCACCACTCGCAAGTACCACTGTAATGGTTGTGAATCTGCATGTCGGTTATCTATAGCTGCCATTTACCACTAAGATTTGGATCTTCTTATCAGTTACAGAGGAAATATAAAATAATCCTCTCAAAGTAGACTTCAGGTCTAAGACGTTGTTGTAATTGTGTACAGCCTTAATTTTTATATGATTTTCTGACATTTTGAACATCTACAATGACAGAGCGGTCTCATCAGGGAGTGACTTTTACCGCTACAGTTGCTCCTACAAGTCTACTTAGCTACTCGTGTCACTGAATGCTCTCACTTTTTATTTTACTATTTATGTGGATACCCCATCCATATCAATTGCAGAATTGGAAAATCCTTTGTGTCATGTATACATTCCCACTATAATAATACATACTGCTGGAAATATCCTAACCTAAATGAGAGCAAAGGATGTACGAGAATTTTCTGTGATCCCTCCCTTCCAACTCTGGCCATATCTGATGGTATGTGACGCACCGCCGAACGGTATTATGCACAAGCGGTTTCCGCGCAATATGTTTTCCACGGGAATGCAATCAGCGGTAACCAGTGTTACGAAAGTCGACAGCCGTACGATCATACCGTTTGTGCGGTCGTCCACATCGTCTGCCCAGCCAACTAACCCTGGTTTACGCAGCGGGGCATTATTAACCTGCGCGGAATCCGCCATATTCCGCTCTGTTGGCCCAATACGAGAGAGGGAAGCTCGAGTAAGCCCATGGGTAGCTGATATAGATAGAAGAAGTAGCTAGACAGGAACAGGTCCGTTACCTTAGCCAAGGATAAAGAATAAATGGATGGAAAAATGGACGGACGAATGGAGCCCACCAGAATCGTAGAGCAATAATGGCGGGTGTCGGTATCTTGCAAGGCACCCGCAGTTCTCACAGCCGGTACGCAGCGCTCGAGTACCTGCCACAGGCGGTCGCGGAGGGTGATACCGTAGTAAGTACGCCCTAACACGATTATTATTATTCCGACTTTAATAATAGATGCGCTGTCGTTAGTTAGCTTTAGGGTCGATGACCGCTGGTCCCCACTCTCTCTTTGGTGCCGTCGGTCTGCGCTCGATTCCCTCTTCGAGGACAGTACAAGCTTTACACAATTTGTCTTATTAGGTGTGTATTCCTAACGCTAGCGTACAGGCCTCCTTTTTGTATGTTGTATGTAGATAACCAGTCCTGTATTTTTGACGTATATGGGCCGTGAATTACCAGTAGCAGCTCCACCACATGTCCACGTGACAGGCAACAGAATCACAAGGAAAAGGTTAAATAATTCTCTCTTCTTTTCGATAAGCTCCAAGAGGTTAGAGGTTCTTATCCCCACTTAAGTATAACCTCCTAACCCTAATTAGTACACATGACTGTTTTACTCGCTAACATGTGGACAAGTGGAAGACAAAGTCATACGGTGAGTAAAAAGCATCATGTCCTCTGATTACGCCGCCTAACCTCCACCTCTACTAAATCTTTTTTGTCATAATTACCGCGTCCGTTCTTTCTGTGTCTATTGTTATACAGTAGCCTCTCTCGTGTCCTCTCCTCTCCACAAACGGGAGCGATTTGAAGTTCAATACTCAATTCTCGACTCAATATTTTGATGCTCAATACTCAATTCGAATCAATAGTTTGATGAATTTTGCGATAGGGCAGATTTTTCATATCGACTCTATTATCTGTTATCGACTCTATTGGAGTTTAGCCCCATTTTACCTGTTTTGTCTCACCCTTGTACACCCTTGTACCGACTTGATGGAGTCTTCCCATCCTTCTTGTTTCCTACACGGTCGCCCCTAGTCTAGTTTGAAATTATACGAACTGGACTATAATATAAGAAGAGACCTTAATAATTGGAAATTCTTGCATATGCGATACAGTAGTCCATAATCATAATGCTTGTAGATTGTTTATTAGCTCATCTTTCTAGCAAGTGCGTACTGATAGTGATACAAAAAATCCATCCTATTACATAGAATTTCTTTGAACATATGTACCAAAAATTGAATCCCAAGATCCTAAAAATTGACTTAAGATCACTCACATTATCTACGTCCATTTTCCTTAGTAAAGGGGACGACGAGCTTTACAAAAAGTGACTGACTCATGTGGGTTTTTGATATGATAGTTTTTAGACTCTCTCAAGTGAATGTGCGTATCATTACCAATAACTTAACCATGTACTCTTGGATGAATGTTTAGCTCTAAACCTTGTGATACGCACTGAGGTCTGCATCTCAAATTCTAGACATTAATTGAAAGAAAGTGGTTGTCCCCTTTTCGTCTTTTGTGCTTTCGGATCTCAGATTACGACGTAAACTATGAAATATGAAGTGTATTTCATCTGCTGTCATTATAAATTTTTGAGCTTTTCACTCAGTAAGTAAAATTTAATTTAATTTATATATATATATATATATATATATATATATAAGTTTTAAATATTTTTAATTTAATTTAAATCATCTAATAGAGACTACAAATAAATAATTTTTCCTTGTTTAAATTTACAAAAATCAAAATATGATATATAAATAATATTATTTTACTCACATACTGTAAAATTGTATAAATAGTTAAATGTGATTTTTCTTTGCATGGTCTACTTCTTTTAAATTCAGTTAAATTATAGCATCTTTAGTTTCAATTATTGCTTAGTCTATTTGATGTTTTGAAATAACCAAACATAATTAGTGCTAGCTGACTATCAATTAAAATCCAAGTTTTGATCTAAATTTAAATTACTGCTTCTGCTAAATTTAGATTATATAGGGTTAATGAATCTAGCTGAGGTTGAAGTAGCTTCAGGTATTGTTGCTGAGCGTGAGGTCACCTTATGCTATATTTCGTTTAAAACTTGTATTATTTAACTAGTGAATAGAGGATATATTCTTGATATGTTTGAACAAACATTTACAAAAAACAATTATATAAATATAGTTCAATACGGTTAGTAGGTATGGAAATATAACAAGTATTATTAATAGCTCCCGCAATATCACTTTAACGGATCCACTAGCACCTCTTATAATGATTAGATGTTTGTCAGATGTCCTATACTCTGTATAACTTACATTAACAATGTAAAATTTATCTTAGAAGATAAATATAACCATTTAGGAGGTATTCAATTTTTTAATACATATAAAGAGTAATATAATTATCATAAGGCCTATATCAGAATTATCATACAGAATACCTAATTGTGAATAAAACATGAAAAATGTAAATTTCAAGTACTTCCTATACTTAAATGTAATGTAAATATTGTTATTATTTTCTGAATTTAAATAATTAAATAATAATCAAATTTTATTTTAAAAAAATAAAATTTGAATCCATCTAAATATAAATAAATTTTTCACTCAATATTAATAAATGAAATTATGAATGAATTATAACAATTGTATTTAGTATAAGATACAGCATGAAAAGTTATTACCCATAACATATTTTAATTTTAAATTAATTTTACTCCATCACCAACCTGTGGGAAAAAAATATTTTGTTTTTGGAATCACTGTAAACATATATAAAGAATATATCTATACATTATGATGACTGTACACTCTATTTAATACTATGCTTTAGTAGGAAGTTGATTATTATGGGAAATTTTTCTTATAATTATCTAGTTGAAAATGTACATATAATATAATTATACTGCATTTTAAACTTTGAGTGTCTTATGTGTGTATAGTAGTAAAGTTATGAATCTTTAAATGAATAAATATTGAAAGAGGGTTAAGACTCTAAATATCAATGATGTGAAACTTCTTTATAAAATTTCTAGATCTAATTTGATTTTATGTTAGCTTAAAATAGTAGTCATTTATTTATTTACATAATAATATTTATATTATTCTCATGAGATGATCATATTAAAAGTAAGAAGTATTCACTATCTAAAGTCAACATGCTAAAAGAGAAGTAATAAATTTGAAACTTTAATTATTATGATATAATAATTTACTAAAAAGAGGAGACAATGAAAAGATCATATGTGAGAATATTCCTTGTATCGTAGTGATATATGACTTACTTAAATTTGAGTAAAATCTTTCTCACACTCCTGTAGTTAATTAATTACGTATAAAACATTAAAATATAAAGCAGTTATTATTAAAAATATATTTAGAAATTCATACAAGAGATGAATTTAATATATGGAGTATAAACTATATAATACATTATCATCATTCTAATGTTATAAGTGAAAATTATGTATAAAACCAAGTTTTATTCAAAATATAAAGAATTTTTTATTACAATATATATTTATAAATTAATACTAAGATATGAATTTATATAAAAAATATATTATATAACATTTATATCATCATCAATATTATACGTGCAACTAAGTTTTTGAGTAGTTTAAAGATCTCATTGTCTTTATTTACTAAGGTTTTTAGGATTCATGCAAACTCATAAAACTTAGTTAGAATAATGAATTATATATTTGATATTATAAATGGAACAAAATTCATTATAAAATCTAATATAGATATGATTGTAAAATGACAGAAATAAATTTGTTAAAAGAAAAGTATACATGAGTTGATCAGACAGTTTATATACATAGTGTATAATCAAAATATACTGAAGTATATATTTTTATTCTTTCTTCTCTCATGTAAGAAATAATAATGTGCATACAATTCACTTAATCAAGTGGATCAAAGATCTTACTAAGGGTGGATGTTATAAGGCAGATTCTTCTCACCAATGCTATTACGTCTTAGTGCAATTTTACCTCGTTTGTCTTTTCCTTGTATGGCATGATGGGTTTTGCGGTCAAGCATTTTTCTCTTATTAAGGATTGTAAAGTTTTTAGTAAACTAAATGGATAATTTAGGCTCAAGTAGGCTTAATCTGTCTATAAATAATGAGATAAATATTATAATTATTGAAATTGAAGTTAAATTTATATTTTTTATAATTGTAGAAGTCATTTATTATCATCTCTTATATGATGATATCGGTGCATAAGGTGTAGTATAAGGTGTCTACTACAATAAACAAAATTTGATTTTAATCAAGAGATAACAAAACCTTAAAAGAAGTTTCTTAAATAAATTATCAAACTATGTAACTTGGGTCAATATGTAGAGTTCTCTAAAATAAAATCCAATGGTGAGATTGATCTATGGTACCTTTTTTTATACCAAATCACTACCATAATGATTGTTCCTCTTGCAGGTTGATTATACTGTATATAAGACAAACACAACTATGATATTAATCAAACACTTTACTTGCGAGTCTTTACCAACTAGATGTACCTTCAATCACAAGTTATTTTTGACTTCACTGAGAAGTCTACACTTAACTTCATACTCAAGCTATTACTTACTTACCTAAAATTACTAAAATTCAATTAACCTTGCTAACTTTATCATATTTAAAGTCATTCAAGTTATTGATGTGAATTTAGAGGAAAATGTGGATTTTGACTAATAATAGACAAAATAATTAACCATTTTCCAAAAATTATTTTTTCTGTCTCCATATCATTAAAATAAATAAATAAATAAACTTATTATTTATTATTAAAATATATTATAGGCTTTTTGGACTTTTTTTATAGTTTATTGGTTATAATTAATTTTTGTTAGAATAAGGTCATGTTATTTCCAATTAATCTCCATCAGTGGATGCTCTATTTACGCTAAAATTGTATATACTTTTCTTGACCTACAAATCTACACATAAGTATTTAATTTGAATATAATTATGAAAAATGATCATATTATAGTGAGAGGATTTTTGTAAATTTATTTTAAAAAATACATCAGATAAAACTTATTAGATAGTACTTTCAAAACTTTTTTCATGATACAATAACTATAATTTATGATATAAAAACTTTTATTTTTGTGATATGTGTGATAAATTAGCTGTAGGATACCAAATTTGGATAATCATCTAACTGTTTTATTTTGAAGTGACTACGTTTTAAATATTTGTATATTTTTTAATATAAATCTCAATGTTTGAATTGAGCGTATAACTTTAAATGCCATATAGGTTTGTCTGTTTTGATTCAACAAATATGAAAGATAATTTAGGATAAAAAGGCGACCGTGTAGGAAAAATGAAGGATGGGAAGACCCCATCAAGCCGTACAAGGGAGAGACAAATGGTGCACTCTACATGGGGCTAAGCCCCAATAGAGTTTGTATGAGAAATTGTATTATTATGTTTAAGCTAGTAAATTTGATTATTTAGAATATTTGTTTCTAACTAGTGCTAGATTTGCTCATCCGACTTATATACTTCGTGTTGTTATAATTTATTTTAATAATTTCATGGGATGTGATATTAGAGACTTAGATTTGAGTCTTATACTTCAAAGTCAAATATATTATAACAAAACATCTTTATTGTGTAAAATATAGTACACTATTCCAGATCTAGATCCCAATTTAGATATGAGATATTTTAATACATAGGACAAAATCTGGAAGAAATTAATGCCATATGATATCTTTATTTTAAAGTAAAATAATTTTGCATACAAAATCTTTTCTTAAATAAAAAAATAAAAAAATATAAAAAAATAAAAAAAATAAAATAAAAATAAATGTGGTGAAGGGCTATAAAATAGCTGATTAAACATGCAGAAATTAGACCCTAACAATCTACGGTTCTTAGAAATATTCAACTATGAGGATAAGGATATTGAATGGCAATTGAGTCTTCTTTATTGAGCAGAATATCAACCTCATCAATTACAGGTCTCATCAAGGAGGACACTTTTCAGATTTCTCATTGCTACACTATCGGGGTCAAGCTCCATTTAATACCTAGGTTTTATTCTTGTGTGGCTTGATGGGTTTTCCTTATTATTCTGGTTTTCTATACGGGTAGACTTTTCTTCTCATTCCATAAATACTCAAGAGGATACTTTATTCAACTTACATAATTTTGTGATACAATTACATACTATTGCAATATTCATGAAAGAAATCATGATAGAAGAAGTAAATAAATCACCCCGTAAGCTAGCAAACGAAAGATAAAGAAGAAGAATGAATGCTCGGGATGATAAAACAAGGTTACAAAAGCAATTTACTATCATATTTAATAGTGGTAGGGGCGTGCGTGTTTGAGAGACATGAGAAATAAATAGACATATAGGTAGATAGGTGGAATGTAAAAAGAAAGAAAAGCTGTCTGAAGTACTTTACGTTGTATACGGAAAGCATGAAAACAAATAGTATAGAAAATGTTTAGTAATCACTAGAATGAAAGAGGAAGGAGCAGTTGAGGTAGAGAATGCACCTCTGGAAATTATTATTGTTGTTGATCCACGAAATATAAAGAGTATTATTTGTAAAATAATCACACCACCTACATCAACTGAACTAGACGTATGTGTTCCAACACGAGTATACGAGTTGTACTTGTTGTATCAAATATATGGTACTCGTGATAAAAGAGGTAGGAGGAAGATAAGGGGGTGATGAGAGGTATTTTTGGGTAGAAAGGAATTCGATAAGCGTAATATAATATACAAGAGGAGAGCGTTCTTGATCCTCGTGCGTGAGATAAATCGGCGCATTTAATGCCGCGTGCTCCAACACCAAAATTGTTGAGAAAATTATTGTCACTCGCTAATTAGTTGTTAATCACCTATCAGTGAACACACACCCCACACTCCACTACGCCAACAACAGGGGGTCGACGTAAGTACGTACTTACTTAGTGTTGATCCAGTACATGATCTGCTGAGAAGACGAAGGAAACCAAATACTCGAGACCAACGAACAAGAACAAACGAGACCCGAGAACCCTTTGACCGTTGGAGAAGAATAGGATTTGCCAACCGTGATAGCGAATAGCAACGAGGGTTCGCTATGGGTGGAATGATCTCGGGGTGGGGGCGGGACGGGACCTAAATTGATTGAGACCTGCCAGACTCTCATCAATTCGGGCGACGAGGTTTGTCGTACAATTCTGCGGCTGAGTGGAGAGTGAGTTGAGGGGTTGAGGAATCCCAGATCCCAGTTGTAGTGAGTAATAATCAGATTGTTTTCGAAATTCGATTTGGGTTCGGTCCAAAAGCGGCTACCCTTCTCCTATCTCTATCTATCGCTCTCTCTAGCTAAACGTACTCCTCGTCTTCTTGTTCTCCTTCGGCTATCTAGCCACCAGGCACGGCTTTGATGACCCTTGTTTGTCAACTCCACCATCAATGACTTTTATCTGCGTGCTGTAGATAAAGGAGTCTCATCTCACATCTCGCGTCGTACAGATTTCGGTGTTATAAATCCATCGGGAGTTCGTTTGTTTCTCACATCTCAAGAAATGGGTCGAGGCGACTCGACTGGAATCGAGTGGGAATGAAGGCGGAATAATATAATTACGAGAGATGAAATAGAAAAGGATAAAAAGGGGAGGAGGAAGCCTGTGTGTGTTGACAGCACCACCGACATAATACGACGAAAGAACTAGCGGGGGAGCATTTCAAAGTGGAGTATGAAATGAATGAACAGTGACTGACTTCTTAAATTCAACTTGCGCAAGGGAGGGAATTCTTTCACGCGAGACAAGACGACGACGCCGACGCCAGATAGATGGCTGACGGGGTGGTGTCGGGGGAAAAGAGTCAGGCGGGTCGGCGACAATCGCGGGCTAAAGCGCATTCCGATTCTCTTCGGTTCTTCATCTCTTTTGCTGGTAGGAAGAAAAGCGGCTGCGCTCGCTCTCGAACCCCGCGCCTGCCTGCCTGCCTGACGTCGTCCGACAGCGCAGCAGCACACTTTCACAATGTCATCCTCCATACTGGACCATACATTAATATGATTATTTCGCCCCAAAGTAAAATAGAAGAGTACGATTTTTAATACACGTAAAGAGGCTGGTCAACGACTGCTCCTCAAAAAGCATAGATATATGGAGTAGAGATACCACTGTACCCATACCCGGGCAGAGCAAATTTACGAATCTCGGCCCCGGGGGGCCGTTCGAGATAATACTCCTTCCGATCAGGCGAGTTGGCATAATATATTGCTCGCAACTAGAGTTACTCGTAATAATTATTATTAACATTCTGCTGCGCGAACTGAACTGAACTGCACTGGACTGGACTGAGCCCCAATACATACAGATCCGTTGGCGCTGCCCTAGCTAAAGGGAAGGGAAGGAAAGCGATCGAGAGGGAGAGGTCCGAGAGGAATTAGGGTTTGACTGTAGATGGCGACGTTCAAAGTGGCCGGACTCGTGCGGCACCAATGGGATCCAGGCACCAAATCCTCGGCTGCTGCCCCCCGCGCGTTACGTTTTTCCCAACTCCTCCTTCCTTCCCTCTCCTCTGTGCTCCTCTTCCGAGACCAGAAACCACACTTGACGTTGGTTAGTTCGACAAGAGGCACGTGAGAACTGGAGCGATCCACGCCTCCTCTACCGTCGATTCGGCATTTTCTACTCCCTCCTCTCGCATCGCATCCCCACCCATGGATGGATAGATACGCTAGGTACAGTCCAGTCCAGTCCAGTCAAGTTCAGGTCCGGTCAGGTCAGATCCTTCTGGTTTTTTGGCTTTCCTTTTACCGTTTTGTTGCCCTGCAGCGCAGCCAGAAATGTCGAAGCAGGTATCCTCTTTCCCTGTCCAACTCGACCCGATCCGACCCGATCCGACGTCACCCAACCCGACCCAAACCCAATCCAATCCAATCCAACTGCAGTGAGTTGCCGGTATGCCGTCCTCCACAGTAATGAAGTAACTAGTCCTTTTACTTTGTCGGTCGGGAGATCCGTTCGGAGGGGGAGGAATTTAAGTTTTTTAAGTAACCGGCAATTGGCATCCTAGATGCCATCCTAGTCCCCAGCTAGTCTACTTATCTAGGCAAAACAACAGCAGCAGTAAGGTTACTGTTACTGGTTACTGCCTCCCACCAGTTAGTGCTCGCTCGATCAAGTACAGTCTCTAGGAAGCAAAGGTAAAAGGGAAGGGAGAAAAGAAACCAAGTGCCGGTAGCCTAGGCTAAGTTTTGCTTGCTCAGGCCCATGCCAGGCTAGGACCGGTAGGGTACGCGCATCTTCTCCCTCCCACCTCCCCCTTCCCCAATGCGTCCTGTTGTCCAACTCCCGGCAAAGCCCATTCGCGCGTAATCATCCAACACGATAATACCCGTCGAGCCGGTGTCCCCGATTGCATGGAAGTGAAGTCTGGCTGGATGTCTCACCATATGTCCACACATTACCGGACGAGCGATCTCACGTATGGTTATGACGCGCCACCCGTCGGACTGTCCACCGGCCTCTAGTTCTCCCAACAGGCAGCAACCGGGAACTCGGCCGGTACATGTCCGTCGCTCTTCTATTGAGGGCATCCCATCAGTTGGTCCATTTTCTTTCCTCCTTACCACTATACGTATTGAACTTTTCCTCCCATATTCCTTTGAAATTTTGTGTACATTTATTCAACTTTTGGAATGTTTGTAGATATAGTTATTTGGTTTATATGAGCAACAGTCATTCGTTTTTACCACTCCTTCAGAGGGTTGGTGAAGATATTCACCAGACCATCATCTAATATATCTTGTATACATTGTGTAGGAAAGAAGAGGAGTGTTTGGTTAGTAGTCGAACTAATCTGCAAATATAAATGAGCTTCTCTTGGATTATTGAATAATCATGTTAGCAAGTATAAATAAATGAATTAATAAATATATAGTACAGCCAGCAGAGGATACTATTTAAAGTCTCAAGTAATATCCTCTGAAGAACTTACCTAAATGACACAGTAAAGAAGTCCCCTGCAAAATCTTACTCTAATTTAAGTTAATGTAACTATTCCTTTTACTTCTCTTAAAAACGGAGTTTATCTCAAGATTATAACCAACCTTCTCTTAATGTTACCAGAACGATGTACATACATGAACCAGTTTCTGATTCAGAGTCATATTCTGAGAATTTCAAGTCACCCATAACAAAAATGGTTGATTACTTCATTCATAAAAATTTTTGGTAGCAGCTTAGAATCGATGAACATGACAATAATCACTATAGATATATTCCAGACTACTTCAACAAGACTATGTCAACGAGAAATAATATTTAGTAGTAGTATTTATGAAGAAGCAGTCAGAAGCTGATTTAAGCTCAAAATTCACGAACATGGGGCAGTATTGCACCAATTGTTAGGACTAGATACACCGGTAAGCAACCCACTTATCACCACAATAGTAGGAGTGATTCACGCTCTTGAGATTCTCTCTTACAAATGCACCAGAACATTGTATTTTATCAAGACATTACTGTTGTTCAGATAACAGCACTAATTCAGCTCAATAGTGACGGGCCAACCACGCATAAGTAGAGAGGATCTAACAAGTCTGTGGAATAAGGTATTCAAATCATAGTAGATTTAATTGTAAACTCCAAATCACTGTTTGAGGAAACTATTTAACTATTTGGGCTATAAGAAAGAAAGCAAAAGGACTATTCAAAAAGCAAAAGCAAAAGTTTGGAATATTCACAATCTTCAGAGCACTTCGTATGTCTTTAAATCTTCCATGGAGTTATGGTTGTAGTGCATGTGCTCCCTTTCTTTATGATCCGTATGTTAGAAGTAGAGAGACAAAAAACACATGTTTGGTTTCTTTTCAACGCAGCTTTCGTCTCCATCATTTTTGTATCGACAGAAGTGGACTTTTCACCATATAAGTACGCTATTGGAATGTATAATTGTCGTAAAAATGTCATAACTTATTATGCATACATACGAGATATGTCTTCTAGTTGTGGAAATCTGTTATGGTTTTTAAGAAGGTTATGACTGTAGACATAGGTGTTCCGTTCCATCACTACAACTTTTCTTCTTTCTCAGAACAATTAATGTTATGTTCTAATGAATTTCCACCTTCAATTTTGTATTATATAGAATTCTAGGTTCATTGTAACATAATCTTCATAATCTTCTCAATGGGGTAGAGAGTTGTCACTTATCTTTTTGGATGTATTTGGAAAGGCAGCTGGATTATTGACTTCGGTATCCGCATTACAATAATCAATTAGTTTACTAGCTCTAAGATATTCCAGTTTGAAAATCAAAGTTTCTTAACCTTGTTCCTCGTGAGATGCGATGGTCCCCTCCCCTCATTGCAATAGCTCATTTCTCATTTCTAGATGTAATTGGACAGGTGTTCTCATTTTGATGTTATTGGAGCTTAGCTCCATTCTACCTTTTCTAGATTTTATCTCGTACGGCGTGATGGGGTTTCCCATTCTTCTTGTTTGCTATCCCATGTATTTATATTCCTCGTACATTTTCTTGGTGTTATCTTTTTAATTTCTTTGATAGCTGTAATGCAAACAGAGAAAGGAAAATTGATGATGATTAAAGACTCAAATTCAAGTTATAAATCTTGAGTGTCCAAATAATCTCAAGATTATACTCACTTCATCATCATCTAAATATTTATATGCACCTTTAAGTAAATCAGTTTTGTAAGCACTCTACATTCGAGAACTTGATCTCACTATTAGCAGCTTCTTGAGCGATGCCGCACTGATATAAAAATATAAGTTAAAATACAACTTATTATCATAAAATTTAGAATTTTAATAAATGTTGTTATTGAAATAAGTTATATAGCTACTATGAATATGAGTTACACAAGGTATACTTCTGCAACATATATGCCATCTTTCTTGTCTTGGGAAAATAATGATATACAAAACCTGAATTTTAGGAGACACCTCAAGATCAAGTAATATCAATATTTAAGAGTAAGTTGGAAATGCTGGCATCATCATGTTGAATAAAAAGTACGAATTTCATAGGATTTTCATTTGCGGATAGTCATACTTCTTATATTAAATATAAACTTCTTAGATGAAGAAAAATTCCTCATTTGTATGTTTTTCAAGGTACAACACTCGTTTGAATATTCTCTACCACCATGAACAATTAAAAACCACATAATAGAAAGTTGTACGTCATGCTGAATTTTTAGGCTCCCTAAAAGTAGCTTGAAATACGGAAAAAATATTATGTCAGACAAAAAGGTCAAAAGCACAAACAGATAGAAGAGTTTGAGGTGGTAAGTTGAATCTTGTACACTATCATAAAGAAAAGAAACACTGATGCTTCGATGAGCATTCTTGAAGTAAAACATTTCTAAATAGGGAAGTAAAAATGTTAAAAAATTGAGCTGAATAAAGTGCTGGGGTAGATCTTAAAAGTTACTAGTCCTTAAATAATCTGATAGATTGCCTCAAATATCAAAGTACAAGAGAGTCAGTCAGAAACTTCAAGTAGGAACTATAAGTATTTATATCAAGCTGTAAAAGAAAGGTCTATCTCTCACAGAAGTGGACAGAAGTGGGAAAAAGGCTATAATCATTTTTCTCATTTTCACGGAAGTGAGAATGAGGAAAATGATTATAGTTTTATTATGCAAACGTGGCAATTCCAGTGATTTCCACATTTTTAATTTAATGATTACATTTCCTACCTTTCACCCACGCCTATATCATGTAAGAGGCAGCGCAGCCCATTCTGTGTAGTTGAATGTGCCCACTCGTTCTTTTAATAAAGATCTCAATAATATGCACAACAAACTTGAAGGGTCAATCATATATTTGTGCTTCTCTTGAAGAAGCATGGATTGTGTAATAATGTGCCATATCTCTCCCCCCCTCGAAGGAGAAAACAGCTTTCCTTTTCATAATCCTGGCAGATTCGCCAACCCCATTCTGGAAATCAAAGAACTCATAAAGAACAAAAATTTACAACATAATCATGAAAAGGCGAAAGGAAAGCGGTATTCTTTATATACACGGAACAGAGAGGGACATCTCCCCTGCGAAACAGAGAAGGAGTTGAATAAGATACTTATTTTCTCTTTTGTCTTTAGCGCAGAGTGGCACGGTCGCCGAGGCCCGTCGATCTCGTTCGTTCCAGATGAGACAATTTAACAGTACGTCAATGGAAAAGCTATTATCAGGAGATCGTTTCGTATTTATATTTACTGTTATGGGAATACGAAGGGTGAGAGGAGAAGAGAAGAGCGTAGGGCCAAAAGGGCAGGTGAAAATTCCAAGAATACAGTAAGTAATGAGTAGCCGGGCAGGAAAAAAAGGGCTAAGGGAAGGAAAAATCTCATGGAGGAGGAGGCGTAGTAGCAGTCGTACGTACTGTACTGTACACACACATAAACCTTAGCGGACGGACGAGTGAGTGAACGTGACGGACGGTTGGTATTGGGCGCGAATCTTGTTGTCGGCTGCCACTTTGGCAGGTGGGCATTGGAAGGAAGTATGTTATGGTATGTATGAATGTTTTATAGTATGGTGGATGGAGGAGTTGTAGTGCATGTGTTTGTCTCGGATGTGGATGAGGTGGGGTCATGAAGGCGCTTTCCAGACATGCTGATGATGGTCATGCTGTTGCTACTCCAAAGCTGATGATGGTTATGCTATTGTAATCCCCTACATGGGACGATGTCTTCGTTCCTATCTCGTGTTACTCTACCTTCTATTGCGGTGGTTAGGATGTTCCTATTTCTATAATTAATGGGTGGATCTTTAATTTTCAATGTTATTTGGCTAAGCGAGTTGTTAGGATATTTCTATTTCTGTAATTGACGGGTGGATCTTTAATTTTCAATGTTATTTTAGGTTTTAGCGATCGTGATCTTTAAATAGACAGATGCGTGTATAACGAACTCTACTTCTCTATATTTAATGGCTAGAACTCGGAGAGTTATAATTGATATATACTGATTTAAAAAAAGTTAAGTTTGATGTGCAGGAAGAGTATTAGTAATATTTCAATCGGTATCTTTTATTTCTGTTTTGGACTAATATTAAGTGAAGATTAAACACTATTAAATTCCAAATGTTGACTTAGAAATGTACAGGATTTGTCTTTCACATTAAAGAGTCCTTTAATTAGTTGAGTTAAAGTTATCTCGTTTCCAAAATCTGTTCTATTCTATCTGATAAATTGGACTGACATTTGATGAACTTCAAACCATGTAAAATTAAGGAATCCAAATGTTATCCATTTGTATATGCAAAGAGATTACTAGAACTAACATTTATGACTTTGATGAATCCCATAATAAAAATATTATTCTTATATTTGAAGGATGATTTTTTACATCCTTGAGATTTTAGTTTTTTTGGTAATATTATAATACATAAATTCATGTTTACTTTTGGAGAATGATACTTTTTCTCTGAGTTTTATTTATCTTTTTGGTAAATTGATATGTACAATACCAGGAAGTTTATTGTTTGAATGAATATATATTTTTCGTCTGAAATTGACCTATTTTGATGAATAAGGTAAATGAAATAAATTGAGTGACTGAATACACTATCGATTCTACACTAAGGTTGATTCATTCTTCTAACTTTCATATGAAAATATTTCAAGGTTTAGTTTCCTATTAAATTAATTTTTTTTCACCCAATTGTACTAGTCTATAGAAATATAAGTTGCAGTGATGTTTGTAAGGTTCGGATTTCTTGTTTTTTTTTCTTGCTTTTCATAAAATTATGCCAGTCGTCGAGGCCCACTTTCATAAGTATTTTTTATATACAGTATTCGAATATAGTAATCTGTAAAAAATAAAACTCCTAGTGCTACTTCTTAAGCTAGTTAGATCCAGATACTCTAAATCTCTCCCTCCTTATAAGGACTTAAAAGGATCGTTTTCAACTGTCCTTCATTGATATCTATAATCGTTAAACAACAAAAATAGTTACTTGAGAGATTAATCACTATTATCAAATCACTCATGAAGGGAAAACTGATAAAGTTGGAAAAGAGTTGTAGACTGTTACAATCCAAAATGTATATTACAATTCTCATGAGACACTTCTAGGAATGCAGTATCGTGCACGGAAATGTTTTATAATCCATAAAAGATACAATGTATCACATACCTCATCAGTAGTTCAACGAAGCCTGCAAATGGAAACGAACTGTTTAAATACTATGCAAATCGTCACTCCGAAGAGAGCTTTTTTTTCTTCTGACCTATGAGTAAGAGGTGACCTCCCTGGGAAAGACAGTGTGGAGAGTGTTAGGCAGGTTTCAGAAAAATGGATATTAAATAGCCCAGAAAACAGTAGAATTCTTCCATCTTATAACCAGGATTCGGGACAGTGATTCTGTAAGGAGCTAGTCAACTACTATCGCGGAAGGCCGAGGCAGCACGAGCTTAGATGATGAGACTCTAGACAACGCCCATAAGCCACATATAAATTGATGTGCGATGGACCTACTCCATGGCCTAGGCAAGCCAAACGTCGGGAATGATTCAAGCCTTACAGCAAGACATGAAGTAAGGAAAACTAAAAAGTTCAGTGCAAACGTTTATTATCACCATGCAGCAGTCCAAGTGTATTTCGACATGTCCAAGTCTAGTCATCTAGAAGAATAATCAGGTAGAAACGAAAAGCAATGCAGAGACGGGCGAGTACAAGCACAATAGTTTCAAAACGTGTATAAGAATTGAATCAAGTTTTGGAGACACGATATACAAGCCTCCTGAATGAGAACTAGATCCGATGTTAGTTTACCAGACGTAATGGTAACAACCAGGTCCAGATGTTTATCTCCCATCTCCCACATATAGAAAAAGTACTCCCCGAGAATGCTGATGCAGGATAAGAACTTACATCGGTGCCCGCTACTAAAGTATCATTCAGAGGATGGGCTGCCAAGGCAACTACTGGATCCGTTGTGTGGACTTCGGGTTGTCTCCCATCCTCGCTGCTAGATCTGCAGTATTATCAGGTGAGATGTGATCATTTATAGGTACGAAACCTTTTGGGTACATTTAGAGAGCAAGACCATCCATGCACTCAACAAGCCCTTTCAATCCACAACACATCCGATCAATCTCACTATCGGGCCAGAAACAGGCAAGGTATAAGAGCCAAGTTTTTATAATCACATATACCCACTATTCAAGGATGATTCCTACCCATTGAAGTCTATGGAGAGTCGAGATTTGGGGCCAGGGGCGAAATCGAGGAATTTAACTTCACTTTTTGCTCCAGACCCAACTGCATATACCTGCAGGCATTACATGTGAAAATGTTAACAACGAAATCTTGTACTTCATGATTTTCTTGAACTGATGCAAGTTCAATAGCTCTCCTTACCGGCCAGGAATTAAACCAAACAGGTCTCCTTAAACAACGAGCGGATTTGTATTGTCGCCAATCTGTAGCGGGATGAATTGAAGAAACTACGTTTGGATCCAAACGGTCGGTCGCCACATCTCTGCAATTATGGACAAATCAAGTCCATGGAGTGAGGATTTGTTCCTAACAAATAGAATGAAATCTGGTCGAGAAATGG
The DNA here is from genome assembly GCA_948567375.1 of Lunularia cruciata. Taxonomy (NCBI): domain Eukaryota; kingdom Viridiplantae; phylum Streptophyta; class Marchantiopsida; order Lunulariales; family Lunulariaceae; genus Lunularia; species Lunularia cruciata. Next base: position 82,665,961 of record OX419755.1, on the reverse strand, counting down.
AATCTGGAACGATAGTTCGAGCCTTCTCAATGGCACGGTAGTTTTATCTAGAGTTCACAAACACAAGCATTATAGGAGTTGCCAAATTTAAGAAGAACAATTGGCTGATTGGCACTTACGACCAGGGAGGAGGAGGGCAATGTATATGGGTCGGACCCAAGGTATTCATGTCTAGCACGCCAGACCTGAGACATTGAAAGTAAAACCAAGCGGATTTGAAAGATGTGAATCATCAATAGGTTTCATATGGCTTAAAAGCTGAGCACAGGGTTTTATCAGCCGCAAGTGTCAGAGGTAGGGGTCAACGAGGTAGTTTACAGACGAAGAAAATCTAAGACCAAGGGCTTTGGTGCTGCTTGTCATGATAAACAATGTTCTGAGTTTGGGACCTACCAGCCACAGTTGAGATGAAAAGCAAGCTGCTGCCCACAAGCTGGATTCAAAGATATAGCGTGGATGGCACTAGTTCCAATATCTGTCTGAGCCTGGATAAGAGAAGCTCACGTTAGCGTAACGGTCGACCATGTAAGTCGTGTACGATATCAGCAACTACCAGAATCAAAACACAAATAGAAGCCCCAAAAGTTAGATTGCTGCATTAATTCAACTCCAAGGCTGTGACAAGTAAATGTTTCCACATATTTAGGCTACCGACTTTATTCTTCAGATAATTTGTGACCGATGAGCTAAACCTCGTGAAGAACCTGATAACACTGATACACCTAGACAGATGATTTAATGATATCTTTATCTGGACAAGGAAGAGAGATAGTGCATACTGCTATAGAAATCAGTTAATATTGCACCCAGGTTGCTAGCGCCGCCACATGTATGCAGAATCCTTCAGTGGAATAGATATTCCTATTCTGGGAAAATGTAAGCAAACGTAGCTTCACCTCAACCAGAGGCTCGTTTAGACTCGGACGACAGATGTCCAAAGGTTCTCTGATCGAGGTTCAGGAACAGATACGTTCGCCCTCTAACTTAACCTGGATGCAAAGAGGTCAATTTGAATTGGAGGAGGGGAGGGGTTGTTCTAGATTTGTTCAGATGATATGACTATCGTGCTACCATTCCACGCGATGCAAAATAAGAAGTTGTTACATAGTCTTCTTTGGGAGCAAAAATGTTTTTCAACAGCTCTAGTTGCCATCCAACCTCAAGTTAGAGCCGGCATCTGTTAGCGCAGGATGGATGGGAATGGATAGCTAATGAGATCATTATTTCTGGTGCAGAAAAAAACAGATATTGGTATCTGTACTATCACATCAATCAGTTGAGGCTACGAATTGAAGATAATGGTTCGCTCTTGTAGGCGATATATATGCGCATAACAAATTTTTCTCAGGTTTCGCCAGAAAGTGCTTATGAGCCTGGGATTGTCAACCAAAACCTTGTGTGAAGCCTCTGACCATGTAAGTGGAGATGGACATGAAAAGAACAAAAGAAAAGATTTCTCTGCGATTCCTGTTTCCAGAGAAAATTAAATTTAAAATACCTCTGTTGGTGCTTCCTACAAACATGTGTTTAGAAATATTTGAGAAACGAGAGCAGAAGCCGTTCGAAGAACGGGGGATCCAGAACCCAGTTAGTATGGAACGGAGAGTATGCATGGAAGTAATGAAATGCAAGCATGAACATGTCCAAATTGAGTTGAAGGTATCTAAGCAAGGAAATACTCAACGGAAGATAAGCGGAATTGATAGAAAGCAGGAACGGAGAGTGGTACTTTTCATAAGTAGCACCTGCGGTGAACAAGTATGCATCATGTAAGAGAACAAAGACAACATTCTGGAACAGAAACAGAGCAAGTACCTGAAATTGAACGCAGAGGAGAATCATCGAGCGAGTAGGAAGATCCATTCGGAAGCGAAGGGAAAGCATACAGTGAGTAGGAAACCATAGCTTCAGTGGAGGATGTGTATGACATACTGTCTAGTGGAATACAGAACCCGGTTCCATACCCCACGTCTGACAGGTACGAATCTGCCTCTGACATATTGGTGGTAACTCAGAAAGATTGTCATAACAATCAGTTTCATAGAGAGGTAAGGATATTAAGTCTGGATACAGGGGTTAGCATGATGTTTGTGATGCACAGGTCCCTGTAGTACATTGTAATGCGAGCAAGTGGAACCTTGAGAGCGAAGCATGAGGATGTTAGTGCCTAGGACATGAACAGCCCGAGTCTCAAGAACATACTCTAACATGTGTAACATGTAAGATATAACGTTAACAACAGAGTTGAGACCAGCATACCGATTAAACGAGCTGGGGCTTGTGATACAAGAGAGGATCTGCGAAGCCTATACAATGTATGCAGTCTTGCGACACCTTCTGGTGTTCCCAGATCAGGAAACCCCGACGTCTTCAAATGGGATGCTTCAATGCCGATTTGGTGATGGGGACTTGAATGTGATAATTCGCTTCTCTATCACCTCTCTTAAGACCAAGGGCAAGTGGATGATTGGGCCCCAGTAGGGAAGTTAACAAAAAGAAGCATGTACGTGCAGGGAAGGAAGGACCTACTCTTAAGCTGGATATCTTGCTTAAGATCGCCGCCAGTTTTACCGATCTAAGGGCTTCATGGTAAACCTGAAGCATTACAAGATCTCAGTGAGCAAGAGGTCATATCATGTCCAAATTCTCCCATTATTGGAAAAGAGATGATGGTAAGCAGTACCGCAACCCAATTTGAAATGCATATATACTGAACAGTAACTTGGAACTCCTCGTGAAAGACAACTATACATCTAAGTAGAAGATTAAGTATAGATGCTAAGGTTTGAATATCGTACTCCGGAACTTGTTACAAAAGCGGCTGAACTTTTTCCTCCTCTCAAATCCCATATCTGAATATATCCTTCGGTAGTTCCAGTGTAAACCATCTGACAAGAGAAATAAACCTTATGGTAATATTTGTACCGATTATCATCTCCAACAGATAAACCGGACATCAACGCAGTACATATGGGGAATGAGAGCAAAAGCCATCTGAAGAACGGGGGATCCAGAACGCACTAAGTGCATATGAAATGCACATGAAATATAAGCATGACTGAGCGCAAATCAACGTAGTACATATTGTAAACCTTTCCAGTTCTTTGGAAAGATGTACCTGTTCATCTCTGGACAGCTGAATACTGTTCGAGGCTCCAGCATCACGGGATGTAGGAAGAGATGCATATGATAGTTTGCTAGCTCGCCTGTCCCACATATAGACATGGCCATTCTTGCCGGAAGCCAACACTCTACAAGAAAATTCGAAATTCAGGGAACTTTTAAGTGCAATGACGAATGGATCTGCCCTCCCATGTGCACTTTTGCTTTACATCCTGTGAACTAATTTTCAGAGTTGAAAATTCTGATTTGAACCAGATACCTATACTTCAGCAAGTTCCAGTACTCATGTACAAGTAACCCTTAAATGGAGATCTTGATACATTCCACCATCAGAAAAGCGAGACTTACGAGAATACGCAGCATGTAAGCCAAGAAGGAAAATCAAACATATATCAAACAGATTTGAGTACTTTAAAACCTATACCTTGAACTTCCGCTGTTGACGAATGTGAGGGCGTAAAGACCAAAAGCTTTTCGTGAATGAATTGACTCTTTCACGCTCAGAACCTGAGGGCAAGTCATTCCTTTTATTATTATAACCCTATCTTTAGGCTAGAACCGTTCATTAGATACTGGGAAATGAGATTTGCTTTAATTGAAAGAAGCACCTGTGACGGTAGACCAGAATCACAAGCTATGTCAAAGATTTCAACTCTGTTACTCTCGCCATCCACACATGCCACCTGCAAGGTGACAAAAATACATTAACCTCAATAAGACCGAAGTAACATTAGGTCGACTGAAGCGAAATGCAGATTCATTTGTCTTATGTGCTTGAAACCAATAGATGAGTGTATCAGAAAGTATCAGGCCAGTTCTCTTCTCTGATTGGCAAGATGTCATACCTCATCTTGGTTGGCTGGATTCCACCTTACTGCCACAAGTGGAACTTGCAAATTTGTAGTAGAAATCGCAGTACAGTATACTGAGGCGGGGGTCTCTGAATCTGGAGCTGTCGAGGAATTAAAGGCAAGAACAAATTGGTTTACTGATATGTTCCATGTAAATCTGACTTAAAACAACAACATATACAGCAGGTGGAACGGCAGTAAGTTTTATCCTAACTCAACAATCAACAGTACCAAAAGGGTTCAGATGTAGAAATCCCCACCTTCCTTATAACTGCAGTAGAGAGTCTCAAACTCGTAGATTTTAAGAGAGCCAATATTGTTAACAGACGCTAGATAAATCCCCTGTAAATTGACCATAGTCAAGCCACAAAGAAAAGAGGACCAGTACGTGGAATCACGTACACGAGCATTTCAATGTCATCATTTCGCAAGGAGCTGAAACTAGGAAAACCTGCCTTGATTGTTCGGATCCGTATAAATGCAATGCACCATCTACATAAAAATAGTGAACAGGGGCATCAAATAGACCTCTATACATGATGCGGAGAGGCGTCCTACTTTCATGGTCCATCGATATTAATAATTCATCGGGTCGTCCTTAGAAGCAAAGTATTTACCTTAGAATCGAAGTCGATATAGGAGACGTAGGGACTACAACCACCCACGTTTTAGGTTAACATGTTTTGTCAATTCACTACACTTAGCTCAACCTTGCAAACCTCTAATAAAATTTTGTAGCGAAGTCTGAATCTGATGTCGTAGGATTGCCTTATTTTCATTAGCTTTACGGACGAACTAGTACATTCAATAATGCGTCCGGTTCCTACTACCTTTTGGAGATAGCAGGACCCCAAGAGTTCAACCTTGCACCTCCACTTCGAGATCCAATTATTCCTGCGAAGGGGAAGACTGCAAACTGGAGCACATATAAAATTAGCATCCGATGAAATGTAGGCTCGCGGCTGTCAGCGATTCATACGTGGATAACAAGTATATGCCTCTCGCCGGTAGATGAAAGTGCTCGCAAGGTTGAGTTTAATGAGAGGACATCTGAACGACACAGGCAGAAACGAATCAAGGAGGACGTAAAGCTAGCACTATCTCGGATGTTGCACACTGAACTTCAGTGTCTTGCAGAATTTTGACCTTCCCAGCATGCGTAGTCTTCTATGAGCATTACATCTGAAATGCTTCATGTATAGGAGAGCACGCGGATTTCACCATGCAAGCTGAATGCTACCGTTCCAACTTCGCAACTTACCTCTGAGTACGATTGCAGCAGAAGCTTCAGAAGGTAGGGCTTGAAAGCGCTTAAAATTCTGCCATGGGTTTCGTATGCTGATAGCAATGATACTCTTCTCTTCACCTCCGTTCTAAATCATGTTCGTTGTTTAGCACATTCAACTTCTTCAACAAGCATCTTAGGAACAACAAGTTATTCAAGCAGGCATCTTGGGAACGTTCAGACGCTTGAATGAGAGGGCAATTATACAGCCAGGAACATGCATAATCATTTACAGATGGTTTAACTGTGGAGCGAGCTGACACAGTACCTGGAGTGTAACTGGTCGATCAAGAATAGATCAAATTGGTCCTTAGCACGAACAACAAACTTATCCATCTTCACGCTCCGATAGATTACAGTCACAATAAGCCGAACTCATGACACTATGGTGACCTCGTTCTGGATCGCGTCATTGCCAGTACCGGCGGCACCAACTGGTGCACACTCTCCTTCCCAGTCAATGGCATTCTCGTGCCCGAGTCTTCCATCTCACCGAGATGCTTCATAGTTTTCGAAGCAATTTGAGTAATTATAGAGCTGCTTAAAACAAGATGGTGAAAGTTCGCTGATTTCGACCTCGCTTAAATTACATGTACTAAATAGAACTCTTGAACGATAATGCCGATCCAGGTTATGAAAATGATCCGGCTAGGCAATTCTCAACCTACAATCCCCTTCCTAAACAGAGGTCGAAATTCCGTACATCCTGCCCAATGATCATCTGGCTGTGCGATTCTCAAACAACAATTCCCGTTCTTCCGATCCTAGAAAGAGTTCCTTCCCAAATCCTTCCCATCCTGTTAATATATATCCGGCTGTGCAATCCTCAAGCAACCATTCCCTTTCGAAACATAGTGCTGTAACGCATATTCAAATCCATCATATACTCTTCAACAAAAATTCGGGCGAGCAATTCGCGTCCCTAACCAGAGCTTCTAGCTTCTATAAATAAGTGTCCTTTCTATCTTGCTCGATGGTTGCCTATGCTGCGCGATTCAGAAGCAGCAACCTCCTCATACGGATGTCATAGCTCTCCATGTCCAGTCAATCCTCAAGCAATGATCTCCTGAAACACATAACGAAATTCGTCCCGTCTTCATAAGAAATTATCGAGCTTCGGATTTTCTGAACAGCAATTCCCTTTCGTCGAGCTCAGCGCTCACATTGTAGAAGCTTATGATTTTGGAGTTGACTCTTCGAACAGGAGGAAGTGATAGACTGGAGAAAAAGCGCGGGAGTCTGACGATGGCCCTACTGCAGGTGGAGCGCGCTGACTTCCCCAGTCGGGGAAAACTGACCCGTTTGGCCGGTCGTCCCTTTCACACTGCAATTAATTTGGAGTTCTTGTGTATAATTAGAATTTGCATATAAGTATCTTTAATTTATTAATATCTCTAAAAGACGTTCTGTTTCTGCTACCTTAAATTTGCTCAATACAAATCACATATGAAAATTTTATTTAGTAAAATCAATAGAACTGGAGTAAATGAACTACTCTAATTCTTTTTTCCTTTCTTTTAAGATACTATTATCTATTATATGTTTGTTAAAAGATCTTCAACTGCGAAGAAACTGTCATTAAGAAGAATGATTCACCTCAGTGACTCTGTTAAATAAACTCTTAACCAATAAGTATTTATTTAGTTACAAATTATTGTCTCTCTCACATATAAAAATTTCTTCTAGGAAAGGTTAGATAAGCCGGATAGAATGTTCACAGTATTAATTCTCTAATTATTTCCATCGCACAACATCCAAGTTAAGACAGGTTTGGTTAAAAATCCTCCCGGAGATATGTTTTCCAACAAACTCTACATGCTATGTACTATAAAAGATATAGTACCGCATTAAGTGCAAGACGGGAATAAGAGGTTAGAACATTATATTAAAATTTCCCCAAGAAAGAAGTGTATGAATGATTTCAAGTAATCGAATTTTGTTTAGTTTGAGATACATCGAAAGACTCACTGAGCCAAAAATGAAGTATGGTACAAAATAAACCGAATGTGTGACCAATTTGAAATGGAATTATGAAGATATTTACCTAGCGTAGTCTAAATAAAGGTCTCAAAGCAAACATAAGTGTGAAATAACATAGGGCATTTCAGTAGCAAAACATATATGCAAAATAAGCATAAGAGTTTATCTATACAAGCAAAATCTATTTACTCTTTGTCATCATTAATAGCTTACAACAATAGTGTGTCAATGTTCATTTTCATTTCTAAACTATTGACTTCTGCACTCTGAATCTAAACGAAATGGTTTCAATCACCTAATTTTCCACACACAGCCTCACGAGTTAGTAAAATTAAAACACTCACTCTGAGAATAGAATTGAACTACAATTGTTACTCTCTAGCATGAGAATCTTCATCGACAGTTGTAGAGAGTTATGAAGCCTAGTCTAGAGAATGGAATACCTGCTATAACGATAAAGTAGTCTGTCACATGAAAAGCAGCAGAAAGGGTGACGGATTTTACCGTTCTTTCCTATATGAGACAAACCAGAGCAGGTGTACGTTGGATTTATGAAAGTCTGTGGACCTTCAAAAGCAAGAGCACACAGCTCCCAAGCTGGTACAGATTCTTTCCAATTCTTCAAGCAAAAGTTGAAGATTGGAGGAGCTGTTCGGTTGTGGGCGCGATCCTCCATCAGTTGTTAGAAGCAGTAGCTTTCAGTTTTGGTGGCATCGATCCTGTACCAACAACTCCTAGAATTAGTCTGCACTCTATGTACTGATACTGAGATCAAACGTTGTACTGCAATCCAAAATTTTGGTCTTCGAGGAGAGCCCAGACGGACCGACCATGGGGCATTGGAGCTGTGAACGTTTATCTCTGGTTATATTGTCACTGTTGCTTTTCTCAGGTATGATGAGATCAGTTTGTTGTGATTTTAGCACGGCATTGGTTGATATTCGAGAGAGTCCACACCTGATAGCTGAAATTGCTGTTCAACGCTTGGTAATCGGATAGTGATATACTCGACTACGAAGTGCGTAGCTGACTGTGAGTGTTTTCAGCTCAATATTAAAACTCGAAATTGCCAGCAGCTCATATGTGAGCTCCGGGCAATTTTTCTGTAAGGATCATGGGACCTTCACATTCTGATTACTCTTAAGGTTGAAACGTTTTACGACCTATCTACTGGTTCTGTTCACAACATTTATACTGCAGAGTTTTGCATGGCAATCCGTGCTCAATCGAAACATAGCCCGAATGTATAGGTACTGAGGAGCAATCCGGGAAAATCGCTCGCCCTCAATCTACAGAGGAGAAAGGGGTTGCAAATTGTCTGACGTTGATTGGTTCCGTGCAGGTCCGAATGTGTCTGAAGGAAGGACATTCAAATTGGTAAACAATTGCAAGTACACTGTATGGCCCGGCACTCTATCTAACGCAGGACAGCAAAGTCTGCTCAAGGGCGGATTTGTGCTCGCTGCTGGAGCATCTCAGGAAGTCACGGCCCCAGTTGGGTGGGCCGGACGTTTCTGGGGAAGAACTGGTTGCTCCTTCGATTCATTAGATGCAGGGACTTGTCACACAGGGGATTGTGGGAGAGGTTTGTATTGTGATGGGGCTGGTGGCATTCCACCAGCAACATTGGCCGAGTTCACTTTGGACGGTTATGGCTCCCAAGACTTTTACGATGTAAGTTTGGTGGACGGGTACAATCTTCCGCTGTCGATAGTTCAAACTGGTGGAAGTGGAAAATGTGGAAACCCTGGATGTACTTCAGATTTAAATTTGAACTGCCCATCAGATCTGGCGGTAGTAATTAACGCGAGTGTTGTCTCCTGTAAAAGTGCTTGTGAAGCATTCCAAACGGACAGATACTGTTGTGCCGGTGCCTACAATAGTCCTTCACTTTGTGGGCCTACTGAGTACAGTAAGAAGTTTAAGGAAGCATGTCCCACTGCCTACAGTTATGCTTACGACGATGGATCCAGCACCTTCACTTGTACTGGTGGAGGGTATGAAATACATTTCTGTCCCAGTGGCACAAGGTGAGGGCAGCTTGCTTACCTTGGTTTGAATACTAAGATTTATGAAAGATTTAGACATCAGGTAGATTAAAGGGTTTGAATAGGGCAATTACTAGGGACTGTCCATGTCGAATTCTCGGTTTTGTTTACGAGTCCTCCAAGAAAGGATTTAGTCGCCTCGTGCTCCGGTGAAGTCTAAGTCCCACTGTAGATGAGTCCCGAGGAACCAGACCGGTGAATTCGGTGCTGAGAACGTTACCATTAAGATGGCTTTGAGAAACCAAACTTGCTCAAAATTCCTGCTCGTTCAGTGTGTGAAATTCATCTTGCCTGGTTCGACCTCCATTTTTGTTGTCATAAGCTAGATTTGCACGAGTTGAGGTAGTCATCTTTGGTAGCCTTGAATATCATTGTTAGTAAACCTGGAATACCCATGAAGTTATCTTCACGGCCTTCACTGATGGAAGGCCACACAGTCCCACACTCCCCCGCATGACCAAGGATCAGTCATGTAATGTACCCTTACACTCTACAACGGTTGAACGCACACAGTATGTTTCTATACGGTTGAAGTTGCTCTTGATAATCTGTTTGGCTGCGTCAAATGTATGGATACCAGAGACTATGTTACCTGAAGAGTATATAGATCTATATCTTGGTCTTGCTCATATATCCGGCTCTAGCGAGATGGTTCTTCTGAAAGCTTCGAATGGAGCCTCCAGGTCTATTTTACATCTGCCTGGCTGTTAGGCCGAGTGGCTTGGTATGAATAGTGCATTTTGTTGCCCACAGGGCATGACCTGTTGGACACTGGATATGTTGCTGAATTTCAACGATAAATGCACGCCTCGATGAGTGACCAGCATGAATCTTTTCTTTGTCTTGCACTCTCCTCTGTTAGCAAGCGCACTTTCATTTGAACCTAGCGTTTGTTATACGTGAATGACATTATTTTCTGTTCTGATTTTCTACCCTCCGTTTTAGACTGCAACCCACGTACGCACGTTTCATGGCCCACAAAATAGAAACATCTCTCCTGTAATAGCGCTGACTATGAATGACCGCATTGCAGCACTGGTGGAGGAGGAACTCCAAGTCCTGTATCCGCCCCTTCTCCGTTGTCTCCGCCAACTCAAAATTCTCCTCCACCAGTCTTACCACTTCCAACACAAGCTCCTCCTCCAGCATCGGGACTGAGTCCACCAGGGGAAGCAGTTTCTCTTTCTCCAATTTCAACACCGCCACCACCTTTCTGGACCTCAATACCACCACCAGGTATCACACAACTCTCCGACCCACCAAATACAAGTTCAGTGATGAAGTCGGCTACAACAGGGTCTGCGCTTCTGTCCATCAATATACTCGCAAGCTTCCTGTACGGAACCATGGTTATGGGGGTGGCTGTTTAGACTACATTTGGGAAAGCAATACCGATCTGCCAGTCTAGCATGCGAATCTTTCTACTGGAACATATACATTAGGGGGTTTCAGAAATAGGTTTGGACGGATGTCAACGAGCTAAATAACAAATATCGTAACTAGTTTTAGTGAACACTATAGGGAGATGAACTGTTAATAAATGAACGCTTCATCAATTATTATATCGTATACAATTTGCATTCATTTATAAAATTTATATGCTATACTTCGGATGTTTAGGAGTTCCATAGTGAAATAAATGACTGTCAAAAGAATTGACGTGACTTCTTGAGAGAGTTGCCACATTTTTCTGGTGGATGATTCTTAGAATGGGATTTATGAAATTTTTTGGCGGATCCGAAATGCAACTCTCAACTATTCAAATTCAAATTCACCATTTGCAAATGCAAATGCTCTTGTCAATAAACTAAACCGGTGTGTTTTGTAGTTTGCATTGGTGTGTTGGTTCATATCATATATATTAGTGTGATGAGTGAGATAATGCAAGTTATGGAAAATGATTTGCATCATCTTACGACAACAAAGAAATTGATTAAAGATCAATGAATTTTACTCCAAAAGTGCAACAAAAATTTAGCAAAAACCTGATTACAATGTGTGCTCACATTTGGATGCAAAATCAACTTGCACTATCAAGCAACTACCCGTGGCAACGAGCGTCTACCAGCGGCAACAAGCGACAAGGAGCGTGTACGGGCACCAACGAGCTTTGAGCTTCGAGTGCCGTCGAGTGGCTGCGGGCAGCAATAGGCGGCTATGAGCAACTACAAGCAGCGACGAGCAACAACGAGCAGCGACGAGAAAAATCCCATTTAATCCTAAATTAACATATTAAATCCCATATAAATAATATTCCCGCTCGTCTAGTGCTCAACTTTTGATTACCATGGGTATTCTCAAACATCATGGATGCTCCCTTTGGTGGCCTCAGTCGTCTAGTGCATAAATTTATCAACTTTTAATTACCATGGGTGTTCTCGAACATCATGGATGCTCCCTTTGGTGGCCGCCACTTTTTCTCTGACTCTAAATGATAAACTTTATTAACTTTAATACCTAATCAATGTATTACGGAGTGCTAACAGAAATTCCTTATTCTTTATTTTCTACAAACCACCTCACATCTCATATGGAATGCACTAATAATAAGGAACTTGGCCCGATCTCCGGAATAATACTTTTTCTATCGATCACACACCGTACCCATTCATTCAATCAACGCTTTGTCACTATCTATATGAAAAGTTATGAAATATCGTATAACTATTTCTGAAACCCCCCATTGGCTTTGTGATATGCTCTGTGGTCCATCTGAGCCCAATAAGAGTGTCTCCTCGGGACTTGGAGTAATGACATTTTGGAGATGAGAAGAAGCCGTTCTAGGAGTAATGAAATATGTACTTAGTTTTACGCTGGCGGGAAGTATTCAGCAACAGTATAGTAGCTAGGCTGTTATGTGTCCGATGCGGAGACTTCCAATTAAGTCACTGTTTTAGAGCGTTTTGGAATCCAGAAACGCCCCAACTCTGGATGACTGCTTGTTAGAGTATTTATGTCGAGATAAAAGCTTTGAGGGGAAACCCCCAGTTTCGCCAATGCTTTCTGCATTGCACTCTGCTCTGGAGCTAATGCCTGGTGAGATGCAGCCTTCCATCACCCAAAGGTTCATTGCCCCCTATACTATTGGGGTCCTAGGCCCATTTTACCTCTTGGTCTCTCCCCCTAACGGCTTGAAGGGGGTCTTCCCATCCTTCTTGTGTTCAATGAGCAAAAAGGCGACCGCGTAGGAAAAATGAAGGATGGGAAGACCCCATCTTTTGTTCAATGTGGTCGCCTTCTTTCTTCCTATGATCATACTCTTTCATTGGTGGATGCAAAGCCTATCATAAGACTGGTCAATCTGAGGCTCAAAAGTGACGTGCAGGTGTATGGTTGATTTTACCTCTTATGTCTCATCCTTATGCGGCTCGATGGGGTCTTCCCATCTTTCTTGTTATTCTACGCGGTTGACTGTTTCTCTCGATATATGGTTGACTACAGTAAAGATAATTCAGCCTAATTCCGTTATCTCTCTTTCTCTCATGTTACCGTTACCGTTACTGTGAATACTAAGGTATAGAAGAATACTGAGGTATTGAAGTGGCAAGGAAAGCGTTCTAGAACTTTCCTCGCAGGCCCGCTAGCAGAGATGGGCTCTAGCTGAGAAAAGAGAGGTTGTATCTTTCTCTCGGTTAGAATAGTGCGGGATGATCATGGTTGCACGGTCCTAGTCTACGTCACATATCTTACAACAAAGTAGAAACACGTCTAACAAGGATTTCACTCACTGTTTGTGGAAGTGCTTTAGATCTTACACACCTGAGCGTAGCTAAGTTGATTTCTATTTTGTTGTGGAAGATAAGTATCTTGCAATAACAGTGTAAGTTTACGACCAAGGAAGACGAACCCTGTCAAGTGGTTGTAAATATATCAAGGTTTTGCGCGGCTCCACAAAGAGATTCATAATCGGCATCCTTCCTTTACTCAACATGTAAATCGTCACCACAAAAGAACTCAGAACGAATTCGATTGCGGTCGCTCGCTGGCATTATCCAGGAGTTGAACGACTCTCCAGTAGCGCTTCTATTAACCAAGTGTCCAGGTAACGGAGACTGCGATTAGGGACTGCGGTTGAACGACAAAGTTCCAGAGGAGTCCCACATAGACCATCGTTCATCCGCCCTGAAGGAGCTTCTTAAGGAGCTGCGGGAGGAGCTGCGGGGAGAGTGTGGAGACGAGAGAGGAGAGGGAGAGACGTGAGACGATTTTGATAAAATCTGAGTGCTCTCTAGCATGTAGCCTTCGAGTGAATAGATTATTCTCTTCGTTTTTCAATTCCGGTTCCATTGGCACCTAGATTGAAGACTATGGAGAATGGAGTAGAAAGTTATGAAATTTTTTAGTTTTTTTTAGGGTTGAGAGTGATTATTATACATTGAGAGTGATGGGTTGTGAATTTTCATTTCTAATCTCTGGATTTTCATGATTAAGTTCCATGGGAATTTAATTTGAAAATTTTGGAGACGGAAATTGAAAGTTATAAAAATTTATAGATTTTAGGGTTGTGAGAGAGATTGTTTTCTTATGTGAGTTGGGACGTGAGGGGTTGTGGTTTTGCAGATATGGGGAGATATGGAGAGGAGTATCATGTGTTACTTTCATTATTCTTGTGCTAGCCATGGCTACACCTTCCCATGTGGGGTCGCCTAGAGCGGGTCGGGATACACCATGCCCGGTGTGTCACCGACGCTTTACCTCGCAAGGGGTAAAGACCCATGTGGGAAGGATGCACAAGGACTATGATTGGACCACTTGGGATGTCCACGTGAGACAAGCGACCACATCGACAGCAGTGACACTCGGGATTACGCACGCTTCTTCTATACCTTCGTTGATCGTTCCAGGGATACCGATCGAGTCGTGGGAGTGGTTAGCTTCTCAGGCGGGTTGCATTTTGGGGTTATTTGAGACTAGTTTTCCATGTCCACGTCTATTCCATAGGCTACCCCGCACACTCCATGATGAGGCTAGACAGGCTTTTCACCTACCACTGGATCGTTTGGCACGTGATCCCTTGGACGAGTTAGCGTGGTTCCTATTCCTCCTACTCCCTCGATGGTGTCTTCGTTATGCTAGAGGGGGACGTGCGGGGCATAGAGAGGTGGCGGCTAGATTTCGTCGATTCCGAGCGGGGGATTGGGCAGCCCTTCAGGAGGAGTCTGTTAGGGCTACACGATTTAGGAGACAGACATTGCCACATGATACCATAGATTCCACTCGATTACGACGATGTAGGACATTGGGTCAGGCGGGAGAGTTTAGTAGAGCAGCACGAGCGCTACACCCTCTGTCTATAGCGAGTCCTACTGATGAGACCATCTCTTCCCTACGCTCATTGCATCCTATAGCAGTAGAGGGACTACCACTAGAGGTCTTAGATTATCAGCCTGAGCAGCCTTTATGTCTTGATAGGTCGCTATTTGCACAAGCATTGTGCACTGCCCCTCGCCTTTCCTCAGGAGGCTTGTTAGGGATGGTTTATGAGCACCTTAGAGATTGCTTCCAGGCAGATGATCCTTCTAGTGGTTTTACCGAGTTGTTTCAGGTGGCTGCAGCAGTAGCGAGAGGAGATATTCCTATGTCTGTTAGTCGGGTCTTAGGTGCTAGTCGACTTCTCGCGATCGAGAAGGACACGGGAGGCATTAGACCGATCGCTATTGGAGAGATCTTTTTGCGTTTGGTCAGTCGTACCATTGTCCTTCAGCATCGTTCTCACTTTCGACAGCACCTTAGTCCACATCAGTTTGGAGTAGCTACACCTGGAGGATGTGAGGCTATATCTCTAGGCATTAGAGCACTCCTAGATATCCATCCGGAGTGGGTCGTCCTACAGGTGGACGTTGAGAACGCTTTTAATAGCGTCTCACGTGCATCCATCTTTAGAGAGCTTAGGGAGGCTAGTGGATCCTTGGCGAGTCTCATTCCTTTTGTGCGGTCTTTTTATGGCTCTCCTGCTTCCCTTTACTACCAACATGGTGGTTCACAGGAGGGAGTCACCGTCTTGGAGTCAGTTGTTGGTACACGTCAGGGAGATCCTTTGGGGGGGCCCTTATTTGCCATGGCTCACTTTAGAGCTCTCCTGTCTACTACTTTGGCCATGCCAGGTTGTGTATTTCCATCCTTGGCAGATGATACACACATCGTAGGCCCTGTAGATCAGATTAGGCAGGCCTTTGACTACTTGACTACCGAGCTACATCTAGTAGGCTTGAGAGTCAAGGTGTCAAAGTGTAGGGCATGGTCCCCTTTAGGTATCCCTCCCCACCTTGAGCTTCCAGAGGGGTGTATCACATCCACAGAGGGACTTCGTGTTCTTGGAGTGCCAGTAGGATCGGAGGATTTTGTCACACGCTTCTTGGACGCTGCTCTTGCAGAGGATGTTCTCCATGTGGATGACCTTCCATTACTAGGAGATCCGCAGGTGGCATTTGGTATACTCTCTTCCAGTATTGCTCGTCGACCATCCTACCTCATCCGTATAGTTCCCCCCTCATCGTCCTTCCTATCACGTCTGAGAGCATTTGATAGGAGGATTATGGGAGTCTTTGGTGATATTATTGGACCAGGGACTTTTGAGTGTGTGACAGGGGATTTGGCACGTAGACAGACGGCTCTACCGATCATCATGTGGTGGGGTTGGCTTGCTTTCTATGGAGGAGATGGCACCTATAGCGTTTTTGGGTAGTTGGGCTCTCTCGGCACCCCTACTTGCATCTCGTTTTGTGGTTGCTGATAGGCCGGTTTTGGAGACTTATGTGACAGAGGTGGAGGGAGGATCCTTTTCTCTCCAGGTGTTATTGCGGCAGACGAGAGATAGTCTATCTTCACGAGCACGAGAGGGTTTTCCACCGTTTGCTTCACTATCGTCAGATTGGACTAGAGGTCTACAGTCTTCCTTGATGGAGCGACAGTGTGAGCATACGCTACATTCTCTCTTAGTTGACTCGTCCATTCCTCAGGCTACTAGAGCACGTCTATGCTCTTGCTCCGGCAAGGGTGCAGGCTCGTGGATCCTAGCTCGACCATGCATTAGGGCTTTCCGACTCGCACCGGCTACTTTCTCTACAGCGATGAGGTTTCGCCTAGGTTTGGTCCACCCATCTGCATCTTCACTACTCACTTGTGAGTGTGGTTCTACACTAGATGCAGCGGCGGTCCACATGACACGGTGTCCTTTTGGAGGACAGAGGATAGCTACCCATGATGCCATTAGAGACATAGTGTTTGCTATGGCACGAGAGAGTGGATACTTGGCTTGGAGGGAGCGTTCGTATGCGTTGCAGACGACACGTGTCAGGGCAGACTTATACTTGGTCCGAGATGATCAGGTGACAATAGCGGATGTCGTGGTGACGGACCCTACGCGAGATACAGTTTCGGAGGGAGTGATTACCCATCCCCCTGGATGGGCGGCGAGTGCAGCAGCAGGTCGCAAGGTCTCCAAGTACAGGGGCATGCAGCGAGGTCACCTCTTTGTTCCTCTAGCCTTGGAGTTATATGGAGCGATGGACACGGCATTTGACACATTTGTCAGGGAGTGCGCGAGGGCTTATCATGTTAGGCGGCAGGGGGTACCACTCTCACTCTCATACTTTGTAGCTTACTTTAGACAGCGTGTATCCATTGCTCTACAGAGGGCAGTGGCTGGTGCAATCCATAGGAGAGCAATCACATTAGGTGATGTTTCTTCGGATGCTCCAGTTGTGTGTAGACCGTACGACTTGCATAGCTCGGATATCTTAGGTGCGGTAGGGCAGATTTCTCATACAGACTCTATTGGGGCTTAGCCCCATGTTACCTTTTTTGTCTCTCCCTTGTACGGCTTGATGGGGTCTTCCCATCCTTCATTTTTCCTACGCGGTCGCCTTTTTTCCCAAAATAAGATCAGGTGAAGTTCTTAGGTTGATGTTGTCATACAATTGAACAATGAAAGTTGGTGGCTGTACTCTACCTGATTACTCTGATCACTTCAACTCTCTCGGTCTGTTAGGATGCCTCAGCTACATACATTCCTTAACTTTCACTTGGTACTATCCTATCGTAATAATAAACGGCTAGGCGGGGTATAGATACAAGGCGACTGCGTAGGAAAAATGAAGGATGAGAAGACCCCATCAAGCCGTACAAGGGAGAGACAGAAAAGGTAACATGGGGCTAATAGAGTCTGTATGAGAAATTTGCCCTACCGCACCTAAGATATCCGAGCTATGCAAGTTGTACGGTCTACACACAACTGGAGCATCCGAAGAAACATCACCTAATGTGATTGCTCTCCTATGGATTGCACCAGCCACTGCCCTCTGTAGAGCAATGGACACACGCTGTCTAAAATTTGCTACAAAGTATGAGAGTGAGAGTGGTACCCCCTTACGCCTAACATGATAAACTCTCGTGCACTCCCTGAAAAATGTGTCAAATGCAGTGTCCATCGCTCCATATAACTCCAAGGCTAGAGGAACAAAGAGGTGACCTTGCTGCATGCCCCTATACTTGGAGACCTTACGACCTGCTGCTGCACTCGCCGCCCATCCAAGGGGATGGGTAATCACTCCTCCAAAACTGTATCCCGCGTAGGGTATGTGACCACGACATCTGCTATTGTCACCTGATCATCTCGGACCAAGTATAAGTCTGCCCTGACACGTGTTGTATGCAAAGCATACAAACGCTCCCTCCAAGCCAAGTATCCACTCTCTCGTGCCATAGCAAACACTATGTCTCTAATGGCATCATGGGTAGCTATCCTCTGTCCTCCAAAAGGACACCGTGTCATGTGGATCGCCGCTGCACTAGTGTAGAACCACACTCACAAGTGAGTAGTGAAGATGCACATGGGTGGACCAAACCTAGGCAAAACCTCATCGCTGTAGAGAAAGTAACCGGTGCGAGTTGGAAAGCCTTAATGCACGATCAAGCTAGGATCCACGAGCCTGCACCCTTGCCGGCGCAAGAGCGTAGACGTGCTCTAGTACCCTGAGGAATGGACGAGTCAACTAAGAGAGAATGTAGCATATGCTCACACTATCGCTCCATCAAGGAAGATTGTAAACCTCTAGTCCAATCTGACGATAGTGAAGCAAACGGTGGAAAACCCTCTCGTGCTCATGGGGATAGACTATCTCTTGTCTGCCGCAATAACAACTGGAGAGAAAAGGATCCTCCCTCCACCTCTGTCATAAGTCTCCAAAACCGGCCTATCAACAACCACAAAACAAGAGGAAAGTAGGAGTGCCAAGAGAACCCAACTACTCAAAAATGCTATAGGTGCCATCTCCTCCATAGAAAGCAAGCCAACCCCACCACATGAGATCAGGAGAGCCGTCTATCTACGTGCCAAATCCCTTGTCACACACTCAAAAGTCCCTGGTCCAATAATATCACCAAAGACTCCCATAATCCTCCTATCAAATGCTCTCAGACGTGATAGGAAGGACGGTGAGGATGGAATTGTACGGATGAGGTAGGATGGTCAATGAGCAATACTGGAAGAGAATATACCAAATTCCACTTGCGGATCTCCTAGTAATGGAAGGTCATCCACATGGAGAACATCTTCTGCAAGGGTAGCATCCAAGAAGCGTGTGACAAAATCCTCCGATCCTACTGGCACTCCAAGAACACAAAGTCCATCTGTGGATGTGGGGAGGGATACCTAAAGGGGACCATGCCCTACACTTTGACACCTTATCTCTAAAGCCTACTAGATGTAGCTCGGTAGTCAAGTAGTCAAAAGCTTGCCTAATCTGATCTACAAGGCCTACAATGTGTGTATCATCTGCCAAGGAGGGAAATACACAACCTGGCATGGCCAAAGTAGTAGATAGGAGAGCTCTAAAGTGAGCCATGGCAAATAAGGCCCCCCTCCCAATGGATCTCCCTGACGTGTACCAACAGCTGACTCCAAGACGGTGACTCCTTCATGTGAACCACCATGTTGGTAGTAAAGGGAAGCAGGAGAGCTATAAAAAGACCGCACAAAAGGAATGAGACTCGCCAAGGATCCACCAGCCTCCCTAAGCTCTCTAAAGGTGGATGCACGTGAGACACTATTAAAGTATTGGGGTATAGGGGATATAGATTAGTTGGCACTCTGCCGCACTTGCAACAAGGTCATTGCGCTTTTGGGTTTGGTCTAAATAGGCCGCTTCAAGAATCACTTTTTCACCTCCAATAAATATCTTGTAACAATAATAAACATAGGAGATTTTCAAATTTACTCCAGGGTGTCGGGTAAAAGATATTTGAGTTCGTCATGGGATGGGTCCCATCACCGTAAATCATCTGCGGGAGATCCAAAAGGTGACGCATGGAGTTATACGGCAGAATCTGGCTATCCTATTATTACTAATCATTTTCACTTAGCTATTAATGGTTGTCGGAGGTGGCCTGTGTGGCATGGTGAGTTGTCATTGGGTTGTTGACATGACCAAAAGAGAGGAGTTTGGCTTCAAAATGAGTTTGCCGCCTTATAGGGAATCCTCTCTCACATTTGACAATTTTGAGTTTTGAGATAGAATGAGAGAATTCAGGAATGTACAATGGCTAGTTGTGTCAAGAGAACTGAGAGAAGTAGTAGATTCAATAATATTCCAATTAGAGGAATGAATGTTCTATGACATGTATGATTTGGAGTGGGAAGTCTCCTTACCTCACATTTTTCAGTGTATGTAGCATGAGAGGAATGAAATAAAGAGTTAGTGATGTGAAGAGATCCAATTGGAGTGGAATGTGCACATTAAAGATGAGTAGTGAGTATAAAGTAAGAGATACTTGATTAGATAGGATCCGTAAATCAGTAGGGAGGTGGTAAAGAGATGCAATTACAAGAGGAAACTCCAAACTAAACTAAACCAAAAGCGAAAGATGATGAGTCTCGGGTTCAAGATGGAAGAGAGTGTTGCATGAGGAAGAGATTGTGAGGCACATTGCCTTGTGCAATTCTAAGTTGGAAGAGAGTGTGGAGTGAGGCTGAGATCAGGAGGCCTCATGTAATTCCAAGCTAGAAGAGAGTGTAGAATGAGGCAGAGATCAAGAGGCACTTTGCCTTGTGCAACTCCAAGCTTGGAAGAGAGTGTTCTGTGAGGCAGAGATAAGATCATCCTCCCTCAGGCACATTGCATCTTGCAACTCCAAGCTTGAAGTGAGGCTTGAAGAGAGTGTTGCTATGAAGCAAATCCAAGATCATGATGCCAAGAGAGAAAGATCACGAGGCAATGCAGAGAGATACAAGTATGAAAATCAGGTAATATTCTACAAATTTAACGGTTCTAATTTGAGTTTAATCTTTATTTATAGAGGAGGAAATCCACAGATTTCCTCCTTTACAAATTTCCTCCTTGGTCCATGTCCTTATGAGTTCTATTAAAAAGTCAATGTGGATGGGGTTGGTCCATATCCTTAGCAAGAGTTTAGCCTAGCTGGGGTCCATGTTTGATAGGAATAAGAGTTCATGTGGGTTAGTATGAGTCACCACAGAGTAGAGGGAGGTCAGAGAGAGGTCAAGGAAAGAACATAAATAAGAAATAAGAGTTCATGTGGGTTAGTAGGAGTCACACTAGAGTAGAGGTCAAGGAAAGAACAAAATTCAAGGTCAAAGGAAAAAGGAAATGTAGAGCTCAAAGGAAAGAATAGAGGAAAAATTAGAGATCAAGGAAAATCAGATATCAAAACAAAAATGATTTTACATTGAGAAATTAGAAACAATGTTGAAAGAAATTAGAAATAGTCTAGAAAGAAAATCGTGGGCTTGTGGTATTGTTTGTATATAGCTTTTGTCATTAGAAAAGGGATGGAGAAGGAGAATCAATTTGCAATAGGGATAGAGAAGGAAAAATCAATGTGTTCTCTATAGTCTCATGTTAGCAAAAGTCACACACTAAATATAGATCTAGTAGTATTGAGAAGTAAAAGTCTAGATATTAAAAGGCACATAGGAGAGTATGTAGGACTAGGAAAAACACTCTCCAATAGTGGATAAGGTGGATCTTTGATCTTTGCGGATGTTGCAAATGCACATATATAGATGCACAGAGAAGAAGAAAAATGTACCTAGAATTTACACTTTGTAAAGGAGCTACAAATCTTCATAAGAGTACATGATATAGGAGCATAGAATCTACATAATAAGAGTATAGTATTGCTAGAGGAGTTGAGAATCTATATAAGAGTATATGGTGGTAAGGGATTTTGAGCTTTTGTTGTGGAGTACATATAGTGATTTTTAGAGGGTGGTGTTATAGAGCAAATTGTACTCAATATGCTCTATATGAGCACAAGGTAGGAGTTGAAAAATAAGATAACAAAAATGATATGGGCTTATTTGTCAATGTGGAAAATGTGAGGTTGAATTTGACATTGAGAATATGCTTTGTATGAGCACAAGGTAGGAGTTGAAAAATAAGATAACAAAAATGATATGGGCTTATTTGTCAATGTGGCAAATGTGAGGTTGAATTTGACATTGAGATAGTGGATGGGTTTAGAGGTTTTGATGATATGGATGAAGATGACAATGGTGCTCATATTGAACAATATGTTGGATTGTTACATGGTTGGACTTTGCCCATACCTCTTGCTATTTGGTGGATCAAACCATTGAAGATTACCTTAGAAAATTCACTATATGCTATTCCAAAATCTAGATCTAGTTCCTTTTCAACAATTGATGAGGATGGATGTAAATTCATTTTATACATTGCTTGCTCTAGTTAAAGATCATAAGGTGTTAAAGGAGAAAAGCTAGGGAAGAGAGCAGATCCCATGTGGATCCAGCTTGCTATCACCTTGGACAAATTTGGTCTGTAACACCCATTTATGCATGTGTGTGGCATTGTGATATTTAGCTTGGTATTACAAGTACTTGAGAGATATTATTTATATAGAGATAAAGGATGATTCTACATTAGTCATGATTAGCTAAAGTTAGTCATAGCTAAGATAGAGGGGACCTTACTTTAGAGGAAGTAGAAAAGATGAGCACCACTATTTTGGATTTTAGTGTATTGACTTGGTATTATTCCTAGGTGTTTGGCTTTGAGGAAAGAGTTGAGAACTCTTGGGCCCGCAAGCCTTTTTGTTTTGGATTCTTCTTTAGTCCAAGGATAACCCATGTGAAGGAATCCTTGACTTAGTGGTTGGGTCAAGATAAGACCACATGCTTAGGGGAATATGCCCATGTGAATGGATATTCCTTTCTACTTTTTGACTTTACTTGACTTTTAGCCTAGTTAAATGAGTTACTCTAGTAATTAGTAACTTTGGTGCGTAACTATTTCACAAGTATATAAACAAGGGATGAGGAGGTACTCATCATCCTTTCATTTGCAACTACCTCTCTCTCATTGAGTTCTCTAGTGAGCAATGTCTAGAGTCTTGGAGTGTTAGCCTTGGAGGAGTATGATGGAGTTGGGGTTGCTTGCCTTCTTAGTCCATGGTGCGCTACCATAATAGCCAACAGAGGTTCATCCTAAGTGAGAGACAGGCTGGCTCACATGTCATAGTGGGAATGGGGCATGTATAGCTAGAGGTACCAACTTGTGGGGTATTTGTGATGGGTCCATTACACTATTCATTGAGAGAGTAATCATTATTATTATAACAAATCTAGCAAAAGAGGTTGTGTGGCCTAATATGGAGGAAAGAGAAAGGATCTCACAAGTATTTGGAGCAAAAGAATTCCTTGGAAATTTGTGATTGGTTGTTTCATTGATGGAATTTTCCCACTATCTCAATGACCAAAAATTGATGGTGAAACTTCTTTTAGTAAGAAAGGATCTTATTCCATCAATGGACAAGTAATCTGTGATGATTTGAGGAGATAATATACTTCTATGGTAGGAAGGATCCATTTGGTGTGGTAAATTTTAGTGTGGATCTTGTCCTTGGTGTTCACTAGATTGCATCAATAATAGATTGCTAGGATTATTGCATGCTCCATAGTGAGTTCCTTCACAAGTTTAGTTCTAGTTTAGTATTTTATCTCAAATTTGCATTTGGATTAAATATGCAAGATTGTATGGCTCTTGCCATGACATAAATTTTCTGAAAAGGTTAACCTTATCGAGTGATTTGAATACAAGAGGAGCCAATGAGACCTTTGGTCCACATCAGTTTCTTCTTGGTGATTTTGCCTGTGTGCCCATGAGTCATTTGGTACCTTCTTTTAGAGTGCAATGCTCTTGAGATCAAATAGACTTCAAAATATGTAGCTTGTACTTGGGTGCTCAATGAGCACTGCATAGGCATTTTGAAAGGTAGATTGCATTGATTTCATAAATTGAGAGTTCAACTAAAGAAAAATAAAAGTAGAAATAGATATTTGTTAAGGTGGATTAGTGTATGCATGATTTTGCATAACTTTTTGATAAATAGAAGAGACTTGTGAAAGGATGCAAAAGAATTTACATAGAGTTTAGAGGCAAACAATCCCACTATAGTTCAAGATATATTGGAAGAAGATAAACAAAGTTTTAGTAGAGAGGATACATGTTATGATTTTGGTTGCCTTTCCTATAATAGACTTGTTGGGTTTTTGAACCTATGAGCCTTCATATTGAGAAATTCTCAAAGAGTATAAAAGACTTTGAAAAAATTCAATGTATCATATTCCCTGGACATTCAATGTAAACATGGATATGGAATTTGACAGGGAGACACCATTTGATAAGACTTTGAAATAATGTACTATAACACTTTTTCTAAATTCATGAATTTTTCAATTTGGAGATGGAGTTTTGTGAATTTATCATTGGTCATGGAGTTTCTATGGTTCTGAATGGTATGGTTTGGTTCTTGGTCATGGTGGTCGTATGGAATTCTTATTACATAGTTCTAAGGTTTGGTTGTGAATCTTAGTGATATGGTTCTGAATGATACTAGTTCACAATTTGTATGATTAGTTTCTTTTTTTGATATGTACTATATGATACACTCATCTTTTATTGTCATCCAACTAGTGCACAAGACAAGTGCTCACTTAGTTCCAAAACATTCCTCTAATCCAATTAGTACTTGTCCAACTAGTGCACAAAATAGTAAGCATGTCACAAAGATTCAGACTTCACTATATATATAAATTATGCATATATCTATTGTTTATGTTGTGTATGTATATTTCTTATGTATATGTATGTACACGCTTTGCTTAGCACTATTTGATTACATGATGAATATCTATTTCTCAACTGTTGTTGATTAGGATATAGTTGTATATATCTTATGTATTTATTTATCAATGTTATGGATGTGTATATGATGAAGAAAGCACAAGACAATCAGCTTGTCAAAAAAATTTGACTTCCATTGGAAAGCACATGCCACAACTATGCAAATAGTCGCACAAATCATTGCAAACTGCAAATGCCACCATGCAAACCAAAATGCCATGCAAACAGCTTCCAAATTCCAAACTGTTTACATGGTGTTGAGGCTGGCTGCATAGTGTGTGGATGGTGGGTTGTGTGGTATTGGGAGGCTTGGTTTGCACATCATACAAGATGCATGCAGAATAGGATATTAAGGATATTAATGACTTTTAATTTGGTATAAATTATATCATGGAAATAAGTAACACTCTATAGAGTATCTCAACATGTGTTGCAATACATGCATTAGCACTCAAAATTGCAGATAATTTTCTTAAGGTTTTAAGGCATTTTTATGAAACTTCTTCACTCTTAAGTTTTATAAATTAAAGGTCCTCTGGTAATCTCTTTTGTACTAACACATCTTGTATGTGATGCCACCTGAATTGGCATGTTTTACTCTCAATTCATGAATATTTATTGAATGGACAACTCCTCATTATGACATTCATGATAGAAATGTCTGAGAAAAGATCAGAACTAATGCTTGAGAAAAGATCAGCTAAATAGTGGATGACATTTCATTATTTAGTTGGTGAAACAACTATGAGAAACAAAGTCAAACTCACCATAGACAAAGTGAAACTCACCATAAACATCAACAAAACTCATCAAGAACAATACCAAATTGGTGGTGTGAAAATATATAATACCAAGGGGTAGCCTACATGGTACATGCTCCCTAGGCAGGTTGCTCTAGTGCATCTTGAATTTGGAATATTAAGTGTGTGGTATAAAGAAAGGACTCTAGTACCACATCCATCTCCTCTCACAAGGATGCATATTTGGCTCACAAAAGGCTCATCCTAGAAGCTTATGAGGATCAATACTATAGTGCTTAAAATATCCTAAGGCTAATTCCTCCTTTAGAAACCTAATAGTAGCATGTTTAGAAATTATAATCTATCTAGAGGAGCTATAAGTCTATCTATCAAAGAAGTGCATGAAGCACTAGGTATATCAAAAGTAGAAAATCTAGGAGGATATATAGCTCCATGAAAGTGGTTTCTACATCACTATCTACAATAAGAATATCTCTAAGAGATAATCCTAAAAATGCAAATGTATTGTGAGGCCTAAACATCAACCCTTTATACTCATCACTATATCCATCCTTGTCTGAAAGGCAAGCCATGAGCCATGGACAAGTATGTACTCCTTTTGGGATCAAACCTTGCTCCCACAAAGATTGCAATAGGACCTCTACCTCCTTCTTTGGACTACTAGTCCAAAGGATCACCTCAAAACGTGTGATACAATACCCATGAACTCCTTGAGTATGGGATGTGGGTTATACGTGAAGTATTGCTTGACCTAGAACAACACCATCCTCTCATACCAGTCTCTACACACCACTTCAACAATGGAGATAACATAAGACTAATAGGATCTCTAACGTCAACCAAACAATGCATATCCACTATTAGAATCCTCCTCCTCAAATTGGTGTAGAAAAGTACACATGGGATAAATACTTTAGACATGCTCATCCTTTGTCTAAGCTCTATGAGCCTCAACATCTCATCATACAAAAGTTGCTTCCTCTTTTGAAGCCACCAAGCCCCATACTATGTACCTCTAAAGTGTGAAGGGGTGGCATAATAATCACATGTACAAGGTCTCCATGACACAATGTCCTTCCTATTATGTAAATAAGGCTCTTTCCTTGCCCACCCATGAGAGTCAACAAAGTTTGACTTGCACAAGTGCATCTCCCAACCCCATCATGTACATGCTTTGTCTAAGTGCACATATTGGAAACTGCTTAGGGAAGTGTACATGCTCAGTCTGAGTACAAATATCAGCATAAGGAAACTGCTATGCTGCCATGCCATCATGTACATGCTCTATCTGAGTACCTCCATCAATGTGAGGAAACTACCAAGGAAATCAAAGTTGCTCTGCCTTTAGCCACTTTGTTGCCTCCTTTCAAGCATCCTTATATGCAAGCCTAAGAGAATCTTGCAAAGTCCTCACCTCATGCAGAAACCTCTAGGTACTCTCAGATAGCTCTATAGTAATAACAAACTATAGTAATAACAAACTTTCTCATATAAAACATCTCCTGAATTCTATACCCCTCTGCCATCAATTCAATCTCTCTCATAAGTCTATCTAACTCATCAATCTTCTCAACTCTTTCACCAATAAGGTGGTCCAGCTTGGCAACTCTCTACATCTTGCTAGTCTCCCTTCAACATTAGGCTTGTTGAAGATGTACTTCAAGGCCTTGTGATCCGTGACATTGGTGGCTTTCCCTCCAATCAAGTAGTGTCTAAACTTCTTGAGACCAAAGATCACTGCCAACCCTTCCCTCTCCGTGACAGAGTAGTTCTTTTCTACTGAAACCATTTGCCTACTAGCATAAGCTATTGGATGATCATGCCCATCTTGGTCCAATCGACTAAGAGTGCATCTTATAGCAACATTGGAAGCATCCGTGTAGAGGATGAAAGGCTTACTTCAATCAGGTTTAGCAAGAATTGGAGCTACAACAAGGGATTGCTGGAGCTCCTCAAAAGCTTTGAGAGCCTCCTTGTCCTCCAAAATCACCATGTAATCTACACCCTTCTTCATGTAGATGGTCAATGCATAAGCCTTGTTGGAAAATGAGAAGATGAACCTCCTATAGTACCCAACCATCATGACTTGCAACCTCCTACAAGATCTCATCAATTAATGGCAATGGGTAGTAGTCCTTCTTGGTAACAACATTGAGCTTCTTGTATTCCACACATACCCAAAGCTTGCTTTTCTTTTCCTTCACAATGACAATTGGAGACACCCATTCTATTCTGAATTCTCCACCTCAAAGATAAATCCACTCTCCTTGAGCTTATCAATCTCCTCCTTCACAACCAAAGATATTGGTGGGCTAATGTGATGTTGCTTTTGGCGGATTGGTCTTGCATGTGACTCTACCTCTATCTTGTGCTCCTCCAAGGTGACTTCCTTCAATTTCTTGTAACTAAAAGCAAACACATGGATGAACTTGCGGAAAATCTCCTCAAATCTCACCTTCTCCTCCTTGGTAACATTTGGGCCATACTTACGGGTAGATAACCTACTCTCTATCTCCTCAAGTGTCAATGGTGATTTATCTGGGTCCTTTAAAACCCCTAGCTTAGGTGCAAAATCCATAGCACACAAGGGATACACATTTGAATCAGATTCAGATTCATCTTACTCCATAGAAGTCTCCTCTTCACATGCTTGTGTCCACACCCAAAGCTCTTTCTTCAAAATCTGATTCCCAATAATCAGAAGATGGTGTATCTGAATGTGAAGTGTTGGTGGTGTTAATCATAGGAACTGTGACTCTATGGTTTGATGGCCTAATCCTCAAGTACCCTTTGTGCCATTGATCAGTTGTGCGTGCTGCTCTCAACCATGGCCTCCCAAGAAGTAAGTCATAGCTTGAATCCTTCAAGACTTGGAAAGTCATGAGATTTTGAACTCCCATAACTGAAACTACCACTTTATCCATCACCCTTACTAGTCAAACTTGTTGCTTGTTTGCCATGCTCACCACAAATGTTGAAGGTCTTGAGGGTATCATACCCAACTTCTTCATCAACCTTTCTAACATGGCATTCATTGCTGATCCTCCATCAACCAATGCATCCTTGATGTTGTGACCACTCACTCTCACATCAATCTTGGAGGCATATTCACAAGCCTTCCATGGTGCTAGCTTGGCATCTAATACCCCCTTTGATACTAGAGCTTTTGCCTTCTTCCTCCTCTTGCTTCTTGTAGAACTCAAACCACCTCTAAGCTCCTTTTTCAAAGTAGGATTCAAAGCAATTAGTTGGCCCACTTTGATGTTAGCCTTGTGACTACCAACACCCTCCAAGACATTGTAGTTTCATTGTTGCTTTGAGATCAAGAAGTCCTCAATCCTCAACTTCTTTCTTGGAGTCTTTGTTGTTGATATTGTTGAAGTGCGAGTGCTCCTAGTAGACATATAGGAGTATCCTTGCTAGGAGTAAATCCTTGAGAAGAGTGCACATCCTTTGCAAAACAATCTCTCTTCTTCTCTTGTGCCAAAAGCTCCAAATTAAGACTCTTGGAGTTTGAGCACTCTCCCTTCTCATATGTGCTCTCAACCACATCTATAGATGCTATCCTCTTACCTTTGTTTGGATTAGGAGCCACTTGGTTTTCACTACCTCCTTCTTTCCTTCTATTGGCTCACTCATAACCCTTCCTCCATGGTAAGTGGAATTTGGGCAATTCCTTTAGATATGGCCTCTTCCTCCACAACCAAAACAATTTCTATCATTACAATTGTTGGCTGGTTAGCCTCCTCTATATGGATAGTTTCCATAACTCCTAGGCCATCTCCCTACATTTTGATCCACCTCTCTCTTCTCCCATAGTTGCACTATATTGATCTTGAGATCTGCAAGTTGTTTTGTGTTGGTTTGAAATGGATCTTTTGGTGGAGGTGCAAGAACCGGAGAAACTACTACTTGTGGTACAACCCTTGCCACCAAAGTATCAGAAGCTCTACCATACTTGTAGCCTTGAGGAGGATGCACAACCTTCTTCACCACCAAATCACTCTCATCGCCTTCCATCTCCATATTAATTGCAATCTTGATAACTTCAACCTTGGAAGAAGGTTTCTCATATCTCACCTTGCTTCTAATTTGTGGTCTCAATCCTCCTACAAAATTCTTGGTGAGCATAGCTCTTATGCCAATCATAGTAGTCTCCACATCATCTCCACCCTTCCTCAACACTATGCGAAATCTGGACTCTAACTTTTCCACTCTTTCCACATAGACTCTCACTTTCTCTCCATATCCTTGCTTGAGAAAGGTAACTTCACTCATCAATCTCTCATAACTCTCATATGGAAGGAAGTTCTCAATGTGTGCTGAAGTCAAATTCTCCCAAGACTCTTCTTGCCCATCTCTCCTCTTTCTTTTGGTATTCAGACTCATACCATGTAAGTGCTACATCCTCAAAGAAATCTGGTAATAATGAGTCCCACTCATTCTTCCTCCTCTATGGTTTCCTATGCAAGCTCTCTTGAAGTCTCTCACAAAGGCCTCCACATCTTCTCCATCCTTGCCAAAGAAAACCGGAAGTTTCCCCATCTTAACCCCTCACTATCTTTCTTTTCTCTCAAATTTTTTTTCTCTTTTTTTTTTCTCTCACTCTATAACTAATACATTATGTACATGACTAACACCATTAGAGAGTAATCCACCCTAGGGAACACAAAAGGTTCAGGTTGCTCCAAGATTTCTATAGCAACATCAAATCCTAGAGTGCATATTAATCAAACCCTCATGGATAGTTTATCCATAAGTTAAAAAGATTATCTCCATCACTAATCTTGAGAACTAGCTGATGAAGGTGATAGTATTTTTGTAGCTGTACTTAGACTCTCTCCAAGATCCTTCACCAAAATCTCCAAAAGTGCTTTAACTCCACTACACCATGTCCTTTTGGAAGTCCTTCCATTCCACAAACCTCACACAACTCCTTGGTCTTAGATCTTCTCCCTCCCAATCTTGGTGAAGAAGGTCCAACATGCAAACCCAAGTCAAGTAATTATCTTCTTTCTCTCAATCTCTTGCTCTCAAAGGTCAATGGACATGGCTTTATGTCCCTTCTTTCCACATAGAAAGCACTTAGACTCACTCTTTCCTCCAAGTGGTGTAGGTTTTTGGATCCTCTCCACACTCTCTTCAAATTATATTCTAAACTCTCTTTTCCTCAAATCCACCCCTATAATCATCTCAAACCCTTGGGGAACCTTGCATAGTCTCAATTTCCAATCTTGATGACACTCCATGTTCCTAAGATGAATCTAAACACTCAAACATGCCTTTGTCGCTCTCAAACTCTTCATGCATGAGATCTCAACTCTACAGAATTGACTCTTCCTCACAATGTCACTCAAATCTCTCAACTAGTATGTCACAATCCTTTGAAATTTTTCACACTTGATCACAACTTTAGGAAATCCCTCCCTGAAAAATTTCAAATCTTATCATTGAGCTATATGGCCTAGACACCTTTCTATTCAACATATATATTTCAGATTTGGTCTAAAAACCACCCCCTCACTTTAAAACTCATAACTCTATGCACAAGATTTATCTCTCTCTAATTTTTGTGTCAACATGTAAGATACAATTCACTAAATTTTCTTGGAAATTTCTAGAAAAATCCACCAAAAATTAAAGAAATGGCAAACTCTATACAATTTTCTAGAGAGCATGCAGTTGCAGAAGCAGTTTACCCTATCAACTTTCAAAAATTCTAGCCCAGTGCGCATAGTAGCTCTCATAATAATTCCAAGTGTGCTAACTGAAAGATAGCCCAAGCTATCATGTCTATAAATTTCAATTCTAGATCTCAAAGTTTAGATTTTTCCCAAAATCACCTTAATCCCCAAAATCTGCAATCAACCTCACACAATCTCTCCAAATCCTCTCAAGTGTACAAGATGTAAAAAATCACATCATAATGAATTATAGTGTAAAAAAATGGATCCAAGTTCTCTAACATAAGTTCAACCCTCTCCTCCCCTAAAGTTCTCTCTAAGTGAGCTCTCATAGCTTCTTTCTGTCTAATATAGAATTGTACGTGGAACATTATCTTGCCTTCTAGAGAGGTCCAAGCAATGGAACCAAAAATGTGAGCCAGCCTGTCTCTCACTCAAGATGAACCTCTGATAGCTATTATGGTACCATACCATGGACTAAGAAGGCAAAGAACTCCAACTCCATCATACTCCTCCAAGGCTAACACTCCAAGACTCAAGACATTGCTCACTAGAGAACTCAATGAGAGAGATAGTTGCAAATGAAAGGACAATAAGTACCTCCTCACCCCTAGTTTATATACTTTTGAAATAGTTATGCACCAAAGTTACTAATTACTAGAGTAACTCAAGTTACTAGGCTAAAAGTCAAGTAAAGTCAAAAATTATAAAAGAATATCCATCCACATTGGCATATTCCACTAAGCATATGATCTTATCTTGACCCAACCACTAAGTCAAGGATTCTTTCACATGGGCTATCCTTGGACTATAGAAGAATCCACAACAAAAAGACTTGCGGGCCCAAGAGTTCTCAACTCTTTCCTCAAAGCCAAACACCTAGGAATAATACCAAGTCGACACACTAGAATCCAAAATAGTGATGCTCATCTTTTCCACTTCCTCTAAAGTAAGGTCCCCTCTATCTTAGCTATGGCTAAATTTAGCTAATCATGACTAATGTAGAATTGTCCTTTATCTCTATACAAATAATATCTCTCAAGTACTAGTAATACCAAACTAAATAATCATAATACTACATACATGTACAAACTGGTGTTACAAACCATCCTCATAATTGCTTGCAACAATTTATATCATGAACCTTGGAAAACTCAAATTCTAGTTCTAGGCCAAAAAAGTGATACAAAGCTTGCTAAAGATTTTGATCCTTACAATCATCTCCAATCTCCAAATTGTTAAATTCCTCACCTCAAGTAAACGAATCTACTTATTGCTCTTCATTGGCATTGTGTGCTTACAATTCTAGGACGTTTGAACACTATCTTCTCTCATAGACTTGTGATCCTAACTCCCTTAGACCTTTGGATAGTTTCACTCTTGTATGGCCTTGTGATTTGCATTCCTTTGTGATGATTACTAAGAGGAGCAAGATATTTACTTGATAGTTCAAAACTCCCATGGTGAAGTCTTAATCTTATAAAGTTCCACTAAGCAATCATTGTTCAATCAATCTTCAATGGACAAACCAATTTTGTGTGGTTGTCTCTTATCGCTCTCAACTTTCATGTCCACCCAAAGTGGCCATTTTCTTTTCCCATACTTTCTTAATTTTACTAAGCCCGAGGTAAAGTTGTTACAATTTCTTTGGATCAAGTTGATCATCTTGATGTGAAGTAACTTTACTTTAGGTTTACCACCTTGTAAGTCTGACTTGAGTCCTTCTTCCTCTAACCCAAAGTTGAATTCTTTGAGTCTAACCCAAACACACAATTCTTCTTCTTTCTTTGCCATTTGGCTTCAATTTGGTTCCAACTATGCATTTCTTCTTTAAAATGCATCAAAAATAAAATAAAATGTGGGTACCACAATAGAGGTGGACATGGTAAGTACAAAAACCACTCAATTTTTACTTGAGACCATGTAGACTAAAGGAGCTGAGCTAATGTATCCATAATATCAAACTATATCAATGTATCCAATTTATCTTATTGGTGGACCCTCTTCCTATACCACACTATAGTATATGTGTACTTTATGGGTCATATGTGGAGCCACATATGCATCAATCTAGAAGCCCTAGCAGGGTTGAATGAGGGAGGTCTAACTGCAAGCAGAGTGTAGTGGGACACTCCTTAGATTAAAGCAAGAATTCTCTAACCAAAGGAGAGGCATGGAGCCAAGCTCTGAAGCTTTTTCCTCCACATGAAAGAATACTAGCTCTATCAAATAATGGAGCATGAATCAATGAAGATGCTAGTGAGGATGTGGGTATGCATACATTCTTTGATGTCTGCCTAAATCTTCCTAGAGTCTAATGAAATAGAATTTGAAAATGTTGGGAGTATTGTGCAATCAAGGCCTGGTAAAAGGTCATGAGCCAACCATAGATACATCTAAAAGTCAAGGGTACTTGAGTCCAAAATTGTGATAGTTATAGTGCAAGATGACCATGGTGTAAGAACCTATCAGCTAAGCGAGATGCCACTCATGCCCAAGCACATGTGAAAGCTATGGGTGCAATGATCACTTGTATTATATGATCACAACCTCCCATAGCTATGGGTAGAGCTATCTATATCTACACTACTCCTTTGATAGTTGTGGGAGTGTACATGGCTCTAAGAGAGTAGATAAGTTGTGAAGTATAGTGCTCTAAAAAATGAGTAAGAGTGGTAGAAGTGCCTCTATAGGTGGGTATGTGCAAGCATTTAGGAGGTTCAAGGGAGATAGCTAAGTGTTAAGATGGAGTAGGCAACTTGTGCATTCCTCAACAAAGAGACTTTGCCATACAACTACCAAAAACTCAACTAAGGTCAAATAATCTCACACTAACAAGCTGGCTTGTTGGCCTTTCTAGGTCTTCATAGCTTCAAAGCATCTAAATACCAAAATTAAGCCAAATGAGGCCTTTTTTCTCTAACCTTATGTCTCAAAGCCTCTAAATGCCAAAATTTAGCCAAATGAGACGTTCTTTCTTCCAATTTAGAGAGGGTTTGAATTGGCAAGAAGAAATAGATGAGATCAGATGGCAAAGATCAGATGACTTTGGGCAACCTTTTCCAACTCTTGTTTGACTTTATAGGCCTTTATAGCCTCTTTAGCCTTATGTCTCAAAGCCTCTAAATGCCAAAATTTAGCCAAATGAGACGTTTCTTCTTGCCAATTTAGAGAGGGTGGCAATTGGCAAGAAGAAACGTCCCATCTGGATAAACTTTGGCATTAAGAGGCTTTGAGGCATAAGGCTAGAGAGGCTACAAAGGCCAAGAAAGTCAAACAAGAGTTGGCAAAGGTTGTCCAAAGTTGAAGGTTAGCTTAATTTGGAGAGACTTCAAATTAACAAGAAAAAAGGCCTCATTTGGCTTAATTTTTGTATTTAGATGCTTTGAAGCTATGAAGACCTAGAAAGGCCAACAAGCCAGCTTGTTGGTGTGAGATTATTTGACCTTAGTTGAGTTTTTGGTAGTTGTATGGCAAAGTCTACTCACCCTTCAAGATTGTATGCAATAGGGTTTGAACACTACATATTTGGTCCCTAGATTGATGTTATAGCCAATTGGTCCATCTTCACTTGTTGTCCTAGTGATTGGTAGATTAATAGATATACTCATATAAACTTAGCTAAGAGAGGACATTTGGTATCATCCTCGGTGTCCTAGTAGCATAGTACTAGATAGACTCTCTTATTATGTCAAATATCAAATGGTGGCAAAATCAATCTGATTTTGATTTATGAGATGGAAGGTTATCATTTTGACTTCTTATGAGTGGACTCCTTCCATTCTCTACTTTCTATTTGTGCACTATGTTTGTGTGAGGTGCCTTGATATTTGGAGCATAGGTACTCTAGTGTACTCTCTATAGTGAAGCTAGAGTATTGACCAATCAAACTATCTATGTTTCTATCCGGTGAAGCAAGAAGTGATGGCCCACAAACCATGAGAGTATGTGTTATGATGGTTGGTCATAGGTTAGCATTTCCTCTAGTGTAGTTATCTGGTTAGAGTTACATCAATAGGTGGTTCTTGGTGGTCAAAGTTGTGGTTTGGAGTACATTTTCATGATAGAGTTGTTAATGGGTTCTAGAGGAAATTTTGTTGTAGCATGCAATGTGTTTTTATGGAGTGATGCTCAATATCAACCCATATCTCATGTCATAGTGATGATGGACCAAATGTGCATGATGGACTAAATGCTAGTCAACCACTTGCTACTACACAAATTGAGTCTAGCAGGATGTTGGAGGTGGCTTAGTTGATTATCCATGATTATAGGCCATGGACAAAGCAAAGCTTGGTGTTGAGTATCTAGAAGAGTGCTTGCCAAAATTTTCCAATGAATCAAGGATCACGATTGGGAATGAATACACAAGGCACCCCATGATGCTTGAAGGCATTGCCAAGGAAGATCTATGCCAATGTTGGAGCATCCATAGTATCAAAGGTTGGTGCCAAATAGGTTTGCTTACTAAGCTTATCCACAAACACTATGATTATTATGTGACCTTGCTTTGTCTTGGGCAAGGATGTGATGAGATGGAAGATCATGTGTTCCTATTGAGCAGATGGGATGGAGAGTGGTTGAAGGAGTCCACTCAATTCTAGTTGTTAGCATTGTTGTGTTGCCAGCTCTCACAAGATTGGATAAACTCTTGAACATCTTATGCCATGTTGGGCCACCAACATTGGCATTGAAGGGTATCCAAGGTCTTGTCCTCACCCATGTGATCAATCAACAATTGGTAAGTCATGGGCTTCTTGAAGGCACACAAGTGGAGATCACCTTTGGCTAGAATATAGATCCGGTTCTTACAAAATCAAAGGCCTTCCTTGAAGGAGAAGGTATTGTACTCATTTTCACATGCTTCAACATGACCTTGTACCATCTAAAAGAAGGGATCTTGTTGAAGCTATCCTAAACTCAATTTGGACTTTGGAGTCAACTAATACCGTTGTAATTGCTATTGTGATGAGAGGAAGAGACTTCAAATTAGGTCATCATGATAGGGCATTGGAGATGATATGGAACCGACTAGGTTTGTACTCAAGTTTGATGTCAAAAAATTGTAATTGTTCCTCCCATCGATGATGTCAACTCTTCATGTGTTCCAAATGTAATTTCTATAACAAAGGTTTGTGATTGGTTTACATGATCACTTGTTTTCCAAAGAGATAATGCCTCCAGACCTTGGTGGCATATATCATTGCTAGTTGTTATTGATCTTGAGTAATTCTAGTAGTATAATAAATCCTTTTTGCAATATTTAGTTGGTGAGACACAAAGGCAATGAGATGTAACCTATTTAAGAATTCTTGTTGCAACACATCTCCAATTGAAAAGTTAGAAGTATCAAAATCAACCACACAAGGTAGTTGAGGGTCATATGGTTGAAGAATAGGTCTTGAAGATACCATATATTTTAACTTTTGGAATGCTTCTTCATGCTTGGTGGTCAATTGAAAGCTCAAGTTCCTCCCCAAGAGGTCAATCAATGGTGCAACCACATGAGCTTAGTAGTGGATGAATTGTTAGTAAAGACTTGCCAATCTATTAAATGCCCATACTTATATAGCATCCTTTGGAGTAGGCCAATCAATAATGGCCTTTATTTTCTCCTCTTTCATCTTGATCCCCTCCAATGAGATCCTCTGACCCAAGAAGGTAACTTCCTTTTGCCAAAAGGCACACTTTGACTTCTTGTAGTAAAATTCCACTAATATAGTCGTCTTAGGACTTCTTGCATATGATTTGCATGTTCTACCTTTGTTTTGCTGTAGATTAAAACATCATCCAAGAACACCACCACGTACCAATCCATAAGAACATCCAACACCCAATACATCTAATCCATGAAGATTATTGGAGCATTAGTGAGCCCAAAAGGCAAAACTCTCCACTCACAATGTCCATCCCTTGTACAAAAGGTAGTCTTTTGCACATCTTCTCCATCAATGAGAATTTGCCAAAAGCCACTTTGGAGATCCAACTTGGAGAAGTATCATGCTCCACTCAATTGATTGAGCAAGTCATCAATTCAAGGCAAGACATATTCATTCTTCATTGTTTGTTTATTAAGGTCATGATAATCAATACAAAAGCAAAATCCTCCATACTTCTTTGGAACAAATAGTACCGGTGCTCCCCAAGGAGATATTCTATCTCAAATGAAATCCTTCTCCAACAACTCCTTCAATGTTGTTTGAAGCTCATCTAAATCCTTTGGTGGGAGCTAATAGATTGGTCTACTCATTGGAGTACATCTTGGCAATAAAACTCAACCTTGAAGTGCATATCACGATTGGAAGATAATCCTTTTGACAGATCATCCAAAAACACTATGAGAAATCCTAGACTATTTGATAAACCATTGCTTGATGAGGCCTTTAGTCCTCCTTAGATCCTCCTTGCACAATTGACTTGATCCACACTGCAAAACAATACTTATCTTCCTCCAAAGCTTGCTCTATGGTTGCTTTATTGACAAATTTCCCATCTTGGGACTTATCTTCCTTCAAAGCTTGCTCTATGGCTACTTTCTTGACAAAATTCCCATCTGAGGACTCACTATTATGAGATGTCTTACTCAAAGATGCTAAACAACTTAATCAAAATTTTCTACCTTGGTGTTGCACTTGAGTTTATCATTGGTTCCAATCAAATTGAACCTTATGATATTCAAGCCAAGGTAGACCTAAAATGACATCATAGTGTAGAGGTGTCACTAAAAACCGTATGCACTCCAAATACTCCTTCCCAACCTTGAATGTAACAAGGAAGATGTGAGGTACGAAATGCAAAACCCTTTCTACCATCCGCCATCATTAATCTACTTTCAATTATTGGTTTGATAAGAAGACTTAATTCCTTTGCTAATTGAATGGACATGTAATTCTTATAATGTCTAGAATCAACCAAAATCCTACAACCATGATTAGACATCAAACCTTGCAAGTGAAGCAAACTTGCATAGGTTGAGCCTTCAATCCCATTGGAACTAATCAAGTTTCTAGTACATGGCTTCAAATCTCCTATTGGGATTCCTTGTTTCCTTTATCATCTCACTCCACAAACTCCATTTGGGTGATTTGTTGAGATCACCCCATTCTTGAGTGTGCATTCAACAATGCAATGTTCAATTTGGTGATAATAAAAGCAACCACTATTTTTTTGCAATCTTTCCCAATCTGTTATGCCAAGTGGTCTCCATTAGATGGCATCAATCTCCATTGTTACTGGCTCCTCCACCCGTGTGTAATGTGTTGGTAGTTTTTTGAAGGTTGAGGTCAGGACCAAGTTGTCATAATCAAGGAGTCAAAGCACTCAATCAACTACATGGTTTCCTCCAAGTGCTTTGGCTCTTGCATAGTCACTTCCAATTTTTTTGTGACTTCAAGCCCTTCACAAATCAATCTAGAGCTTCACCATCCAATATATATATGGAATTTGTTTTGGAATTTTGTGATATAGCTTCTTATAGAACCAGTCTGCTTCAACTCTACCAACTTATATCGTGTGCCTTGTGTGACATTTATCATTTGGAATCATCCACTTATTGCACCCTTGAATTCTTCCCATGTCAAGATTGTGCAACAAATTGCCTTTCAACTTGCTCCACTTAAAACCACCACCATAGTTTTGCTGCTCCATCCAATTGGCTTGAAGCTAAGAGAATCTATTTCTATTCATCTTGAAGATTTGTTGCTTCAAAATAATGTTTATATTCAAACAAAAAGTTATTCACTATGCCCAAGAGATTCTTGATTTCAAATACTATAATGGTCTGAGGATAACAAAGAAATAAAATAAAAGAAAATACAGGTTTCATACTCAAACTCCGGTGCCCCAAAGGAGCACCTTCTCTTTATTATATAGCCAAAGAGGATCTCCTCCAAGGAAGCTCCACCATATGATTAGGTACACAAATAGGTGATATGTCAATGAGCTCCACTCTTAGATTACTTGCTTGGATGGGTGGCATGTTGGTCCAGGTCCACTCTGGTTGGTCAAACAAGCATTGACATAAGGAATTTTTTGGGGAATCTTCTTGTAGGAATCTTAGAAGCACGTGGGTGAGTTACCATTGGAAAGCTCTTGGCAAGAAAAACCAGGGGGGAGGGAAGGATAATTTACTATCCAATGAGGGGGAGGTTGCACATTTTCAAGGCCTAATTCATCCATTTAGGCCTCCAAAATTGCTTCTAAAGTTTTTAAGCCTATTTTGATTTCTGCCCTATTAGTAGAAGTGCTCTTTTGGTGAAACCTTTACTTGATCTACTTAGTCCATTATGTTAACCATCCTTGCAGTTGTCACCAACCCAAATTCAACCTTTAGATCATATGCCTAGCTATTGATTCTAAAGTCTTCAAGTATGTTTTGGTTTTTGGCCTATTAGTAAAAGTACTCTTTTGGTGATACTTCTATCTGATCTACTTAG
Source organism: Lunularia cruciata (assembly GCA_948567375.1). Classification (NCBI taxonomy): domain Eukaryota; kingdom Viridiplantae; phylum Streptophyta; class Marchantiopsida; order Lunulariales; family Lunulariaceae; genus Lunularia; species Lunularia cruciata. Next base: position 82,626,630 of record OX419755.1, on the reverse strand, counting down.
TTTTTCATGTATAACATCCTTCTAGATGTTACCAAACCAAATTTCATCTCTAGATTATATGTCTAGCTATTTGTATTACAAAAACCTTGGGTTTTGGAAATCAGATTTACTCTTCTCCTTCTCAAAATGATGCTCTCTCTACGTGCTCTTGTCATTAATGATCTTGTTCTTCCAACAATCAAGTAAGGTGCTCAATTTTTTGCCGCATAGAAATGATAACTTTGGGCATTGCCACCATGGCTACCACTCTATCAAGATACCAACAATTTATCTAATTTAACATATAGATGCAACATGTCCACTATTCTCCATAAGTTACAATCAAAAGTACCAAAGGTTCATTGGACAAGGTGATCCCATTCAAGAAATTCTGCCCAAAGTGTGAGATGATGAAAAGTGTGAAATGATGCTTGAATAGTACATGGACACAAAACTCTCAATAGTTGGCAGAAATAGATTTTTTGGTCCATAAATTCTATCACTCCCATTCTTACTCTAATACCAATGTAAAAGATTGAGGAGAGAAATAGGAGAATGGAAGATTAAAGTGAAGATCACATTGGGAATTTTGAATGAATTAAACTCCAAATGCATAGCATGAGCTTGGTCTTTGGTATATAAAGGGATCATACAAGGCTCTTGTGAAGCTTCTCAAGAAGTTTCCTAAAGTCACCTTCTTGGAATATAAGCCAAGTTAACCGAGAAGTTTCTCAAGAAGCTTCCTTCTTTAAGCCGCTTACTTGGCATGCAAGTGTAATACCAAAAGCTAGCCATATGATCTAGATGTGAAATTTGGCTTGGTAACATCTAGAATGATGTTATACATGATGGAAAAAATTAGATCAGATAGAAGTATCACCAAAAGAGTACTTCTACTAATAGGGCAAAAACTGAAATAGACTTGAAAACCTTAGAACCAATAGCTAGACATATGCTTTAAAGGTGAGAATTGGTTTGGTAACATCTAAAAGGATGTTACACATGATGGATTAAATAGATCAGAAAGAGGTATCACCAAAAAGAGACTTTTGCTAATAAAGTAAGAACCGAAATATGCCTGAAATCTTTGAAGGCAATTTTGAAGGCCTAAATGGATGAATTAGACCTAAAAAATGTGGAGATCCCCCCCTCCCAAATAAAGGAAATTTTGGCCTTCCCTCCCTCTGAATTGTCTCATTGAGAGCTTTCCAATAATACCTCATGCAATGTGATTTTGAGATTCCTACAAGAAGATTCCCTAAGAGATTCCCTTTGATCAAAGCTTGTTTGACCAACCAGATACGAACAAGACCGACATGTCACCCATCCAAGTAAGTAATCCAAGGATGGAGCTTGTTGACTTGTCACCTATCTATGTTTCTAATCCTAGGGTGGGACTTCCTTGGAGGAGATCCTCTTTGTCTATATAATAAAGAGAAGGTGCTCCTTTGGGGCATTAGAGATTTGAGTGTGAAATTGTGTATTGCTCTTTAGATCTCCTATCCTCAGAGTAGTACAGTAAGCTACAAGTCTACAACCTCCCTCTTGAAAAGCATGTGAGCTTGGGAAACTCATGAGTATGGGTAAAGTGGCTCTAAGCTACTCAACAAGGTTCACCACTATTGTAGATGACCTATCAACCACTATCATTATTTAAGACTAACGCCCAACATCCAAAATATCATCAACAATAAGGTGGGTTAGCTGCTAAATCCTTTCATATGCACATCATAAAACCTCTCTAGGTATGAGGTTTGTCCACCAAAGACAAAGACAATGGGCCCACGATCCAACTCTAGCTCCATCTAACAACACAATGGATCCCATCCAAGAATGGACCTAATGTGTACTTGTGTAATCTTCCGAGAATAGGAGACTTGAAGAGAAACATAAAAGAAGAAACACACAATTTCACACTCAACATCTGATGCCCCAAAGGAGCACCTTGATTGTATTATATAGCAAAGGGGACTTCTCCAAAGGAAGGTCCAAAATTACATGGATTGGTGACCTATAAGCAAGCTCTACCCTTAGATTGGATGCATGCATGGGTGACATGTCAATTCTGATCCTATTTGGTTGGTCAAACCACCTTTGACTAGAGGGAATCTTGAAGGAATCTTCATGTAGGATCTCCAAATTGAATGGGTGAGGTATTGTTAGAAAGTTCTTGACAAGACAAACCTAGGGGGAGGGAAGGGTAGCTTTTCCTTTGTTGGGAGGGGGATGATAATACATATTTGAGGCCTAATTCATCCATTTAGGCCTCCAAAATTGGCTCTAAAGTTTCCAAGCTATTTTTGGCTCCTGCTTTATTAGTAAAAGTCTTCTTTTGGTGACACCTCTATTTGATCTACCTAGCTTATCATGCATAAAATCCTCCCAGATGTTACCAAGCAAATTTCCACCTCTAGATAATCTGTCTAGCTTTTGGTATTACAAATTCAAGCTATTTTTGGCTCTTACCCTATTAGTAGAAATGCTCTTTTGGTGACACCTCTATTTGATCTACCTAGACCATCATATGTAATATCCTTCCAAATGTTACCAAGCCAATTTTCAACTCTAGATGATATGTCTAGCTATTGGTATTATAACTTGCCATCACCCATGTGCAAGAATCATCCATCAAAGGGACGTTGTCCAAAATGTAGGATGGAAAAACGTTCTTCATGAACTTGAAGTTGTCAAAGTATATGGAACATCTTCCAAAACACAACCAAATGGGGATCCTATAGACCTTGACCTAGGTCAGCACAGGTATGTCCCTAACATGGCCATCCAAACATCATAAAATGAATAGGACCATGTCTTTGCAAATCCAACACTCCCATCAAGAAAATGTCTATTGGTAGAGTCTTCCAGTAACCCTTGACTATTGATAATAGTAAGAACTTAGGATACCAATAGGCAAAGTGTACTAAATGATGTAGAGAGATTCACCTAGCAGTCTCATCTCTCTCCACATACAAGTACCACTCAACCCATATACTTGCCTATAGTATTGTAGCTACTCTAGTACTAATCTCACTAAACAACTCCAAAAGACATAGTCCTTATGTTGGATACTACCAAGCAATAAGTGTGGTATCCAAAGGTGACAAGGCAATAAACTCCAAAGGCTCATCCTCATACTAGTCTCCTAGTGGTACAAAGGCTCCACTCCAAGCTTGTTGCACCAACTAATTCATATGGTACTACAATACCTCCTTAGAACTCCACAATAGAACATCCAAGGTGGATAGTACAATCCCACTCGTACATCCAAATCCAAGTGATCTCCTTTGGTATTGGGATATCCTCCACATGAGCATTCTCCTCCGATAAGTCATCATGCTAAGTAAACAAAACCACTAAAAGTTGAAGTTGATCCCATGGTCCTTGACTATAGTGAGCCAAGACTACCACTACTAAATAAAGCACACCAGTAGGCAACATACTCTTCCCTCACTTGAATATCAACTTGACCTATAAGAAGTTGTCTCTTCCCAATTGTCAATACCAAAACCCATGGGGTATAATATTGCTCTACCAACTAACACATCATCTGACTTTGCTTTTGTCACAATGGCAAAAGCTCTAACCATAGAGCTATCAATTAGATGAACAAGTTAAATTTGGACAATGAGCTCTCCACATATGATATTGTGTTGAATCCACTAGAGATGTTTGGATTTGAAATGGACACATTTCCACATTGTTCTTCCATAGCTCAAGATTGACAATTGTAGCCTTCTCCAACATAAGGGGTGGTGCACCAAAGTCTAATAAGATCCTTTATGGTGTATAAAATTTCCTTGAAGGTCCCACTAAATGGAAAATCCCACTTTGGTAATCCAACATGACAACTCCAAGTGTGAACTAAGCTTGCTCAAAGGTAGTTCTAGTTGGTAACTCCTCTAACCTAGTTATTGCTACCAGCCATAAACCATTGGTAACTAAAAGGAGTCCCACACTCCTCAATCAAGTCAGTTCCACTATCAACCACCTCTACTCTAGAAGTAGAAACTACATCATCCCTACTCTCACAAAGTGTGGCAACCAACTAGTACACTAAAGCTTGGTCATCTCCCACTATAAACATGTCATTGGCTTAGAATAAAGAGAAGTGCATAATCAATTGAGCCATCCCCAACATTGTGCTAAACTCAATTTGTGGAGAAGCAAATAGCTGACTAGTATCTAGTCTATTGTGCACTCCATCATCACCTACCAAACCTGCACTAGGATATCTAGGAGCAATGTATGTTGTCAACAGTGTCTTAGAAAGTGTGAAAGATTGGAGAACTCTAACCTCTCTACCATCCTCTCTTCTCTATGGGTCCAACTCCACTAATGTTGCTTTGGGCTTTGGAGCATGTCTTCCACTCCTAGCCATTATGGCATATGCATCTACTTGTGCTTCTCTATACATAACGTCCAAGACATATCTATCACTAACACAAGAGGTGGAAGCCTCAACACCTAAATCTAATCTCCTTTGAGTTGTGGCCATACTAGCCAATCTCTGATCCAATTGCTCAATCCAAGTAGCCTTGGCTATATCAAAAGCTAGGGCAAGTATTATATCCCTACCAAGTGTGGGTCCTCTACCACCACCTTTACCACCTCATCCTCCATGACATGAAGCTTCTCTACCACCTTCCATAGTAGTCCTTACCACTTCATAATTGTGGGTGGAGGTCAAAGCATTGCTCATTAGTGTGACAAAAATTGTGGCAATGGTCACAATGTTTCCATGTTGGCTATGATATACTAGAAGTATCATGTCAATTGCTCCAAGTACACTCTCTCTTGTGGTGAAGTCCACCATAAGTCCAACAAGCAACAGCACCACTAATTGGTTGTTGGTAACCCAAAAATGAAGGTAAGGGTCTAGTTGCACTAGGCTCTCTATTTGCTCTATAAGATTTGAGCTATCTGCTTTGCACTTGGAAGCCAACATGGTGTGATGCACTCTAGAAGAAGTAATAATTGTAGATAAGATCTCTTTACCAAATCCAATGTCACCACTCTCTCTTCCACCATGTTGAGCTCAATGTGCTTAGCCAAAGTAAAGGCCCTAGAAAAAGTAGGTGAGGTACCTTATATGTACTCCAAGGATAGGAGAACTCTCCCAAAGAGATACAAGAGAAAACACATAAACTTCACACTCAATACTCCAATGTCCCAAAGAAGCACCTTCTCTTTATTATATAGCAAAGAGGATCCCTTCAAAGGAAGCTCCATCCTTGGATCAGATGCATAGATTGGTGACATGTCGGCAAGATCCACCTTTAGATTAGTTGCCTAGATGGGTGACATGTTGGTCCTTGTCCTATCTAATTAGTCAAATAGGTTTGACAAGAGAGAATCTTTAGAGAATCTTCCTATATGAATCTCAAAATTACATGCATGATGTACCATTGGAGAGCTCTCAATGAGATAAAGCTCTCAAACAGTGGGGAGGAGAAGGCAAGCCTTTTTCCCCAAAGAATATGAATTTTTCTATTTTTGAGGTCTAATTCATCCATTTAAGCCTCCAAAATTGGCCAAAATTGGCTCTAAAGTTTTAAGGCTATTTTTTACTTCTGCCCTATTATTAGAAGTACTCTTTTCATGAAACTCTATCTAATCTACCTAGCCACCATACATAGGGGTCTGGATTATTAAAGTCTCTAGTGTATAGATAATAAAATATGTACAATATTTATTATGGTCGAGAGTGATTGGATAACGCCTTTCATAAAAGGTTCTAGAAAATGGCTTGGTAACATCTTTCTAGATGTTACCAAGCCAATTTTCACCTCTAGATAATATATCTAGCTATTGGTATTACACTATAGCAATGTAACATCATATACTACTCTATGTTGCAACTCTTTGTCTAGGATCCTATACCAAAATTGGACTGCTTGGGCCTCAATAACTCCATCAGTGAAATTAATCATTTGTCTCATGCATGTATGCCTTGCATAGGCTTTAGCTTTCCATTGGAACTCATGCAAGCTCTTCAACTTGCCAATCCCTTGTAGTTTTGCCTCAAACATTGAAAGAACACCACCATGGGGTTAAACTCCAATATTGCACCATCTCTTGCAATGGTACCTCCACTTGTAGTAGCACCATCTCTAAAGATATATCAATGTTGCTAGAGCTAGAACTAATGGGTATTGTCAATCTACTCTTAGAAACCAAGCTTGAAGTGATGGAGATGTAGTTTGGAGACCAAAACTATCTCCATAGCTCCATCTCCTCCAAGTGAACTCTCTTGAACTCATGGTAATCATCCATTGGTAGATCCTAAAAATGGTAGAACGACCTCTTCTATATCATGAAAGGTGTGACAAAGTTGATTTGCATTTGCTATAAATCACACAAACTATCAAACTCATGGATGAAGTCATCCAATTCAATGGTCCCCACTAGACCAGAGTAGTGCTTGGAGCCTTTGGACAAAAATCTCATCCACGTCCCATAACAATGGTGTGGGTACACTAGGTGCACTTTCAAGTGAATCAACTCCCCTGTCAAACTCTAGACCAAAATCAATCTCCTCTTGTACTAGGACCTAAGATACAAGATGATATCTAGCACCACTCCATATAAACTCATTATGTATTATAGCAAAATCTCCTCTAAAATTCACAGAGAATTCTATTGTGTGATGTACCCCAAATTGCAATTGTAACCACCAAGTATCACCATCAAGAACCACCCACTAATGTATCTCTAGATATTACAACTACACTAGGGGGAAAGGAAAAATATAACCTGCCATCATAACATGCACTCTCATGGTCTATAGGCCATCACTTCCTACCTCGTCAAAAAGAAACATAAATAGAATGATTATTCATCACTCTAGCCTTAGTACCAAGAGCACACTAGAACACCAACGCTTTAAATATCAAGGTACCTCACACAAATGTGGGCAAAAATAGAAAGCAAAGAATAAAAGGGGTCTAATCACAAGAAATAAAAATGACAACTCTCTATTTCATAAGTCAAAATTGGACTAACTTTGCTACCATTTGGCATTTGACATAATAGGAGTGTTTATCTACTCCTACGCTTCCAAATTGCCAAGGATGGGAGCAAATTGGCTCTCATAGCCAAAGCTATATGTATCAAGCTACTAGTCATGAGTACAATATTTGAGGATGGATCATTTGGCTAGGGCACCAATCTAGGAACTAGAGACCTTGGGTTCAAATCTATTGCACATAATCTTGAAGAGTGTGCAAATTTTGCAAACAAATACCAAAAACTCAACTAAATTGGCTATCCCTTTTAGGCCTTTGTAGCCTCTCTAGACCACATCCCCTATGCCTCAAAGCCTCTAAATGAACACCAAAATTTAGCAAATGAGGTATTTCTTCTTACCAATTCAAACCCTCGTCAAATCTGGCCAACCTTAGTTAACTTGAGCACTATCTAGGGCAATTTGGGCAACCTCCAACTTTAGATAAACTCTACCAACTTGACCTCCAAATCTAAATAAATTTTTCCAATTTGACACACCTCTTCTAGAGTTGGCTGACTGCTAAATCTTTTAGTATCAACCAACTTGGGCCAAATTGAGAGAATAGAGATCTTCAAACCCCTAATATGAGGGGATGGTTCTCAAATTCACCTCTAATTTTGCACTTTGGGCTCAATTTGTAGCAAATCAACCTTGATTTCACCTCCTTGGGCTCAAATTAAAAACCAAAATTGACTCAAATTGACACTAAAATCTCAAATTGATTCAATACTCAAAAATTTGTGCAGCACTTTTGCACACCATCTGCCCCATTGTCAAGTGTGCAACAACTCTAGCAAGGATTCCATCATGATTCACACAACTAAAAATTAATTTTGAGTAATAAAAATTGTAGTTACTAACAATCCCACCAAGCTTGGAGATACCACCAATGCACTTGGTTTCTATACCCAATTTCCTCTTGATGCTCACTTCTTTGATGAAATCAATTCATACTCAACTCAAATTAGAAATCAATTCTTAACACAATGATCTACCAACAACATGCACTAATTATAGTCAAGCCACACCTACTCTAGCTAAGAGACTCCAAGTGACACTAATTTGCCTTTTTCTACCATAGCTAGGAGCTTGAAGGCTCAACATCAAAGAAGTGAGCTCTTTGGAGCTACACTTTGAAGGTATACCTCTTTGCTCAACTTGGATCTCTAGCCCTAATGGCATTATTGATGGCACATCTGGTGGTAGCAAGCAATGCCAGTGACAATGGATCCACCGATGTGATCAATAGCCATAACAAAATATCTAACCACTGTTAAGTAGTTTGCTCAAAGATAACTTGTATTGCCAAGACTATCACTCCAATTTCCAAGAACACTAGCTTTGACATTGGAAATGTCATGGTAGACTAAACAAGGAAGGAACATTACTTGGGAGGCCATCATGGAGGAGTACTAAAAGGAAATGGTCTTTGGCTAGGGGCCCTACACAGAAAATTGAAGAAAGAGAAGGAAGAACAAGCATTAGATTAACCTAGGATGTTAGAGGAGGTAACTACTAAAGTTCAAGTCTTATACAACAGCCAGTAGAAAGCAAACACAACTACAAAGATGATGAAGACTTTGGAGGATCTTTGAAATAAGCTTGTCAACATTGTCTAAGAGGCCACTTAGTGAAGGATGACCAAGACCAAGTTATATGAGGTAAATTTGCAAATGCAAACCTTGTGCAGGAAGTCAATTGAAGATAAAGGAATAGAGTGCTTAGTCTTGGATCTTAAAGAGCATATTCATAAGAAAATTTAGTGAATTATGTAATACTTTAGGATTAAAAATAGCAAGTTATGACAAGAAGATTGAACTTCTTTGTGAGAAAGTTAGATGAAAAGCAAGTTCCTTGCAATAGGACTCTTTGCAATTGAGTTCTTTATGGTTAGGGCTCTTTGTACTAGGAACTTTTGGAGTAGTTATAGTAACCCAAAGAAGACAAGAATGAAGTAATTTTGAAGTAGAATTAGCATCTTCAAAAGATAGGTGAAAAATGATTGTAAGTAAAAGATAAAGAGGATATGGAGATAAAAGATGCATAGTGGATTTAAGATAATTGCAATTTTGATAGATCTATGTGTATATCATATTGGTTAGATTTCTTAGCTCACAAATGGCTTTTTGCTACTTATGGTTGAGTGCAAATATTTATTTAGTAAGACAAATAAATTGATAGAGCTTTTTGCTCTACATTGCTTTGCTTAATTCTAAATTTTATGATGGTTCTTTGCTAAGTAGATGTGTGAGAATCTTTCTAGGTTGATTTTATGATAGGTCTTTGTCGAGTAGACCAGTCTAGGTCTTTTTGCTCTACATTGCTTTGCTTAATTCCAAATTTTATGATGGGTCTTTGCTAAGTAGATGTGTAAGAATCTTTCTAGGTTGTGAGATTTAGTACCTTGTTTGTTGAGAGCCCTAATATTTTCCAATGTTTGAATATGAAAAACACTTTAATCTTTTGCTTTGTCATAAGGATCCACAGATCTCTCAAATAATATTCAAGATATGAAGCAAAGTATAATGTTTCCAACTTCAAAAGCTACAACTAAGGTCCCCACACATATTATTGATTGTATATAATATAATAAACCTCCAATCTTGATGAACCATAGAGTTGAAGCTCACACTATGATGCTTTCCATAATTCTTGCAAACATGTAACTTATAGAATTTTATATTCTTTAAGACTTTGTATTTGCATATTTCCAATAACCCTCTTTCACTCATGTGACTTAAACAAGCATGCCACAATTGAGTAGCACTTGAAGTGTTGTCTTCCTGAGAAGATATGCTAGTTGCTCCTCCGGTAACAATATCTCCTAAAAGCTCATACAAGTTTTTAATTCTTTAACTCTTCATTAGATTTTCCTTGGTAATCTTCAAGACTCTTGCTTTTATTGATCACTCATAGCCTAGTGTTCTTGTGGTGATCCATCCTTGCCTTATTAGAGTGGACTTATTTTTTTGGTTTAGTTTGTTAGGATAATATGAGGTAGTGTTGTAGTTAGGAAACAAAAACAAATAGATGTTTGTTGAACCACAAGATGAGTTCATAAAACTTCCATGATGTAGAACAAAATTAAGGCATCCTTCTTTTATAGGGTACCCTACAAAGACAAATATTCTTGTAAATGAGAACCTTGGAGTTGTAAGATCTATCTTCATGCCCATGACCACATTGCTAGAGTTAGAGGATGTTGCCATTACAAACTTGGTTGTAACTTTGTCACTTCATACCTTTTTCAGGTTGCCACTTTGTAATATCACAACTTGGCCTTCAAAATAACAAGCCAATTTTTACATATAATGAACTTATAACATCATATGAGCTTGCACTACCAACTCTTAAGAATGATGGAATCGCATGCAATAGACACAACTACACCGCCAAAAAACAGAAATGTGGACTATTTGAATTGACTAAAATGCCTTCATGCCAAAAGTGTGACCCTTCACCAACCACTATGACCACCAGATGACAAAATGGTTTTCTTTGACTTTAAATTGCAAAGTTTTGTTGTAAGGAAAAACCTTTTGCATTTTCACTAGTCACTCTTTCTTGATAATTTTTCACTTTTTACTTTCTTGACACTTTGTCCTTACAAGAGCTTGTTCTTCCAATGTTGTAACCTTGAGAGTTTTTGGGAGGAGTTTTTGGGTAATTTAGATACCTATGTTATCTATAACCAAGCATAGTCATAGCCCATGAGATCATCAGCAAAACCACAAAAATTTCAGAGTAGGGACTCCATATCAAAGCCAAATATAATAAAAGTAGACAACTAGAATTCTTGCTAAGGAACTAAGCATCCAACATTTCCATGTTAGAGGAAATTTGGGACAATGATGACACAAATAGTAAATTCTTGAGAGGTAATCCTACCCTCTAGACAGAAGATCATTGGCAATGGGTCCTTGGAGCTACAACATCTCCATTTGCCCAGATTTATAGATATCTCCCATGGTTGTCCTGGTCAAAAACTCAAGACCAAGATAGATGACTTGTTTTAAGAAGTGAAATGAATAATGGCTATAGAGTGGACTTCCTCAAAGTTCCCATGCACCCATTCATCACCAAAATATCATGAAGTTGTTTGAATCCAAACAAAAAACTTATATCAACTTAAACCAAGCTATTTTCTTTCAACTCCATCATAAGAGAAAACCAATAAATTGGGCACAAAATTTTAGTGAATGAGTGAATGAATTAGTAAAAGAGTTGAGATATCAATGAGGTGTTACCCTTCTACATATGCATGAACCTTTTGACAAAGGAGGAAAAAGTGAAATACCTCACTTGTAACAATATGGAGTTTAATGATGAAGTTAGTAGGTCTAACAAAGTAGAAAATAAGACAAATCAGCCTAGAATATTCCAAAAGTATCTAGGAAGCTTCTTAGAAAGCTTCTTGGCTAGCTTAGCTTGCACTCCAAGTACGTAGCTTCTAGAAGCTTCCAAAAAGCTTAGCTTTCATGTCACATAAGCAACTTTTAGAAGGAAGTTTCTTGAGAAGCTTCCCAATTAACTTGGCTTGCACTCCAAGGAAGCGGTTCAAGGAAGCTTCTCAAGAAACTTCTCAAGAGCCTTGTATGATCCCTATAAATACAAGAGCTGATGCTCATGCTAGGCATTTAGAGTTTTTCCTCATTCAAGTGTCCCAATGTGAGCTTCCATTCTCTTATTTTTCTCCTTGGTCTCTATCTTTTACATCTGTATTAGAGTAAGAATGGGATGGATGGAATTTCTAGACCACCAAATCCACTTCCACCAAACCATTGGGATTTTTTTGTCCAAGTACTACCCAAGAATCATTTCACACAATTCATCACTTCACGCTTTGGATAAGATTTTTGCATATGATCACCATATATGAGGAACCCTTGGTGTTTCCGGTTGTAACATATGGAGAATGGTGGATGTGCTGCTTCTATTTGTTAATAAATTAGATAGATTAGGATGGCGTGATAGAATAGCAACCATGGTGGCAATGCTCAAAGTTATTATTGTTATGTAACAACAAATCGAGCACCTTACTTGATTGTTGGATAAATGAGATCATCAAGGACAAGAGCACATAGAGAGGATACAAGTTCAAGAAGGAGAAGATTAAATCCAATTCCCTAAACCCAAGGTATTTGAAAGCAAGAATCTCTTGAGTGCAGTGGGGAATTTTTTGTTTGATTATAAATGTTAATTTGAAGCTATCAATCTTCAAGATGAGTAGAAATAAATTCTCTTGGCTTCTAGCCAAGTGGATGGAGTAGCAAAGCTATGATGGATATTTTGAGTGGAGTGAGCTGAACAACAAACTATTGCACCAATCTTGACGTGGGTAGAATTCAAGAGTGCAATAATTAGTCGATTCCAAACTATAAATGCCACACAAGCTCCATGAGATAGGTTGGCAGAGTTGAACCAGATTGGCTATGTAAGAAGTTACGTCACGCAAAACACCATCATGCAAATTCTAGAGATATTGGAAGGTGAAGCTCTAGATCAATTTGTGAGGGGCTTGAAGTCAAGAACCAAATTAGAGGTAACCATGCGAGAGCCACAACACTTGGAGGAAGCCATGCGGTTGGCCAAACGTTTTGATTCATTGGTTGTAACAACTTGGTCTTGATCTCAACCTCCAAAGAACCTACCAATACACTACACGTGGGTGGAGGAACCGGCACCAATGGAGATGGATGCCATTCAACAGAGACCACTTGGCATTGCAGATAGAGAAAAATTATGACAAAATGGTGGTTATTTTTATTGTCACCAATTAGGACATCATATTGTTGAATGTTCATTCAAGAATAAGTGACCTCAAAAAGTCGCCTAGATGGAGTTTGTGGAGCAGAACGATCAAGGAAACAAGGAATCCTAGTAGGAAATTTTGAGCTGCCTACAAGAAGCTTGATTAGTTCCAATGGGATTAAAGGCTTGACCTATGCAAGTTTGCTTCACTTGCGAGGTACAATATCTAATCAGGGTTGTAGGATTGCATGTCTATGTAAGTAGCAAAGGAATTGGGTATTCATATGAAACCAATAATTGGAAGTGGATTGATGATAGTAGATGGTAGAAAGGGTTCTACATTTCATACCTCGCATCTTGTTGCCTTCAAGATTGGGAAAGAGTATCTGGATTGTATGAGGTTTGTAATGGCACCTCTACACTATGATGTCATTCTAGGACTAACTTGGCTTGAATGTCATAAGGTTCAATTTGATTGGACCCAACAACAAATTCAAGTACAACACCAAGGTAGAAATTTTGGATTAGGTTGTTTGGCACCTCTAAGTAAGACACCTAAAAATAATCAATCCCAAGATGGGAAGTTTGTGGAGAAAGTAGCCATAGAGCAAGCCTTGAAGAGAGATGAGTCCCAAGATGGGAAGTTTTCCAAGAAGGCAGCCATGGAGTAGGCTTTGAAGAGAGATGAGTCCCTAGATGGGAAGTTGGTTAGTGAAGTAGCCATTGAGCAAGCTTTGGAGGAAGATAAGTCTATTTTGTAGTATGGATCAAGCCGATTGTGCAAGGACAATCTTAGGAGGGCCAAGAGCCTCATCAATCAATGGTTGATCATATAGTTCAAGAGTTTGTGGACGTGTTTTTGGATGATTTTCCAAAGGGATTACCCTCTGATTGTGGTATGCCCGTCAAGATTGAGTTATTGCCAATAAGTACTCTAGTGAGTAGACCAATCTATTGGCTCTCACCAAAGGAATTAGAGGATTTATGAAAAAAAATTAAGGAGTTGCAAACAACACTTATGGAATTGTTGGAGAGGACTTCATATGATATAGTACCTCTTCTTGGGGAACACTGGTACTATCATTCCAAAGAAGGATGGAGGATTTTGTTTTTGTATTGCTTATCGTGGGCTCAATAAGCAAACAATAAAGAATGCATATCCCTTGCCAATTGATGACTTGCTTGATCAATTGAGTGGAGCACAATACTTCTCCAAGTTGGATCTTTGTAGTGGCTATTGGCAAATCCCCAGTGGTGGGAAGGATGTGCAAAAGACTGCCTTTCACACAAGGTATGGGCATTTTGAGTAAAGAGTTCTACCTTTCAGGCTCACTAGTGCTCCAATAGTCTTCATGGATCAGATGCATCGGGTGTTGGATGGACTATTGGATCAATACGTGGTGGTGTTCTTGGATGAAATCTTAATCTATAGCAAGACAAAAGCAGAACACATGAATCAAGTAAGAGAAGTCTTAAGATAACTACGACAATGGAAATTTTACTACAAGAAGTCAAAGTGTACCTTTTGGCAAAAGGAAGTTACCTTCTTTGGTCACAAGATCTCATAAGAGGGGATCAAGATGGAAGAGGAGAAAATCAAGGTCATTACTGATTGGCCTACTCCAAAGGATGCTATAGAAGTATGGGCATTTAATGGATTGGCCAGTTTTTACCGACAGTTCATCCATTATCACGCTCATGTAACTGCACCATTGACTGACCTCTTGGGGAAGAACTTGGGCTTCCAGTGGACCACCAAGCACAAAGAAGCATTCCAAAACTTGAAACATATGGTGTATTCAAGACCCATTCTCTAACCATATGATCCTCAACTACCTTGTGTCGTTGATTTTGATGCTTCTAACTTTGCAATTGGAGCCATGTTGCAACAAGAATTTGCACATGAACTACATCTCATTGCCTTTGTATCTTGCCAAATAAAAAAATTACTCTGCTCAAGATCTCAAACAACTTGCAATGGTGTATGCCACCAAGGTATGGAGGCATAACCTCTTGGGGAAACAAGTGATCATGTGAACTGATCACAAACTATTGTTGTAGACCTTACACTTGGAACACATGAAGAGTCGACATTATCAATGGGAGGAGCAACTCCAATTGTTTGACATCAAACTTGAGTACAAACCATATTGGTTCCATGTCATCCCTGATGCCCTATCACAATGACCTGATTTAAGTTTCTTCCTCTCATCACGGTAGCAATTATGATAGTGTCAATTGACTCCAAGGTCCAAAATAAGTTTTGGTGAGCTCTACAACAAGATCCCTTCTTCTAGATGGTACATGGTCATCTTATAACATGCGACAAGGGGTATAACACCTTCTCCTTCAAGGAAAGCCTTCTATTCCATGAGGACCGGATCTATGTTCTAGCCAAAGGTGATCTTTGACTTGTGCGCCTTCAAGAAGCCCATGATTTACCATTGTTGGTCGCATGGTTGTAGACAAGACCTTGGATACCCTCCAATGCCAATGGTGGTGGCCCAACATAGCACAAGATGTTTGGGAGTTTGTACGATCATGTGAGAGTTGCCAACACAACAAGGCCAATAACCAAAACCCGAGTGGACTCTTTCAACCACTCCCCATTCCATCTACTAATTGGGAACATGTGAACTTAGATCACATCACCTCCTTGCCCAAGACAAAGCAAGGTCACACAACAATTGTGATGTTTGTGGATAAGCTTAGTAAGCAAATCCATTTGGTGCCAACGGTTGATTTTGTGGATGCTCCAACCTTGGTGCAAATCTACTTTGATAATGGATTCAAGCATCATAGGATGCCATGTGTACTCATCTTTGTCATGATCCTTGCTTCAATAGAAAGTTTTGGCAAGCACTCTTCCAGATACTTGGCACTAAACTTGCTTTGTCCACGACCTATCATCCTCAAACTGATGGACAAACTGAACATGCAAATTGCACCTTGGAAGATATACTTCATGCCTTCATCAACATTCACCATACCAATTGGGATGAATGTCTTATAGCTATGGAATTTTCATACTATAATTCTAAACATGCAAGCACCGGATTCTCTCCTTTCTTTCTCAATTTTTGCCAAGACCTACTTGTCCTAGATTCCCTTCTTGCTCCTCCTCCATTGCATGTCCTTTATACTTCCACCTTTTTGACCACCATCTCCCAATCCCTCCAACAAGCCAAATCTCATCTCCTTGTTGCTCAAAATTAGCAAAAACAATATGTGGATCACCATCATCATGATTTAAGCTTTCAAGTTGGTGATAAGGATATGCTTTCATCCAATAACCTCCCTCTGCCTCTTGATACCCAAGTTTGTAAACTTGCCCTTAATTGGATAGGACCCTTTGATGTCACTCAAATTGTCTCTCTTATTGCTTATCAACTTGCCTTGCCTTGTCATATGAGCATCTATCTTGCCTTTCATATTTCCAAGTTGAAACCCTTTGTTCATGACTCATCTTCTTTTTCCTCTCAAGTCCAGCTTCCCTCTCCTCCTATCCCTTTCAATGATCATGAAGAGTACAAAGTTGATTGTATCCTTGGGCGTCGCCACATTCAATAAGGCCGTCGACAAGATATGGAGTACAAGGTCCTTTGGAAAGGGTATCCCCTTCATGATGCCACATAAGAACCTCTTTTGCATCTCCAAAATGCATGATTGGCCATCCAAGAGTTCAAATCTTCATTGGTGACGAGGACGTCACCAACTAGTGGTGGAGGAATATGTAACAATATGGAGTTTAGTGACAAATTTAGTAGGGCTAACAAAGTAGCAAATAATACAGATTACCATAGAATATTCTAGAAGTATCTAGGAAGCTTCTTGGCTAGCTTAGCTTGCACCCCAAGTAGGTAGCTTCTAGAAGCTTCCAACTAGCTTAGCTTGCATGCCAAGTAAGTGGTTTCTAGAAGGAAGCTTCTTAAGAAGCTTCCCAATTAACTTGGCTTTCACTCCAAGAATGCAGTTCAAGGAAGCTTCTTGAGAAGCTTCTCAAGAGCCTTATATGATCCCTAAAAATACAAGAGCTGAAGCTCATGCTAAGCATTCAGTATTTCAGTATTTATCAGTATTTCCTTCATTCAAGTGTCTCAATGTGAGCTTCCATTCTCCTATTTCTCTCCTCGGTCTCGGTCTTTTACATCACTCAATTCCATTCTCTAGATTACTTCAATACAAGCCCAGACTTAGGCATGAAGTCAAGAAATACCAATTGGCAGATGAGAAGTATGCATGCTCTAGGAAGTTCATACCAATACACAAACCCTAAAACACAATGAATACTTAAAAGAAGACAATAGTTGTAGGCCCCAAGACAATAGTTAAGGCCTCTCAAAAGCAAAAACTAACCACCTACATGATAGTTGTATCTTTAGAAGAAAGTGGAAGTAAAGGAGAAAGTAGGGAAAGTGGTCTGCTCATCACCATCAACTATACTACTACTAATCAACTTCTTGAGCAATTGGAACAAATAGTAGTTGAGCACATATAGTGTATAAAGATGAATGATCTCAAGATGAAAATTCATGCATTGGAGAGGAAGGTCTATACAAATGACAAACTCAAGGCATTTTTTATCAAGTTGCAAGCCCATACCACATCTAAGTTCTAGGAGACATACCAATTTTGAATAAGAAATTGGTGGCTACAAGAAGGAGCTTGTAGAGCTTATCCAACTTTGTAAAGGCAAGAGGAGTTCATAAGAGGCACAATCTGACCTTATAAAAACTGAGTAGTGACCTCATATAAATGATAATCAATTGATACAATATAATACAAACATCTATCAACTTAGTGAAGAATGACTATGACACATCTTGTAGTTAGGATAGGATAGATCTCATGTTTGTGAGTAAAGGCACTTTGTTCCTATACATACCTCATGGAACTTATTTAGGACATAATCTTGTGTAGACATCTACAAGAAAAAATAGTAGTAAAGACAAGATGTCAAGGTGGTGATGTGAGATGCACCTAATTAAGATTAGATTAAGGTAAGATAAGATATGATTAGTGAGGCATAGGTGTAATAAGAAGATCTTCAAGAAATTGTAGCCATGGGATCTCTTTAACGGCTAGGTAGGACATGTATAAAAGGCTTGAACTAATGTTAATAGGGTTCATTTGGTGCATCCTTCCTTTGAAATTAGATAAAGTTTATACCATCAAGACAATTGAGTCAATTTATGTGTATTTGTCTACACATTGTATGAATGATTACATGCTTGATTGAGTAGAAGTAAGGAATCTTGATGTAGGAGCAAAAGCACTTGATTGAGAGGAATCATTTGTGTAGAACTAGATTATTCATCTCTAGGAGCTGTACAAAGGTCAAAGATGATATAGTGATAGTTTGCCAAACACATGGAGTATTGTAAAGCAACACAAGACTAAGAGATAAAGTAGTATGATCCATTTAGAACTCTTGTTTAGTTGTGCCTTTTGGGAAGGATAGAATACTACTTCATTGTAGTAGTCATCAGGATGTTTGGACTCTTGGAGGTTCCAACTACCTCTTTGTACATGCATTTTAAGATATTGCTTGTAGGACATTGTCATACTACTGATCTTGTACAATCACAAACTTTGTGATGTGAACAAGGATCTCAATACATATGACTATCTCAACAATATGAATCTAGAATCCAATTGCACAAGAGGAAGGCATGGAAATTTTTAGTCAAAGTGACCTTCATTACAAATGAAGTATCACGTTTAGGAACCATTTAGAGTAGATTTTTTAGTGAGCATGATTAGTCTTGATTTATCTTTTCATAGTGCACCAAGTGTGATGAAATTACTCTTTTTTGGGAGTGACTTTGCCCAAAAGGTTGAATATGAAACAACAGATGATCATCATTGTGACATTTTATCTTGTTTAGCCATCTCTAACTTTGTATCCCCATGAGACTGACCAATTCTTACCATATTATGACAAATTTGAATGACACTTTGTCATTATAATTCCTAAAGAGATTAGGTTTGTCTTCAACTATAGAGCATGTTTGGCATAAAGAATTTCCATATGATTCTATCAAGTATTTGGATAAACATAGTGCCAATTCTCATCATCTTAAATGGTATATCATTTTTCATGAATATAATCTCACTTGGTATGGATGATAGGTGTAGAACCAATCCTTTTGGAAAGACTTGTGGTATAAACAATTAGATGCAAGAATCCATGCATCTCAAAAGCTATCCCTTCCAATAATTACAACCAAGATATCAATAAATTATTTATCAAAATCAACAACACTTGTTTTCTTAGATTGAACTCTTTCCTTATTTGAATCTTCATTTTTGTTCTTATAGTTTTGTAGTGTCCTAACTTACCTAATTTAATACAATTGACCTTTTCTTTTTTTAATTTATTTATGGATGTACCTATCCTCTATCTTCTATGCTTATTCCTACTTCTCAAAAATAGGAATTCTAAATTATAATGTACTATTGGGTTTTGTCTTAACTTTTTTGATAAGAGAGTTGCAATGAACTCTTTTACTCAATGGTGTCTTTACAATATAGAAAATTAGTGATGACATACTCAAACTCAAAGGAACTCAATGGCAATAAAGATTCATGCATATCTTCTAACCTTGACACAATGTGAATCAACTCACACAAGATTTTATTGAAGATGTTTAGATGATTCAAGATATTGATGCTCTTCTTCAAGCAAATTATACTCATAGCTTTCAAGGTGATTTCCTTTCATTTTTCATCAATGTTATCTTATATATAGGTTTCTTCCATAAAACCTTATACAAACTTTGTTACAAAAATAAATCTTTCATCTTCAACTACAAAATCCCAAACATTATTCTTCCTATTAAATATATTTGCCTCAAAATTTTCATTTGAGACTTTTTCTGCCATTGTATTCCCTCAATCTAAGTTATATTATCAAATTTTAGAACTAAGTACAAATGCACATACAAATAATATATGTAATTGAGTTTAGAAGTCACAAAATGTCAAATTTGAGCATAGAATAGCTTCCAATTTATATGCTTCCCATTTGAAAGTTATGTCCATTGAATTTTCAAAAAGGAAAATCCCCTACCATTCAATATAGTAATACCAATATGAGTTTTGGAGAGAAGCCCAAAAAATTCTTTGCTAACATTAGCACTTTCATTAAATTAATGTTAAATCTGATTTGCATCAAACCACAAGGCAGCAGATATGCAGGAGTATCATCTTTGTAAGTCAATACATATCTAATTTAATATTAGATTAGTGAAGGTACTAGAGTTACTCAAGGTTTTTGTTAGTGTTCAATCCAAAAGTCATGTAGACTTCTTTTGTATTGCATTGTGCTTGATACAAAGTAAAATAAAATAAAATACTTGTATGACTTCCTCAATAGATGTATCTTCTAATTTAAAAGGGAACCACTTACATTTGTGTGGTTTTGACTAGATTATATGTATTCTTTGTATGGGCATTTGTAATTAGGTTTAACAAATGCACCCATACTCTTTCTAAAGGGGGATTAATGATAACAACCCTTGCAACCTATTAGAAATCCATGGGGTTATAAGAAGCCAAAATGCAAAGCACACCAAGAGGACTCATAGTGAATGTAATACAAGACACATACCATTAGTTGCTAAAAAGACTTAAAAGTATCTAAAGCTTGACATGGTTTAGCATCACAACATCATCATCACATCATCACAGCAGTTTCTTAGTTGGTAGCTTATGTAGACCAATATGGGAATTGATTGTCCTAGTTACAATAGATACAAGATTGCTTTAGACCCTTTTATGAAAAGTAAGAATGCTTTTGATTAAGCTAATAATTGGCTTTGTAGAAACAACAAGATCAAGAGGAGTAACAAGGAGGAGAAAGAGTGAGGAATGTAAGAGAAATTCCTCAATGTCCAATTGTAAATTAGGTTATAGGTTACAAGCAAATAATTGATTCTCTTTATTTTTCATTTGATTCTATTAGTACCCAAATGAAGGTTATGGAGAATTTTGTAAAAATATAAGTATATTAGATTTTTTAGGATTCTAAGTTATTACTTTAAGGTAAGAATGATGGGTTAGGTTATTTTATTTCTGATCTCTTGGTTTTCATATCCTTTTTTTGTTCAAAACCATGGAGATGTGACATAGAAGTTATAGAGGTTGATGGCTTTTAGCATTAACAAGAGTTAGTATTTACTTGTGTGAGAAGGATGTGTGTGGGTTGTGATTTTTCAAGTATGAGAAGATATGACATAGCATATTGTGTTTGTAATTTTTTAGCTATGTTTCCTTCCTATATAGGGCTGCTTAGAGTAGCACAAACTACACCATGCCAAATATGTCCTAGAATCTTTACCTTTTTGAGGGAAAAGATATGAAAGAATTATGATTGGACCATTTGGGATGCTCATTTGAGGGAAGAACATATGATTTTCTTGCTCTAGAATTGGGAGTTATGTTCATCTACCATTATTCAAGAGAAAAGGAGTAGGACCAAGATAGCAATTGGAGATCCTTAAGGTAATTCTTATAGTTGGGGAAAGAGCATTAGAGGATAGAGCTAAGACATGACACATGTCTTTCCAAAGTAAAGACCTTGGACACTAAGTTTGGGCTATAGGAGAAGAATTCATTGCAAAGATTATTGACTTCTTTGTAGAGTAGTGCTCCATTTGTATGATTAGAGTGTAGCAACTTACAAAATATCTATTTGATGGTTATATTTTAGTTAATAATGGAATTATTTTGCTCAATTCAACCCACCTACCTGACCATAAACCAAGCAATATTTTTTGTGCAAGTATACTAAGGAGAACATGTGAATTGGGCCTACATGTTCAATTAGCAAGCACGGTCCATGATCAAGGAATATGAGGAAGAAAAAAGAGCCACCTACTTTGCAGCATTTTCAATTTACCTTAACATGGGTTGAATATGCTAAGAGAAGGCAAGTGGAAAAGATTTCCCAATGACTTCTATTTGGAATGGTACTTTTTAAGTTAGCCCAAAGGACCAAGATCAATCAAGGCATATCAAGATGCAAATGCAAAATTTTCCATGTATGGAAAATTTGTAGAGGTGAAGGAATTACTAGTATCTGTGACTCCAGAGAGGTGGCCTTCACAAGCAAAACACCAATGAAAGCACCCAAGAGAGTAAGGAAAAATTCTCAATGAGGCAAATCGTTCTTTGGGTGAAGAAAAAGAAGAAGCAAAAGAATAAGAAGAGAAGGAGCTCACTTTGTAGGAGACAGAGATTGAGCAAAGAGAAGAAGGAGAAGATTATGCAAATTTATCAACACCAAAAGAAGAGACAACAACCAAAGAAGAAGAGATAGTGGTTGAAGAACACAAAGATATTTGGCCCAAAAAACCAATAAGTGTAACCCAAGTAGAGAAAAATATTAAAGTTCAAGGAAGAGACAAATACCAAGTAGATATTGAAAGTGAGGTAAAAGAAGCTTCAACAACACCTTATCATGAAGGAGAAGAAGTATTTATTGAGGTCTTGGCACCTCTATTGTGGATGGAGTGGACTTTGTTATCAGTTATATGGAACTTGCCTTCAGGTTCTTACAAATGATCCTTCTAAATATAGAGAAGCATGACATGATGCTTGATTACACTTTGTTGGTGAAGTGATTACATACCAACAAGTACATAGCAAAGGCAAAGATTGCCAAATGGAAAGAGGACTTATAAAAGGCAAGGAAGCTCTATAAAGAAGAGTGCAAGAAGGAAAATGCACATGTGCAAGAGAAACACAAGTCAAGATATAGAATACCTTGCTGATTGCAAAACAAAATATCTTTGCAAAGATATCTAAAGACTACAAGGAGATTGGTGACTCTTCATATTAAAGACAAATAGAGGCAGCAAGGGTAAGAAACAAGCTATAGAAGGAAGATGTAGACAATGCTAGCATCCAAGGTGATTTGGAGAGTGAAGATTGTGACTCTAGAATTGCAAATAGTCAAGTACAAAATGGAAGTAGCAATTTGAATTGAGCCACTACAGGAAAACCTAAAAATGGAGAAGGAGGAAAGGATAGAAGACTGGCTGAAGATCATCATCCAAGAAGTTATAACAAAGTTACTCCACTAGAAATTGACTCCAAAGAGAAGAGACTAAAAGTGCTTAAGGAGCTAGAAGATCTTTGGGGTCAATTGGCTGTTATCAAGGAAGAAGCAAAAATGGGAAGGATGACCAAGGCCAAGCTTCATGAGTTCAAACTTCAAGCCCAAACATTAATTGCTCAAGTATCTTTGTAGTTGTTACAATCTTTGAAGTAGGATACATATGTACAAAAATGACAAATTAAGGATTTTATTTGAAAAATAATTAACATCTTCCAAAGACACTTGTTAGCCAATTAGTAATGTACACGTCAATAAGATAAGATAGGACAAGATAATAGAATCCTTGATGAATAATGTAGATATAGGAACTGCAATCTTGGTAGATCTTCATACTACCTTAGTTGTTAGATTCCTTTGGTATAATTAGGAAGCTATTTAAGGCTTCTATCCATGTAAATAATTCTTTCATCTTTTAAACACAAAAAAAGCAAAGGTCCAAAATCTCTTCATTGCTTTTGCTTAATTCCAAATATTGAATGTATGTCTTTGATTGAATAGTGGTGAGGAGTCTTTATTCTAGGAATCCAAGTAGCTAACTATGTGTGATCACTAGCACTTGTGGCTAGGGTGTGGTATCCCTTGTATTTATGAAGGAACAAAGAAATGCCTTGATGGGTCTTAAGTGAGATGTAGAGTTGAAAGTACCACAAAATCAAAAGACAAAAATTGTAGCCAATGCAAGGTACTTTTGGAGTCATGCCTTTTAGGAAGGGTAGAACATGTTCTTGAAAGTTGATGTCCTTGTAGTAGAAGTAGTCTCTTTGGATTTTACTAAATCATCACTTTTTGTAAATAATTAGAACCATAAGTGAAAGTGAAAATGAAAGTGATGTTTTGAGTTTTCTATTTACCATAGTATGGTAGAATTGGTAACATTACTTCTTATGAGAGTGGTTCTTACCCAAGAGGTTAAGAAGTAAAAATGAATGATTGCAAGTTGTGATACTTTTCTTCAAATCTAGTCATTTTAAACTTTTTTCTATATGGGAACAATATGTTCCTTGTTGATATAAAGTAAATTAGATGACATTGGATTGTCACTCTACTTTTCCATATCCATGCTTATTCTACAAGTTTCCTTGTTATTCCATAATGAGGTTAGGTTGGCTTTTTATTTATCACTTGATTGATAGACATAGGCGTATCATCCCTTGGACAAATTAGCATTAAAAATTTTCTCTTATTCTTATTATGATGTTTATGATATACTAGAGGAGTGCATACAGAAAGAGAAGTGGCTAATAGATTTTTTTAATTTTTTGTTAGAGGTTGGGCTACATTATAGGAGGCGTTTGTTTGCATTGTATGTATAAATAAATAGTTTCACAAGATATTAAAATTCTATTTGGTGATGATTTTGTAGGATCTTTGGTCAAGCTAGAAATTATGGTAGAGTGGCACAAGCCTTATACTATGGCTATACCTAAACTCTAAGGTTAATGTTATTGAAGAGAGTATTTTCTTATTATGATTATTATATATTATGCTAAGTGAAGGAGTAACATTAAGGGTCTTGAAATATCAACATGAGGAGTTATTACATCTATATTGATATATTGCTTTTTCATATTCATTATACACAATTGTATGCCTCTCCTTAAGTTGCTTCTCAAGGTTACTTATAAGCATCTTGACGATTAGTTTAAAGTATATGATCCTTTTAGTAGTTTTATGGAGTTGTTCTAGGTGATAAAACCAATAGCAAGGAAGCACTATAACACATACTAGTGCATGAATGCTCTATTAGGATATTTAGTTTAGTATTATAAGTAGTTCAAAGAATTGTTTATATGGAGTTTAACCATACTTTTTCATTAGTTATGATTAACTAAAGTTAGTATAACTAAGATAGAAGTGACCTTATTTTAGATGAGTTTAAAGAGTGAGAACAATTACTTTGAATTTTAGTATATTGATTTTAATTAGTCCTATATGTTTGGCTTTGAGGAAAAATTTGAGAATTCTTAGGTACATAAGCCTTTTTTGTGCAAATTTTTCTCTAGTATATTGATGACCATTTGAATTAATCATTGCTGTAGTTGTTGTGTTAAGATAAGACCACATGTTCGGATATTATTTTAGACTTTTTACTTTAAGTGAATTTTTGCCTAATAAATTAATTACTCTAGTAATTAGTAACTTTTGTGTATAAGTATTTCACAAATATAAACTGGAGATGATGAGTTACTAATCATCCTTTCATTTTCAACTATCTCTCTCTCATCAAGTTCTCTATTGATTAATAACTTGAGTCTTGAAGCATTGTGATGGAATTTGGTTTTCTATGATAGCCATTGAAGATCCATCCTAAATTAGAGATAAGCATGCTCACAAGACAATCCTACATTAATTAGTTAAGTATTAGGTGCTAGTTGACTTCTTTTGAAGGAGAAAGACAAATGGGGGATTAGAAAAGTTGTTGTTGGACAGTCTTTTTGGACCTAGTTAGCAAAATCGTTGTCCTTTAACATCGTTCTCACTCCCAATAGCATCTTAGTCCACATCAATCTAGAGTTGCTAAATCAAGATATTATGATGTTGTACTCCTTGGCATAAGAGTACTCTTATATATCTACCTAGATTGGGTTGTCTTGCAATGGATGTTGAGAATGCTCTTTATAGTATCCCACATGCATCCATTTTTTAGAGAGCTTAAGGAGATTGGTACATCCTTTGTAGATCTTATTACCTTTTTGCAGTCCTTTATCTCATCCTTCTTTTTATTACCAACACAACTTCTTACAAGAAGATTCATTATTCAATTGTTGGTACACAATAAGGAGATTTCATTGGTGGACCTCTATTTTCCAATGGCTCATCTTTTAGCTCTTTTGTCCAGTTCTTTAACCATGGTAGTTTTGTCTTTCTCCTTGGTGTCCAAAACACATTGTATGTGTTGTAGATCAAATTAGGCAAGACTTTGACCACTTGATTACCTAGCTTTATATTGTAGGCTTGAGAGTGACGGTTTCAAAATGTATGCTATGCTTCCCTTTAGGTATTACTCGTCAATTCTTTCTTCAAAAAGGTGTATTGGATCCATAAATAGCTTACACATTCTTAGATTGCTTATAGAATCCAGGGAGTTTATCACATACTTTTTAGATATCACCTTTATAAAGGATACAATTACATGGATGACCTTCCATTAGTAAGGGATACATGTTGCATTTGATATATACTCCTTTAGTATACTTGTTGACTAATCTATCTATTGCTTGGTTCTCCCCTTATGACTTTATTATTAAATTTAAGAGCTCTTGATAGGAAGATCATGGGAGTCTTTGTAATATTATTAGACCAAGGATTTTTTAATACATAACATGGAATATAGTGCCTAAAAACATCTATAAAAATTTTATGTGGAGTATAGGTGCATTATTAATGGTAGAGACAACACCTCTAGCATGGGTAGTTGTGTACTTTAAACACCTTTGCTTTGCTTTTATTTTGTGGTTGTTGATAGGTCAGTCTTGGAGACTTTTATGATTGAGGTAGAGGAAGGGTCTATTTTCTCTTGAAGTACAATTACAAGAAGTGAGAGATGGTTTTGCTCTCTTGGGCAAAA
Source organism: Lunularia cruciata (assembly GCA_948567375.1). Lineage (NCBI taxonomy): Eukaryota > Viridiplantae > Streptophyta > Marchantiopsida > Lunulariales > Lunulariaceae > Lunularia > Lunularia cruciata. The sequence continues at coordinate 82,600,203 of OX419755.1, read as the reverse complement.
TGTTGATCTATCCTTGTCTCTTTATCTTTTGATTGGACCAAAGGTTTGCTTCCTTGGTAGCTTTAGCAAGCTTTGCATTCTCTTCTAGTTGGCTTGTCCATTCCTTGTGTTGTTAGTGCAATTTTCCCAGTGGGGCAATCCATAAGAAAGCTATAAAGAATATTGGCTAGTGGAATCAATAGGAGAGTAATCACACTAGTTGATTCTTTGGATCCTCAGGATGTAGATTATTTGACTAGTGGAATCCATAGGAGAGTAATCAAACTAGTTGATTCTTTGGATGCTCCAGGATGTAGATTATTTGACTAGTGGAATCCATAGGAGAGTAATCACACTAGTTGATTCTTTGGATGCTCCAGGATGTAGAATATTTGACGTATATAGCTATGACTTTCTAGGTATATAGCTATGACATTCTAGGTTTTGTAGAACAGATTTTTTATTCCAATGGTATTAGTGCCTAGTATTATTTGACCTATTCACTTTTATCCTCGATCGGCTTACTGAGGTTTTCTTATCCTTCCTGTTATCCTCCTTGTTATCCTATGTGGGTCTGTTTCGGTCTGGATCATTTAGGTAAATTAGATTTGTGAGAATTCCTCACACTATAATAATTTATGCAAAGTGTGCTTCTCTATAAATAATGAACATTTACAAAAACAAAGTCTAGTTGTCCGATAACTCCCAGTGCAGGCACAAGTACGGACTGACTATTTCCACACACCTTTGAAGTGCATTTAAACTTTTGCCAAGTTGGGTTGTCGTTAAGTCGAAATGCCAAAGTTGGGTACTGTTACGTCCATTTGTGTACTTGAATCATTGGCATCTTAATGGGATCTTTCATCCTTCAGACTTGCATCCTTTTGCTATCTTTTACACCAAAGTTGGGGGGACTGTTAAGGTCCTAAGGATGAAAGATCTCACCAAGTTCACAGCGTAAACTGTACGTTTACAGATATAAATAAAATTACTCATCGTACTAAAAGTGAATTCCGTACAAGGCCAATGATAAAGCATCATGTTTGATTCCAAAATGAAGATCTTGATTGTACATTTCTTTTATAGGTAGTATACTAAGATAAAATCATGCCTCTGTGCTGTCCCATAATAGCTAGCTCTTTGATACACCTCCGTAAGGAACGAATGATAATGAACAAATGTGGATGAACCCTCCCAAAACACGAACCCAATGGAGATAACTCGAGTCATGAGGTAGATCCTCCTAGTATACATTGGAGAAGAGGGCAACTATGGTGAAAGGGTATCCACTTGAAATGGGAAGCTGATGAATGTGTAGTCGAACCATTAACCGCTGTGCCAAGGTTGATATTATCCGTTAGCGTCAAACAGCCGGATCACATCTACGCTAAATCGAGCAGTAGAGAAGGAAATCTATTGTGGAGAACGCCGGCTCTTCACGGTACTCTGTAAACAGCACAAGTAACATTGGTGAGCTTCATACACAAAGAAGATCATTTTAGGACAGGCTTATTCAAACTGTTGCAACATAACTGAACAACTGTTTCTAGTGTACTGGTCTATAATTGTCCTTACGCTTCTTAACTGCTTCACAAACTTCATACTAGTACAGATTTTTCAGTAGTACTTCCTTCAAACCTCAACTTAAAGTATATCCCTATTTTCTACAAAATTGGCTGTTAACGAAATAATCTTGTACAGTCCTTAAATTAAGAAAACAAAAGTTAATTTGAAGTTAGCGCTGGACAAACATTGTAAATTTGAAAATTTAGTATTGATTTGGAGTTTGTATATTCAAAACTCAAAATGGACTACCTATCTATTCACTTGCAAGCTAGCGGCCAGTGTAGTACCGGCAAAGCGGATGGACCCATATGTGGTAAAGCATAAAGAGCTAGAGCTACAGGTGGAAAGAAACACTAGTAGCAGCTTACCCGGCCAGCCGACATTGCAATTCGACTTCTCCTTTTCGGCTTCTCGGCCTTTTTCTCGGTAGCGGCTAGCTTCTTTAGGCTTGCCCTATACAGCAAGACTGTGCGTCCAATTTTGCCGACGGTCTGTGCTCCGGTTCCATCTTCCAGTTGGGCAATGATTTCATCTTGCTCGCTAGAGCAGTTCTCGAGTACTTTTACCTATACAAATCGGGAACATCAGAATGAGATAAACTGTCGTACTACTATAATTTGATAAAAAAGACGTTAGATTCGATATTAACGACTTCGAGTACCAATCCGCGTACTCACGCGTGTGGTAGACAATGGTGACTCCTCGTTAAACGAACGTACCTTAATAATCTCGTTCGCCTCCAGGGCGTCACTAATCGAAGTGATAACATTAGGGGTGATACCAAGCTTACCTACCTGCAACAGCAAAATATCCAGAAGTTTTAACATCAGTAACGAAGTTTGGTATGCAACCTCCTCCACAAACTACAGGAGAGTCCATAAAGCTAAAAGTGCAGACAGATATCGGAAATGTCTTCCATTGGGAATCCAACAATCCAAGAAACCTAATAGACTGGCAAACTTCAGCTTCCTGTCAGTTAAAAGAACACAGAAAAGCATCAAAACACTTCAGACAGTAACATGGGAGGTCAGGCGAGTGATTTTTCAGCGCTTCTTAGAGATTGTACCGACAGTTGCCTAAGCTTTCCAGCAACAAAGGATGTCATCCTGGAAATCAGTTTAACTTCCTAAAACTCAGCTTTGCAGCATCCGAAAGGCCGGATATGGCTTGCCGACGCACATGATACCTGGCAGGTCTCTTGTCCTTTGGACCAAAAAAGTGTGCGGAGAGAGAGAAAGAGAGCGATGAGAGCTTCTTCCCACTTTGTTTGTGAAAGCAAATGAAGAGTACTCCCAATTTAAAGCGCCTTTTCTCCATTCATATAGAAATCCAATCATGAACTGTAAGTAACCATTTAGGAGTCTAGATGCAGGTAATGCAAATAATTTCTCGACACTTCTTAGAGACTGTACCCACAATGGCCTAAGCCTTCCAGCAACAGAGGATGTCATCTTTGAAATCATTTTAACTTCCTAAAACTCAATGCATTGTAAGTAACACAAGATGTCATCCTTGACATCATTCTACCTTCCTACAACTCAAACCACATGGGAGGGCGTAGAAGCAGGTCATGCGAATGATTTCTCAGCGCTTCTTAGAGATTGTACCGACAGTGGCCTAAGCCTTCCAGCAACAAAGGACGTCATCTTTGAAATCATTTTAACTTCCTAGAACTCAATGCATTGTGAGTAACCATATGGGAGTGCATAGATGCAGGTAATGCAAATAATTTCTCAACGCTTCTTAGAGAGATTGTACCGACAGTGGCCTAAGCCGTCCAGCAACAAAACATGTCATCTTTGAAATCAATTTACCTTCCTACAACTCAGTGCACTGTGAATAACCATATGAGAGGGTGTGGAAGCAGGTCATGCGAATGGTTTCTCAGCGCTTCTTAGAGATTGTACCGACAGTGGCCTAAGCCTTCCAGCAACAAATATGTCATCTTTGAAACCAATTACCCTGCTGTAAGTTATGTGACTGTGAGTACCCATATACTCAGTGTATGGATGTGGAACCTGCTAGTTAGAACACGGTTCTGTATCATTAAGTTACTGTTAGTACGCATGAGAAAGTGTAGATGCAGGTCATGGGAATGATTTCTCAGCGCTTCTTAGAGATTGTACCGACAGCGGCCAAGCCTCTTCCAGTAACAAGGATGTCATCACTGAAATCAATTACCCTACTACTCGTCAGTGCAGTGTAAATAGCCATGTAAGAAGGTATAGATGAAGGTCAAGCGAATGATTTCCCAGAGCTTTTTAGAGGTTCTACCGAAATGGTAAAAGCCGTCCAGCAACAAAGATGTCATCGTTGAAGTAAAATACTTTACTATCAGTCGTTATACTGTGGGTAAGCTGGGTGGCTGGGGATGCGGATCATGCGAATGACTTCTCAGCGCTTCTTAGAGATTGTTCCGACAGTGGCCAAGGCCTCCAGCAACAAAGTATGTCATCTTTGAAATCACTTTACGTTCGGGAGAGTTACAGACACAGTTGTGCCAAGAATTTCTAAGAGCTTCTCAGAGATTGTACCAACGTGGCCTAGGGCTTTCCATCACCAAACGGTGTCAACTGAATCCAAAATCCAATTCAATTGTAATTCAATTCCTTACTGCTACTCGAAACATAACGATTCGCCACGTAGGCGGTCAGGCAAACGATTTCTTAGCACTCTTACAAAATGTAAGCGGCCCTAAGCCTTCAAGTAACAAAGAATGTCCTCTTTGAAACCAGTAACCGCCTGTAAGTTACTCTATGATGAGTGGTCATATGAGAGGTTGTAAATGAAGGGCATGGTAATAATTGCTCAACATTCTTAGAGGTTGCAACAACAGTGGCCTAAGAGCTTCCAGCGCCAGAGTCCACATATTTGGAATGTAGTTGTCTTCCTAAAAGCCGACAAGTTGGGCAGTCAGGAAAATGATTTCTCAGCGCTTCTTAGAGATTGTACCGACAGTGGCCTGAGCCTTCCAGCAACAAAGGATGTCATCATCGAAATCATTCTACCTTGCAAGAAGTCATAATACCGCAAATAGATATATGCTCGATGCAAGTCAGTGGGCCACAAATTCTGGAAGGCAGTGATCTATGCCTTCCAGAACAAGAAAAAGTGTTCGTATGGACAGAGTACTAGCCAAGCAGTCAGACTACGTTAATGAACAGCAGTGACCGGATGAGCTCAAGTCCAAAAGATTCTCCACGGATCGTTCTGCTAACACCAACAGTGAACTACAGTTTGCGCACTGAGAGGAGAGATCTAGGAATCTAACCATAACACTACGAGTGGCGTCGGCTTATCGAGGACGCTGCAGCCTTTGGCTTCTAAAGGCTTCTCGGAGATACACGACACTGGCCAAAGATTCTCTGCGACATCTTGGAAAGTGCAGAGTAAGACTAATCCCACGGGCCAACTATGCTTGAAAATTCACAGATTCCTAACGACGATACTACCAACTTGCCAGTAGTCTGCGTCAGGGTTGAAGTAGATTATCGAAATTCAAAGACTTCGGAGGAGAAGTGATGACTGCGATCTAAGAGAAAATATGACCAGGGCAGCGTAGACACTTAGAGTGATACCAATGCACAATCTATCGTTCATCACGTTGGACAATTAATGAGTAGGCAATAAACGATGGGCAGATTTCAGGGAGCCAGGTCCAGAGATAGGGCAAACAAGCAAATAACACGTTAATTTAACAGGTTGCAGGCAAGCGAGTAACACACATATGCACCTGCTGCACGTTAATGTCTTTCCCTAAGGAATGCGCATAGGCACGTAGCTCCTTCTTCTCCTTATTACCGAGCAGCTGAAATCCATTCTTCTCGACTCTCTCTTTTTGCTCGGCAAGCTCGACATCCTCTGCGACGGGCACTGCAAGTGCCGCACTGATGCTGCCATTGAAGTTTCCAGCTTTAAAATCTCGAAATGGGAAGGCCGTTCCCCTCCGTGATGGGATCGAGAGTGAGATGAAACAAAACAAGTTCCTAGGTCTAACGGGGCAGCCAGAGAACACTTCATACAATGTTGAACCTTTTGAACTAATCAAGCTGACTGATGTCGAGAAACTGAAGGATTGGGCTGCACACAGCTCCATACCTTCAACTCGTAGGGGTCCTAAATTCTGGTGGTGAAACAAAACGTTTCTCAGTACAGTTCAGTTCCCGGATCCGAAGGGAACATTGTTGCTATTGAACCCTAAACCTATCCTTCGTCTGTTCTCATCCAACGCTACATATCCTACCATACTTCCCACTTTACGTAGTTGTATGGATAAACCTGATACTTCACAGCACAGTACGTTATAGCACACTAAGTTCTCGTGAGGACCTTGTACTGTAGTTTTCAGACCGCAGTTTCGAATCATACCGCAACAAAAACTCTTGATACGCATTCCTTACTCTTGATCTTATTTTGTCTCACCCTTGTACGGCTCGATGGGGTCTTCCCATCCTTCGTGTTTTCTAGGCGGTCGCCCTTCTTCCACTCTTGATCCATTATAAAATCCAGCTCTCTTATATACGTTTGGATCCTTTACATGATAATTGTTGTAGGTTACCGCAATGCCCAAAGGTTTGTCTTTAGAGGGATACGCGGACTTGCAAACTAGGCTCTGAAATTAAAATTGTGGGCTATAAGATATTTCGTCATCAAAGAAAGTACCACAATTAAATAATGTGGTAAGTTTAATCCCGCTAATGCTTAAAATAATGTAGTCTTGACTCCAATCTCCTCTCTTGAGCATGAGTAACGTGCAGGATCGTGTTCTTCTACCATAAGACTCGAACTTTTGATTGGAGCAACAAACTAACAAACGGGGTTTCAGTTCTAACTTTTCGGGTACCCATAAATATCCGTAAAATTTGTATGGGTAGTCAAAATTCCACGGTCGAACAACCTACAGAATTTTGCAAAAGAATTTATGGATTATAATTTTTGTGACCCATCAAAATTTACGTGTGTTATGGGGTGTCCCGTTTATATTAATGAGCTAAAATATTTATGGATAATGATTTTTTTGACCCATCAAAATTTACGTGTTATGGGTGTCCGTTATACATTAATTAGCTAATAAACTGCTCCATTACATGAATTTGAATGCAAACTTCTTCCATTTGAAATTTGAAGAAACTCCCTCCGATAAACTTAGATTACACAAGCTTGTTCGACAACTTTTGCGTCCAATGTCATTTGAGTCAGTGATCTTGACATTCTTCTTCATCGGTTCCTTCATTTTCAGTCCTTGGCTCCTTGATATTTTCAGTCCCTTGATTTCTTGATCTTTCTTCGTGACATTTTCGGGATTGGTTACCTGTAACGAAGATTGGTTCCCATCCTCATGCAAGAGATTTGTGATATCCCATGCAAAATATTTGTAACATATGCCATGGTGTAGTATTCGTAGACAATTCCAGAAAAGAATTGCAAAATCTATACAGTGGGGTATAATAGCTCAAGTAGAAATAAATTATTGCAATTTGGATTGGACCATGGAACAAAGGGGTTGTCGAGTATAAGTTTTAACGATAGTGAAGATAAAAATGACATCATTGAGCTTTTCCTAAGCTGGTGTGAGCTAGGGCATTGTTAGTGATATCTAGAACCTTGAGTTTTTATCTCTCAAGCTTCCAAATTCATCACAAGATATTTCCATGATCATGATGTCAAAGCTTCTAGGAAACTCACTTGAATGGATGTTGCTTCTTTCTAATACTCCATGGATCTTATCACATATAGTCCCGTATTTAAAAGCAACTATCGTTGCTTTTAAAGTAGAACACAAAATTGAAGTATGGGTCCAATTAGTAGTAGCTCTAGACAAGTTTTGTCACAATGGAAATGATGTATGCTTGATTTGCGGGTTAGACATACAAAGAATTAATGTTGGATTGAGAATGGAATTCATCGGCCGAGTGATGATTGTCATCTTATTCATTTTGGGGAGGGAGGTAGAGTGGTCAGAGTAAGAGGAAAGAAGAAGAATATCTGCAATTTTTGCTCAGAAAGGATTTCCAAGCATTGTGGGACTCATAGACAGAACATTGCGTTGGCATCTCAACCTACAATGGATGAGGAATTGCATTTTAGTTGTAAAAGCTCATATTCAATTAATGGGCAAGTCATATGGTTATGATAAAACCAGAGTTATCTATTTTATGGGAGGTAAAGGATCATAAGCTATGGGAAGGGATAGTGAATTATAGTTGTGTTCTTGTTTGATACACATTTGTGTTTGTTTTGAGTAATCATAGTCATTTTTGGTACTCAAATGTGTATATGTTTGTGTGTTCAAGAATGCCAAGGTCATGTCATGACATGACTTGCTTAAAAAAATCTACACTATGGGGGAAATTGAATTGGAGAGGAGGTTGTGACATTTTTAAGGCCATGAATTTCTCTTAGGAGATTTGGGTTATATCTCAATGAATCACCTAGTGCACTCTTTCAAGCAAGCCTGAACAATAGATGAACACATCTTTAACAAATATGTGGCACAATCTTGTGTAGTAAATGAGCATTATATTGAAGTGCTTAAAGCATCTTGACATTTGTCAAGAGACTTGAGAGTTCAACTTAAGGAGCGAAGGATAAATGGTTCATTTAGTTTAGAAATAGGTTATTTATTGAAATGAATCTCAATGGACATACATTTTCATAACACTCTTTAACCAATACTTCTGATATCTTGTCAGAGTAAGATGGTGACTTCATCAAAGAGATGGATACAAAATTGATAGACCCCCCACCTAGGCTTGAACAAAGCAAAGAAGAAACTAGAAACAGAATTGCATCATTGTTTGGCTTTCAATTTACAAACTCATGGATTTTAAATCCGTGAAGTTAATAAAAATTTAGCACTCTTTTTCTTGTCTCACATTTCAAGTATTGCATGAAAAAAATTAATATTTTTTTATGAAATGGATACTTAGAACATATAATTAAATTTGTGTGTCCAAAGTTTGTTTTCTAACATTATATGCTTAGAAGGTGCAAACTATTAATTTATGCATTGGGGTTTCTTGGTATGCAATGGTGTGTGCCCAAGTGTCATGTGATAGATGTGTCTATGTTGGATATTGCTATCAATTTAGAAATATCATGCTCACTCATATCATTCCTTCTCAATCTTTTACTTCTTATACATTGCATGCATGAGAATACTCGTCATCCATCATCATCTTTCATTGTATAGTTCTTAGCCCTTAGAGCCCATAACATTACCAAAGACCCAAGTACACATGATGTCGTGTTGTGGTTTGCATAGCCAATGAAAAAGCAGTTTAGTGTTGTTTATCTCCATATGTTATAGTAGATTGTGCAATGGATCCCACGGTGGAGCTATTATCATGTGAGTAATCTATGTACACCCAAATTACTAGCCATGTGGATTATGATATTGTTCTCTTTGAGAGCTATGATGTATATAGGTGGTGGATACTTGATAGATGGGGTGTGTTTTAGTTTTAAGATTCTCAAGTGGGAGTATGACATTAAGAATGAGCATTGTAGTATAGTGTGGGAGATAGAGTATTAGAGGAAGAGTTGGAACAAGTGATGTTTTGTGTTCCTAATCTACCATTCTTGAATCCTTTTCTCATTAGACTTCAAATTTTGCATTGTGATCAATTTAGAGCTTACATGGTAGCACATTTTGGGCTTGTATTTATGGCATTGTGATGGCATTGTGAATTATTGTCCTTGATGTGTTTACTTATGGACAAGTTTGAGACTTGAAAATTTATGTGCTCTTATAGAAAAAGAAAGACTTAATTTTTTTCAAGCACTTTGAGGTGGAGTTGTGGGTTCCAAGTGTCAAAAGAAACATTTCTAAGTGATAAAATTGCAAGGAATTGTATCCAACATGTGAAGTCTTGAGTTTTTGAGGATTAAGGGAGTTAAAGAAGAGCACTTGGGGAGGAAAGATATGGTTGAAGAGAAGAGCTAGCGGGTTATGATTTGCAGACAAGAATCAAGGGATTTGAGCAAATTCTAAGAGAGATATGATCAATTGAAACAAGGGGAACCAAGTTCATACACAAGTGAAAGAATTAGAGGATTGTGAAAGTTGTATTTCTGATTTTTATAACTTGTTAACTCTCCAACTCTCCAACAACAACAACTCTCCAACATAACTCTCCAACCCATTAAGGTTGGAGAGAAGGTAAATTTTTAGTTATGCTGAGCTCAAGAAATTTTATGTTTAAGTCAATCTCAAAACTGATCTAATCAATTGAAGTTGGGAGTACTGGAAATCAAGGTGTTGGGGAGAAGATTATGATCAAGTTTGGGGTTTTGGTCCCTTCTCAATCTTTGGTTAGAGTGAGCTTATGAAACTTTCCATTATTATTGGTGGTTAGGTCTTGTAACTTTGTACAAGGTTTCATGTGATTTCATCAAATAAAGAATTAAAAGTCTTGGATCAAGTATAGTTGGGTTTATAGAGCTCAAAAATTAGCCCAACTTGGGAATTGATCCATATCTAGAGATTGGGGTTAGATTAAGCCACCAAACTTTATAAAGATTTAGACAAAATCATACCTAACTATTTTGTAAATTTTATTTGGCTCAAGTTTATAGATAGTGAGATATAGTACAATAAACTCTATTGGAAATAATGTTGTAGGCTCAATGGAGCAATTCCATGTCCAACTCCAGTAAATGTCAAATTTCTAATTTTAAGTCATAAGTGAAAGGATTAAAACTTCTTAAAAAACTTCTACTATTTTACATGAATCCATGGGCTAAACTTTGGCAAAACTGTATGCAAGAATCAAGACTTGAGCTTAATTTAGGGTTTCAATATTAAGGTTAGAACTATACATTTTGGCTAATTTTTAGAGCTTGCCAAGAGAGTTGGAATTGTCAGATTGAGGCTTATTTTATATCACTGGAAAAATTATCTCATAGGCTATCCATTGAGTTCTAGAATATCTAACTCAAAGCTATAATGAAAAATTTGTCCTCATCTAAGTCTTGCAAAATTTGTTTGTCAAAAGGTGTAGAGTTTCCCAACTTGGAGTACATATTGGAACCAAACTTGTACTACAGAATGAGAGCAACTCTTGGATAGAGCAAGGAGGCTATGAATTAAATTTCTACAAAAAGCATGGAGAGTTTTGCTAATTTTCTTGTATTTGAATCCTCTCTATGCTTGCATGCTTGTCCCTAGTGCATTCTAGCATACACACCAACAAATACCATTGCATAAGGCATCTTGGATCATAAAGCATCCCTAAAAAAACTCAACACAAACTAGTCCCTTCACCTCATAATAGAAATTGTCTCTTTTTTAGTCCCAAAACAAAACTTTTCCTAAGTTCTCAATCATTGCAAGGGAGTTACATAAAATTGTCTTCACTAGAATCATTTGCACTTGCACAAGGGGTAGTATAATCAAGGATTGGAACTTAGGATCATTGCTATAGCTATTGTAAGGATGTGAATCTACATCACATAGCATAGTCATAATATTTCTTATCTCATTAAGAGTCTTTGCTTGCCTAGTTAATTCTAAGGTCATGGAGTTTAATCTCTTAGACGTTGCACTCCTCTCTTTGAATGTAAGTTTTTCTGCCTTGGATCTACTTTTCTGCTCACATAACCTTCTCTTAACCTTGAGTTTAATTGTTTTAGTCTAAACCCTTGCCTTCTTAACTTCTACTTTCACCTAATTTTTCTCCATCTTTGCTAATTTCAGAGCTTCTATTTTGGCTAGTTTACATCTCTCCCTTGCCTCTATGGTCTTGGTGTTCAAGGCGGTGATCTTATCAAAATCTTGAGAAAAAGAGACTATCAATGTTATCTTTGAATTTCCTCTCAATACTCTCCTCTACTTCATATCACGTCTTGGTCCTTGTCACTTTTGTTTTCTCCTTGTTGAATATCATCCTTGGAAAGAGGCAATTTGAGTAATATCATCATGAATTTCTTCATCTAACCCATGTCTATAATTGTCAAAACTAACCTCTCAACTCCTTGGGTGCTTGAGAAAATAAAAAGACTTGACTCAGCTAACAAAACAAGAGGTAACAAACTAGTTGTAGTAGAAATAGAGATGTCCTCTTGTCCAAGATATTCCTCCTCCTCAAATAGTGGCTCATCTACTTTCCATGGCCCACACTTTCACCCATATTAAGGTTTCTACCCATCCCAATGATAATACGCATGGGTGGCAAAATGTTTGCCATGTTCTTGAACATAGCATCCATCCTATCAAAGTGAGGACATGTGATTTAGCTTATCATCAATGCTTCTTCAACCTTGCTTATAGTTTTTGTTAGTGAGTCTCGTTTCCATGGGAAAAAGTACCATGGAGTACAAGAGCATGAGGCACTATGAAACAACGGGGCCAAGTTTTATGGCAAAACTGAGGTCCCTAAGCAAAGTGAGGGAAATGCTACTTAAAAATTCACCACAAAGTAATAGAAAAATACTATTGGATTGTGTGATAGAGGTCCTCTAATAGCATATTTGGTAAGTAATGGGAGTGCCCTAGATGCAATGAGTACACTTATTACTATTGGCCATATATGAAAATTAAGAGACTTTAGAGTGACCAAAACTTCATGTAGGAAAGTAGGATATGAGCATGGCAAGTGAGACAACTATAGCCCCTCTCCTCTACAAGGAACCTTGTATTGTTCCTTAAGAAGACAATCAAAGTGATAATGAAGGTGCCTAAAAATCTCAATAACCAAAGGAACAAATGTGTCATAGAAGAGCATGGTGCATATTGGTCCTCCTTTCCCCAAGCAACAATGGTCATTGTTGCTCTTGCTTAGAGGCCAACTTATGCAAGTGTGTAAGGGATTTGTAACCATCACATCAAACAAAGTATATCATTTTTCTATGAAAGTGATAATATCTACTCTCATCTAACAAGAAGACAAACTAGGTAGGTCCAACAACCTCTCAATCCATACTTGGGATCCTATAGCTCACAAGAGTTATTTCATAAATGGTGTCATGAACTTTGGTGGGCTATTTATGTATTGGATAGTGTAAATATGTATGCCTTCAGTATTGTATATAGAACTACATGTCCATTGGCATGGAAGCGCTAGTAGGGTTGGATGGTGGAGACTCAAACACAGGTAGAGCACGGTAGAAAACTCCTCTAATGTGAATAAAATTCTTCATCAAAGGAAAGGCATGGAGCCAAGCTTCAAAGCTTTGGAGCATGAAAGAACCGCAACTCTATCATATAATGGTGCATTAATGAGTTTGCATGTGCTCGATAATATCTTATGAGTCTTGCTAGAGTCTAATGATAAAAATTTAACAATGTAAGGAGTATTGCATGTGCCAAGCTTGGTAAAAGGTACAAGCCAATCAAGGATACATTTGTGAAGTTGTAAGTGCTTGAATCCACTTTCATGATAAGTACCAATAGAAAGAGATAGCCCTGATGTAAGAACCTTTTGGATAGGAGTGGAGCTACCAGAGCCTATGTGCATATATAAGCTACTAGTACAATGGCCTCTTGTTATATGAGACTTGTAACACCAGTTGGTGCATGGATGTTCTATTGTGATATTTAGTTTCATTTTGTAGGTAGTTGAAAGATATTATAATCTAGAGTTAAATTAAGCTTCTACATTAGCTATGATTAACTAGAGTTAATTTTACGAACATCAATCTGTTGGTAAAATTGAGTCATATTAATGGTTGTGACAAAGTGTTTTAGCTTAAGCCAATCTTGTTGTTTTTCATATGTTTTTTGAGAGATGTGAAAGGAGGCTGGTTGCTCCATTTTATGCATGCTAATGGAGCTAGTATGTTTTTTATTGTGGTTTATCTTCATTTTTTGGTGGTTTATATTATGGAAGTTATGCGAGTCCTAAAGAATTAGTTTGGTGTCTTGGAGTGGTAATTTTAGTGCACCTAGGAAGTCTCATTCAAAGATGTGAAGGCTGAAAGTGATCACCCGGATAAGACTCCTAACCTAAAGTGGGACCAAACTGCATGAGACTAAAGCAATGAAGGCTGCAATACAGGTCTTTATAGGCTTGATTGCTTGTCCCGGCCTCCATCAAGTGGAGCCAGCGGGCCTCTCCGGCTGGTCGGGCACTCTGGGCCTCTCCCGTGGATCAAGAGCTAAAGTCAAAAAAAATCTATAATGATGACTCTACTTTAGAGAAAAGTGAAAGAGTGAACACCACTATTTTGGATTCTTAGATATTGACTTTTTAGTATTACTAGATTTTTGGCTTTAAGGAAAGAGTTGAGAACTCTTAGGTCCATAAGCCTTTTTGGGTTGGATCTTTTCATAGTCTAAGGATTGCCCATATGAAAGAATCCTTGAATTAGTTGTCAGATCAAGATAAGACCACATGCTTAGGAGATTATTTCCATGATTTTAGATATTCCTTTAGACTTTAGACTTTATATGTGACTTTTTGTCTAGTATCTTGAGTTACTATGGTAATTAGTAACTTTGGTATGTAACTACTTCACAAGGCCATAAACTAGGTGTGAGTGAGGAGGTACTCATCATCCTTTCATTGTAACTATCTCTCTTTGATTGAGTTCTTTAGTCAGCAATGTCTTGAGTCTTGGAAGCGCTTTGGAATTCTAGCCTTGGAGGAGTGTGGTGGAGTTTAGTTCTTTGCCTTCTTAGTCCATGATGTGCTACTCTAATAACCATTAGAGTTTCATCTCAAGAAAGAGACATGTTGGCTCATAGACCACATCCTTTTGTGGATATAGTTAGGGCTATTTGTAGCCTATACCACTCCTTTAATAGCTATAGGAGCAAAGGAAGTTATGAATTTCTAAAGTGAGGGGTGGTTTTAGACCAAATCTAGAAGATGTAGGTTGAATAGAGAGATGCCTGGGCTAAATGGCTTGATGAAAAGGGCTAATAATTACAAGAGAAGATAACATGGGATGTTAATCAAGTGTGCAAAATTTCAAAGGTTTAAGAATTATAATTTGGAAGAGTTGGTTGATATTGTGAGAACTAGTCATTTTAGGAGAGTTAAGTTTTCATAAATGAGGAGTGTAAGTTCAACCAAAAGCATGCTTAGTGTTGAGACACATCTTGGGAGCATGGATAGCCATCATGAGTGCAAATTAAGGTTATGTAAGACTCTTCAAGGTGTTGAAGTGATAGTAGTGGTTGATTTGAAGAACAAAGAGTTTAGAGTAGAATTTGAAGAGAGTGTTGAGAGGATTCAAAGACCCCCACAACTTGCAGGAAAGAGTGATTCTAAGTATTTCTTATATGGAGAGAAGGGAAAAAGGCAAGTTCATGTTTATTGAGTCTTGAGGGCAAGAGGTTGAGAGAAAGGAGAGGTTTATTTGACTTGGGATTGCATGTTTGACCTTCTTCACCAAGATTGGGCGGGAGAAGATCTAGGACCAAGGAGTTATATGAGTTTTGTGGAGTGAAAGGAATTCCAAAGAGCTATGAGTGTAAAGGAGAAATAAAATTGTTGGAGACCTTGGTGAAGGATCTGGAGAGAGTCATAGTATTGCTATAGAGAAACTACAACCTTTGTCAAAAAGTTCTCAAGATTAATGATGGAGATAATCTTTCAATTGATGGATAAAATATCCATGAGAGTTTGCTTAATTTTCACCTCTAGATATGATCATGCTCTAGAAATCATGGAGCACTGAACCCTTGTACTATCTAGAGTGAACTACTCTCAAATGGTGGTAGTCATGTATATACTCTACAATTAGTTATAGGATGATAAGAAGAATAGAGAGAGGAGAAAAATAATGAGAGGCTAAGATAGGGAAACTTCCAATTTTCTTTGGAAATAATGGAGAGGATATAGAGGTTTTTTTAAGAGACTTCAAGAAGGCATGCATAAGAAACAATGAGAGAAGGAAGAATGAGTGGGCCTCATTAATACCGGATTTCTTTGAGGATGCAACTCTTACATTGTATGAGTCAAAATACCAAAAGAGAGTGAGTAAAGATGGGCAAGAGGAGTCTTGGAAGTTTAACAAAAGCATTCATTGAGAAATTTCTTCCAAATGAGAGATTGATGAGTGAGGTTATTATCCTTAAGCAAGGAGATGGAAAGAAAATGAGAGTCAATGCACGAAGAGTGGAGAAGTTAGAATCCAAGTTCCATATTGTTGAAGAAGAATGGGGATGATTTCAAGACTACCATGGTTGGGATAAGAGCCATGCTCACCAAGAATTTTGTGGGAAAGTTGAAACCACAAATTAAAGGCAAGGTGAGATATGAGAAACCTCCCTCTTTGATAAAAGCTATCAAGATTACAGTCCGTATGGAAGAGAGTTTGAAAGGAGATGAGACTGAGTTGGTGGTGAAAGAGGTTGTACATCTTTCACAAGTCTACAAATATAGAGGGAATTTTGATCCTTTGGTGGTAAGGGTGGCACCACAAGTGGTTGCTCTTGTTCTTGTACCTCCGCCAAAAGATCCACTTCAAACTATCTTGGAGCAACTTGCAAACCTCAAGATCAATGTATTGCAACTATGGGAGAAGAGATAGGTGGACCTGAATGTAAGGAGAGGGCCTAGGGGTTATGGAAATTATTCATATAGAAGAGGCCAACCAACTAGTAATTTCAACAAAAGAAAATTTTTTGGTTGTGGAGGTAGAGGTCACATCTAAAGAAATTACCCAAATTCTACATACCATAGAGGAAGGGGTTATGAGGGGAGAAATAGAGAGAAGGAGGGAGGTGATGAAGCCCAAGTACCTCTTATGAAAAATAGAGGTAAGGGGATAACATCCATAGATATGGTGTGGAGCAAGCATAAGAAAAGAGAATGCTCAAACTCCAAAGGTCTTAACTTGGAGCTTTTGGCACAAGAGAAGAAGAGAGACTATTTTTCATATGACATACAATCTATTCAAGAATTCACTCCTAGAAAGGATAGTCCAATGCACACAAGGAGTACTTGCACTACTAGTTCAACACCATCATCAAAGACTCCAAAGAAGAAGTTGAGGATGGATGATCTCAAAGCAACAATGGGGCTACAATGTGTTGGAAGAAGTTGGTAGTGAAAAGACCAACATCACAATGGATCAACTAATTGCTTTAAATCCTACCTTGAGGAAGGAATCTAGGGGTGGTTTGAGTTCTACAAGGAGCAAGAGAAAGAAGAAAACAAAGGCTCTAGTATCAATGAGGATGGTGGATGCAAAACAAGCACCGTGGGAGGCTTATAAATATACCTCCAAGATTGATGCAAGGGTGAATGGTCACAACATCAAGGATGCAATTATTGATGGAAGATCTACAATGAATACCATGTTAGAGAAGTTGATGAAGAATTTAGGTATGATATCCTCTAGACCTTCAACATTTGTAATGAACATGGTAAAAAAGCAATAAGTTTTACCAATAGATGTGATAAACAAGGTGGTAGAATTGGTTATGGGAGTTCAAAATCTCATGACTTTCCAAGTCTTGAAAAATGAAAGTTATGATTTGCTACTTGGGAGGCCATGGTTGAGAGCAGCTTGAACAACTACTTGATGGCACAAAGGATACTTGAGAATTGGGCCATCAAACCATTGAGTTACAATTCCTATAACCAGCACCAACCACTCTTCACATTCAAATACAACATCTTCTAATTATTGAGAATCAGATTTACAAGAAGGAGCTCCAAGTGTGGACACAAGCATGGAAGAAGAGACCTCATCAAAGGAAGATGACTCTAAATTTGAGATGTGCATTCCTTGTGTGCTATGGACTTTTTGCCTAAGCCAAAGGTTTTGAAAGACCCTAATAAATCACCATTGACACTAGAGAAGATAGAGAAGAGCTAATCACACTCAAATATGGTCCAAATGTTACAAGGGAGGAGAAGATAAGATTTGAGGATATTTTCTACAAGTTTATCTATGTGTTTGCTTTAGTTACAAGGATCTTAAGGAAGTCACCTTGGAGGAGCACCAATTAGAGATGGAGTCACATGCAAGACCAGTACACCAAAAGCAACATTAGGCCCACCAATAGCTTTAGTTGTGAAGGAGGAGATTGTAAGTTCAAGGAGACTGAGTTTAATTTTGAGGTGGAGAAATCAAAGCAAGTGTCTCTTATTGTGATTGTGGAGAAGAAGAATGAAAAGCTTTGTGTATATATTGATTACAAGAAGTTCAATTTTATTAGCAAGAAGGACTACTACTCCTTGCCATTCATTGATAAGATTTTGGAGGAGGTTGCGGGTCATGAGAGGTATAGGTTTGGAGATGGTTATAATGGCTAAAACCAAGTCAAGATTACATCAAAGCATCAACAACGCACCACATTCACCACACCTTGTGGAACTTACATTTTCAAGGTCACGCCTTTTGGGCTTTGTAATGCTCTAGCCACATTTCAAAAATTCATGAACAAGATGTTTAAACCTTTCATTGAGAAATTTACAAGTAATTTAATTGATGAGTTTTGTGTCTATGGGAGTAAAGAGGAGCACTTTGAGCAATGGATCAAATTTTTGCAGCACATGGATGAAGTAAATGCATCACTCAACCCAAAGAATTGCATCTTTGGTTGTGAAGAAGGTCTAATTTTGGAGTATATCATTTCCAAGGATCAAATAAAAGTGGATCTTCAAAAGGTGAGGAAAATCTCAAAGCTTTTTATTCCCTTCAAGCTTGACAAAGTTACACCAATTCTTGGGGATGGTTGGGCATTAAAAGAGGTTCATAGTCTCATTTTCCAACAAAGCTTATGTATTAACCATTTACTTGAAGAATGGTGTAGAAAACATGGTGATCTTGGAAGACAAGGAGGCTCTCAAAGCTTTTGAAGATCTCAACAATCCTTTGTTATGGCTCCAATTTTTCTAAACCTGATTAGAGTAAGACTTTCATCATTTACATTGATGCTTCCAATAAAGTTATAGGATGCACTCTTATTCAATTAGACGTGTATGATGGGTATGATCATCCAATAGCTTATGCTAGTAGATAGATGATCTCAAAAGAGAAGAACTATTCAGTCATGGAAAGAGAAGGGTTGGTGGTATTTTTGGTCTCAAGAAGTTTCAACACTACTTGATTGGAGGGAAGGCCACCATTGTCATGGATCATAAAGCTTTGAAGTACATCTTCAATAAGTCTAATGTGGAGGGAAGGCTAGCAAGGTGGATGATAATCTTGTTGAGTATGATTACACCATTGAGGATAGGCTAGGGAAGAAAAAAATATATGCTAATTTATTATCTAGGACCTATGATCATGACGGAGTTGAACCAATTGATTATTATTTTTTGGATAAAGAGCTCATGCCAATCTCAATCACTCAAGAGGTCCCAATGGAGTACAAGGAGATTGTGGAATTTGTTATAAGAGGTAACTATCTTGATGGGATGCATGCTATGGAAAGGAAATCCCTTGCATCAAGATCTAGACCTTACACAATGGTGGAGAACATTCTTTTCTATCAAGGAGCATATAATCTACTTCAAAGAGCAACGGGTAAGGAGGATTCTATCTGATTCATGAAGGAGTTTCATGATGGTTTGGTAAGTGGAAGTCATTTTTCAAGAAAGATGACCGCTTTCATGATTCTATATGTAGGTTACCATTGGAAGAGAATTTTCAAGGATTGTCTTTATTATTGTAAAACTTGTAATGTTTGTGAAACTTTTGCTATTAAGTACCTCTACTCTATCTCTAAGATCAATTCCATTACTAGGACCTTTTATGAAATGGAGAATTGACTTTGTAGGTCCTCTCAATGGAACCCCAAGGGAAAATTGGTACATTATGGTAGCTATTGATTACCTTACCAAGTGGGTTGGAGCTAGGAAATTGAGAGACAATAATGAAGATGAAGTTGGTAGATTTCTTTTATGAACTTCTCATCACTATGTTTTGGTGCACTTTGGAGTTGATATCTGATAGAAGAGTAGAGTTTATAGGAAATATCACTATAGCCATGCTATGTGTAATACTCCGAGGACAAGAGAAGAGAGAAAACACAGATTGCACACTCAAACATTCGATGCCCCAAGGGAGCACCTTCTATATATTATATAGACAAAGAGGATCTCCTCCAAGGAAACTCCACCATAGGATTAGGGACACAGATAGGTGACATGTCAGCAAGCTCCACCCTTGGATTACTTACTTGGATGGGTGACCTGTCTGGTCTAGGTCCTATCTGGTTGGTCAAACGAGCTTTGACCGGAGGGAATCTTCCTGTAGGAAACTCAGAATCACATGAGTAAGGTACCATTGGAAAGCTCTCGACGAGACAAAACATGGGGGAGGGAAGGCCAGCCTTTCCTCTGTTGGGGGGGGGGAATCTGCACAATTTTGAGGCCTAATTCATCCATTTAGGCCTCCGAAATTGCCTTCAAAGATTTCAGGCATATTTTGGTTCCTACTCTATTAGTAGAAGTCCCCTTTTGGTGATACCTCTTTCTGATCTGTTTAGTCCATCATGTGTAACATCCTTCCAGATGTTACCAAACCAATTCTCACCTGTAAATCATATGTCTAGCTATTGGTTCTAAGGTTCTCAAGTCTATTTCGGTTTCTGCCCTATTAGTAGAAGTACTCTTTTGGTGATACTTCTATCTGATCTATTTTGACCATCATGTATAACATCATTCTAGATGTTACCAAACCGAATTTCACATCTAGATCATATGGCTAACCCTTGGTATTACACTATGACATTTATCTATCATATATAGAGTGACTACCTCCTATAAGCCAAACTCCAATGGCGTGGCAAAGAGAACCAATCAAACCTTGTGCAGGATAGTTAGCCAAAGATGGAGAAATGGAAGGAGCAAAACATCATTAGGACAAGAGGATTCATGTGATTTTGTCATATATTAGATATATAATATATGACAACCATGAAGACATCCACTAGCTATTCTATATTTCATTTGGTATATGGTATTTAGTCTACTTTACCTATTCACTTTGATCTTCCTACTTTTCAAGGCATTCATAAGAAATTGAAGAGGGCACAAGGAGGTGATGTAGAGAAGATAAGGAAGGAGCAAGTCATGGAATTGGAGGAGGCAAGAGCAATTGCTATTGGTCAAGCATAGCAAGCCCAAAGGAAAAAAAAAAAAAGATATGACAAGAGACAAGCTATCATAACATTTGTGGTGTTGAAGCTAGATTTCTTGGACGTAAGAGTAGTAGTGTTGGTAGTCATATGTATTTTGGTAGTTACTCATGGACCACTTGTTGATGGTCCAATTTCATGTTAGGGCTATTGATAACATGGTAGGACCCATCATCACTTGCACCATTCAACCATTGAATGTGTTGTTAGTGGCACCATCAGGGCTAAAGACCTAGGTCAAGTAGAGTGGTATACCTTTGAAGTGCATCTCCAAAGAACCCACTTCTCTAATGTGGAGCTTTCAAGTTCCTAGCTGTGGTGGATAGAGGCCAACAAGCATCACCTAGAGTCTCTTAGCTAGATTGGGTGTGGCTTGATTGTTGGCAAAGTGTTGAGTGAATGTCAAGTAGTGATCTATTTGAGTGTAATTCAAGTTGAAGAAGAACTGATTATTCTGACACTATAGAGTGAATGTCAAGTAGTGATCTATTTGAGTGTAATTCAAGTTGAAGAAGAACTGATTATTCTGACACTATAGAGTTCATGTATACCTTATGTTTGAGTTGTGCTTCTATAGTGTATGATTTTGACAATGATGTACGTTGTGTAGTAATGTATATATGCATGCCACGTTATCAACATGTGTAAGTGCAAAAAGAGTACCTTTGTAGGTGGGTACATACGTGCCAAATAAGAGGCTTTGTGGAGGTAGCAATACACTAAAATAGAGTAGACCACATGTATGTTTTCCAACCTACGGAGTAAATGAGCATGGGTTATGGCTTGAACAATGTGTCAACGATGAATGACCTACAACAATCATTTGTCCCTTAGTGGATGGAGTGGATGATTGTTGCTTCCTCGTGCTTCTTACTAGGAATTGAAAGCTTGGGGGAAGTCTAGAAGAGTGAGGATTACAAGTGGATTCCATACCTTGCATTTAAGAGTATGGACTCATAAAGCTAAAATTCTAAAGTAAGTGTATAAGCTACCACAACTTGATCATTACCCTCTAAAGCATCCAAGATATAGGTAGTTTCTAAGAAGGATAGAGAAAAACCATGATGGAAAAGCAATTGCAACCTCTCACAAAGTTGTATAGTAAGCTATGTCAAATAGAGCTCTTTCTAAGGAATCTCCCTTGCATGTACCCTTGACAAATAACAATGGTCTGAAATCCTTGGTGGTAGTGAGATGGCTATAGAAAAAGTGTGTCTTTACACTATAGAAAGTGCAGAAAAATGGGATCAAGAGGGGTATCTATTCTCTTGTTGAGCAAGAGCACAAAACAAAGTTGGACAAGATTTGGTATTGAAGGCATTAGAGATATCTACTTGGATAACAACCCAACCGAGATGGATCACCAAGGATGCTATAGTGCCTATAATAACCATCTTCTAGCCCTCTAGAGTTGCCATAGCAAATTGATGTGGAGACAAAAAGGATGAAAACAAGCAATGAAGTTGTAAGCAAATAGTACATGAGACTAGACAAAGGAAAACATCTTCAATAGCAATTGGGATGAATATCAGATGTCTCCTTTGACAAAGCAAGGAAACAAGGTGCATTGAAAAAGTTGGAAGTTGTACCAAAGGCACTAGATCCAAAGCAATAGGGGGGTTCAAAAATAGTTTTGATAGATGTCTACAAGATAAACAACAAACTCCATAACTATTTTTAGTGAACTCTGTAGGGAAATGAAGTACTAATAAATGAACACCCCATAAATTTTTTTATGGGATATTTAGTGCAATTTGCATTTATTTATAAAAGTCAGGTGCTATAGTATGGATTTTTAGGATTACCATATTGAAATAAATGATTGTCAAAAGAAGTGATGTGGCATCTTGAGAGGGTTTCCATGTTTTTTGGTGGGTGGTTTGAAATTTTTTGGTGGATCCAAAATGCAGCTCTCAACTATTCAAACTCAGATTCACCATGTGTGCAAATGCTCCTATCAATAAACTAAATGACAGGTTTTGTAGTATTGCATTGGCGTGGTGGTTCATTTCCATAGATTAGTGCGGCACAAGAGATAGCAAAAATTATGGAAAATGATCCATGCTGCCTTGTGGCAAGAAAGAAATTGAGTGAGGGTCAAGGAATTTTACTCCATACGTGGTATATCAAGCAATGATGGGTAAAAACCTATTTAATCCTAAATTGACACATTACACCTCAAAAATGAGCGCCATTGAGCAGCTACGGGTAACTAAAATTGAATGTGGCCATGAAACTTACTGTAAAAGATTTCAAGAAATGAAAGAGTGCAATTAAAAGAAGAATACAATGAACAAAAATGAATTAAATAGCATAAAATTTTACAGATATTCTCAAGATATAATATATATATCTCAAATAGAATAGAAATGAAAAGGAAATCATTCAAAGAACAAGGAATCATGATCCTATTAAAATTACATATGTGTATATAAAATATGTGGATAATTTTAAGGAAATGATAGGATTAATAACTGAAAGTAGAAAGTAGAAGATATGTAACATGCAGGACGGACTCAAAACAAAGCTATTCCTTCACATTTACTTCTTGTGGGACTCTTTCCCACTTGGACAAATTGAAGGACATAAAGGGCATCAATTCTTTTAAGATGAAGACAAAGATACTTCTACAATATTGGATTCAATTAATGAAATGGTTTTACATTATTTGGATCTATCATGGTGCTCCAATCTATGTTTTATAGATTAAAAATAGTCAAAAGTTATTTTGTTGTCAAGAAACCTGGAACAATTGGTCTAAAGAGTTTATATAAATAAATAAATTTTTTGAGGAGCTTAACAAAAGAATCTATATTTATCATAGTGTACTACTTGAAAATAATCAAAAGAAATTTGCTTCAAGACATTGAAAATCTTCATCTGGAACGGTCCAAAAATATCGGTTGAATCCCAAAGCTTTCATTTGACAAACACTGCTTTGCAGATGGTTGAAAGAGAGAAGATTTAGTGAATCCCAAAGCTTTCACTTGACAAACACTACTTTGCAAATGGTTGAAAGAGAGAAGATTTAGTGAAAAGATCAAAAATTGATCCAAAGATAAAAGACTTGAAGAGAGTCTTGTTAAGAAAAGGGTAATCAATGCATGGAAAGGAATGGAAATGTAGAGTAACACTATAGATTGAAATAAAGGTAAGCCCCAAGATAGCGGCTGTGCCATCAAGTGGTTATGAGCACCATCAAGCACCATCAAGCCTATTTATCCTACAATCAACACACCGGGTGGCAATCAATGCTGACCAATGCTTTCCATGGTATCCTTTTTATCCGTGGTCAAAGCTCATCCAACTTATGGGTTTGTTCATATTTAGGTTTTAGCTTGCAATAGACAACCTTTGCAATATTCACAAGGAAAGTTCAATGGCAAAATTGGGGTACATCAAGTCAAGTCCATAGTAAATCCATCATAACTAAAGTTCAAAACCATTATCATTAGTCTCACAAATATAGGAATGTTTGGTATATCAAGTTGTTGTTGTTTATTTGGTCCCATCACTATATTATGTTTAGGAGAAACCTATCTAGATTGTACATATTATGCCCATGCTTGCCTTACTAGAGACTGCAAATTTTCTCACTTTATGAATGAGTGATTTTATATATGATCATTTGCATTATGTGCATACAGTCCCCCCAATCCCTGATTTTGAGAGAAGAATACAAAGAAGTCATACAGGAAGAATAACACTCAAAGTATAGCCCTTAAGAGTAACTTACAAGTTTTTCTCAATCCAAATTTGGATATCGTGCAGTTGGCCAGGAAGGGCATGGCAGAAATATGGACTAGCTGTATAATTAGGGCCAAGAATCTGAATTTATTAGTTTCTCAACTTTGTTAAACTTCAGCTCTCCCTCCCATAGAATTGACAAGTTACTGCCAAACATTTTGCCATGAAATTGAAAGATGTACATGGTTGTTTTCCTTACTAGGGAGAATCCATTGAGGACCAAAATGTCAAAAATCAGCATGAAAAAATGACCAAGATATGTACTATAGGCACCACTCACCCTCCTTCTAACCTGCACCCATTCTTCCCAATCTGCCATCAATTTCTCGGTCTTGTGTCATTCTTGTACATCTCGCAATGTTCTTGCACAAAATCAGCATGAAAACATGACAATGATATGGGCTATGTACACCACTCCCTCTCCTTCCAACCTGCACCCATTCTTCCCACCCCGCATCCATTCTTTTTAATCCATCATCAATTTCTTTTTCTTATTTCTCATCCTTGTATATCTTGCAATATTCTCATACATCTAGAGAAGAACCATTTTCCCTACTTTGGTGGCAACTAGATTCCCCCTAAACCAAGCAATTTATTAACCGTAATCTGTAATAAATGCATTATGGTATGACAATGGAACACTCCATTTCCCTTATTTTCTATAAACCCTAAACCCTAAACCACCTCTTATGGAGTGTGCTAATAATAAGGAACTTGGCCGAAACTCCATAGTGGGATCCTTTCTTCGTCCAGCCCACACCTCGTACTGATTTAGTCAATGCTTCATAATAATCTATATGAAAATATATAGAGCTTCCTAAAATTATTTTTGTAACCTCCTAATATGTTGACAAAAAGAAAAGGGAAAAGATAAACCAAAATTTGGAATATCAAGGATGGACAATTGTGTTTTTGCTCAAATACCAAACCCAATTTCACACTCATTGAAAAACTTGGAAAATGGAATAAATAAGCAAAGATATGCTCTATAAGTTGAAGATTCTCATTTGGTACTAATTAGTGATGCTCATTTAGATTTTTTTGTAAATTCTTTAGCTAAATCTATTAATGTAAAAGTTCAAATCTAAAATTAGCTTGGTTTCAAGATGTTAAATCTTTGTTAAATCATGATTTAGCAAGGTTATTAGGCTGATATTCATGAAGGAAAGTACTCAATGGCAAGTGGATGGAGATTCTGTAATGTAGATAGATAGAGTATCATTGGAAAAGGAGATTGAACAAGAGTGTGCTAATGCTTAGGATGTGTGTCTATGCTCATTTTCTTGACCTAACACCAAAGGCAACAAAGACAACAATATTATGAGGGAGGAGCATGAGGCTATGTGGACTCTACAATCATCCTTGTTGTTGCTTGGGCCCATATGGTATACTCATCATGTAGGGCTGACCAATTTCCTTGCAAGATTCTATGAAACCTAGAAGAGATCTCTTGATGTCTTGATGTACTCCCATATACTAGGAGTAAGGTCCATTGTGGGAATAGGGTTAAGAATGTCCAAAAAGACACATCTCTCCTTTGATCATCTACCAAAATAGCTCATAATAGTAAGGAGGGTGTATATCACACTAGGTGATATAGAGGCATAAGGATCCTAGTATATATATAAGGTCTATGCAGACTTGGTAGGAATGCCTTGATAGGGCTAGAGAACATAGCCGAGTGTATGATTCAAGGGGGTATTAATAGAGAGGATATGAGTACAACGAGGGTGTAGTGGTGAGAATGAAGTAGCATGTACCCTCATCCATAGACATCTAGATCTTCCTTGATGTGGGGCTAGGCTAACTCCCATCCACAAACAAACCATACAAGATTGTGTGTATTACTAGTGAGGTGGTATGTATGGTCATGATAAGGGTGTACAAGGAGAGAGTATAATCATGTGGTGGTGGTGGAGCTATGGAGTGAGGGAAAGGTATTGTGGTAGGAAGTGATAGAATTGTATATCTTGAGAATTTGGCATACTCCATATGAGTGTCAACCTATGGAGAGTCTTTTTTTGGTGAAGGCAAAGGTCATGAGAAGAAGATGGAAAAGGCACCATCATGCTAAACATGGACCACGATGAGTGTGTGTTGAAAAATTCAACATCAAGCTCAACTCTTTTATTGCACATTAGGGGTATGGGGTACAACATGAGGAACATTGCCTATCATAGTACTTCTTGCTACCCATGCCAAAGAACAAATTAGAGGTATTATAAAGTGCATTGAAATTACTCCCAAATTTGAAGCAACAAAAAATAACACATACCAAAATAATAAAACATCCAAACAAGACAGTATTGAAATCCAAATGCAAAGGAAAAAAAATACCCATAAACCAAAAGAAAATTAGAGGAAAAGAAGCAATGAAAAACAAAGGATGCAAAAAGTGAGGTATGATATGGCCTATCTACTACCAAAGAAGATGCGCCTTCCTCCAACTTGAGCTTATCCACATCACAAACCAATTGCCTCTTGCTAAACCTATCACCTCTCCAAACCCCATTGCCACTCCAAGGGATCTATAGATTTGGGGTCCAAGCTTTATCCCTAACTCAAGTCTACACTCACCATCAAGTGTAAATCCCACCTCATTGCCCCGCCTATCATGCCTTACCTATCATATGGTGAAGGAATCAAATTCACTCCTACATCTCAACTCCAAGCATGTACATCCATTATATACTAGTGTAAAAGACTGAGAAGGGAAAGAGGAGAATGGAAGATCAAAGTGAAAGATCACATTGGGACTCTTGAATGAAAGGAACTCCAAATGCCTAGAATGAGCTTAGTCTTTGGTATTTATAGGGAAGCATACAAGACTCTTGAGAAGTTTCTCAAGAAGTGCAAGCTAAACTAATCAAGAAGCTTCTCAAGAAGTCATCTACTTGATGTGAAAGCTAAGCTAAACAAGAAGCTTCCCATGAAATTTCCTCCTAAAAATCACCACTTGGCATGCAAATTACGTAATACTTGGAAGGTACTAAATACCTTCCTAGATGCTTCTAAAATATTCTTATAATTCTTGGCTAATTTGGTCTATTTGCTATTTTTTTAGTCTTAACTAACTTGTCAATAAACTCCATATTGTTATATATTCTCCCATTGCTAGTTAGTGATGTCCTTATCACCATTGAAGCTTCAAACTCTTGGATGGCTATTTGTGCATTATAGAAATGAGAAAGAGGCTCCTAAGTGTCATCATGAAGGGATACACTTTCCAAAGGACTTTGTACTCTATATATTGTTGGCGGCCATGTTGAATGTAACAATGTGCAAAGATATGATCAACTTCATACTCCTCATGATTGTTGATAGAGATGGGAGGAGGAGGGAGTTGAACATGAGAGGAAAAGGAAGATGGATTAAATACAAAAGTTTCAACTTAGAAACATGAAAGACAAGGTGGATTTGCATATGACAAGGCAAGGCAAATGAATAAGCAATAGGACAAATGATTTGAGTGACATCAAATGGCCCTATCCAATTAGGAGCAAGTTTAAACACATGGGTTTCAAGTAGGAGGAGTAGATTACTATAATAAAGCATGAACTTATTATCAAGTTGAAAGATAAGATCATGGTGATGTTGATCCGCGTATTGATTCAATCAACTTAGAGCAACAAGGAGATGAGATTTTGCTTGTTATATGGATTGGGATATTGTGGTCAAGAAGTTGGAAGTATGAGAGACATGAGATGGAGGAGGAGCAAGGAAGGAATTTAGAGCAAGTAGGTCTTGGCCAAAATTAAGGAAGAAGGGAGAGAATTTGATACTTGCATGTTTGGAATTATTATAGGTTAACTCAACAATTGCAAGATATTCATCCTAATTTGTATGGTGAATGTTAACAAAGGCACAAAGAATATCCTCCAAGGTGCAATTTGCATGTTTAGTTTGTCTATCAATTTGAGGATGATAGGCCATGGACAAAGAAAGCTTGGTGCTAAGTAGTTGGAAGAGTGCTTGCCAAAATTTTCCAATGAATTAGGGATCATGGTGAGAGATGAGTATGCAAGGCAACCCATGACGCTTGGAGACATTGTCAAAGTAGATTTGAGCCAATATTGGAGCATCCATTGTATCAAAGGTTGGTGACAAATAGATTTTCTTACTAAGCTTATTGAAAAACACCATGATTGTTGTGTGCCTTGCTTTGTCTTGGGCAAGGATGTGATAAGATCTAAGGTCATTTGTTCTTATCAAGCAGATGGGATGGGAAGAGGTTAAAGAAGTCTACTTGGTTTTTGGTTATTGGCCTTGTTGCATTGGCAGATCTCACAAGATCAGTCAAACTCTTTAACATCTTGTGCCATGTTGAGCCATTACCACTGGCATTGTAGGGTACCCAAGGTCTTGTCCACACCCATGTGACCAATGATTGGTAAGTCATGGGCTTCTTGAAGGCACACAAGTTGTAGATCACCCTTGGCTAGAACATAGATCTGGTTCTCATAAAATAGTAGGCCTTCCTTGAAGGAGAAGGTGTTGTATTCCTTGTTGTGTGTTGCAAGATGACCTTGTACTATTTGAAAAAAAGGTCTTGTTGTAAAACTATCCTAAATTTGATTTGGACTTTTGAGTCAATTGACACTATTGTAATTTCTATTGTGATGAGAGGAAGAGACTTCAAATCAATTCATTGTGATAATGCATTGGGGATGACATGGAGCCTACCAAGTTTGAGGTCAATAGTTGTTCCTTTGTTCCTCTATTCCTCCAATAAATGATATCAACTCTTCATGTTCTACAAATGTGATATCTACAACAAGGGTGTATGATTTGTTTGCATGATCATTTGTTTCCCCAAGAGATAATGCTTCCATACCTTGGTGGCATATATCGTTGCTAGTTGTTCTCAATCTCAAGCAAAGTAATTCCTTCCCATAGTGTTTAGTCAATGAGACACAAAGATAATAGGATGTAACCCATATGGAAATTCCTACCGCAACACGTTGCGGTAGGAATTTCCAATAGCAAAGTTAGAAGCAGTCTCCAAAGGAGACTTCTTCAGCTTCATGAAAGAAGTACCAAAGGCCAAATCAAAATCAACCACACAAGGTAGTTGAAGATCATATGGTTGAAGAATAGATCTTGAATACACCATATGTTCAGCTTTTGGAATGCTTCTTTGTGCTTGGTGGTCCACCAAAAGTTTGAGGTCTTCCTCAAGAGATTGGTCACTAGTTGTAGCCATATGAGCATAATAGTGGATGAATCATCAGTAAAAACTTACCAATCCATTAAATGCCCTTATTTTTGTGGTATCCTTTGGAGTAGGTCAATCAATAATGGCCTTGATTTTTTATTTTTCCATCTTGATCCACTCTAATGAGATCTTATGACCCAAGAAGGTAACTTCCTTCTACCAAAAGGCACACTTTGACTTCATGCAATAAAACTTCCATTGATGTAGTAATCTTAAGACTTCTTGCATGTGATTTGTGTGTTTTACCTCCATCTTTTTGTAGATTAAAATATCATCCAAGAACACCACCATGTATTGATCTAATAGCACATCCAACACCTTATGCATTTGATCCATGATGACTATTGGAGCATTAATGAGCCCAAAAGGTAGAACTCTCTATTCAAAATGTTCATACCTTGTGCAAAAGGTAGTCCTTTGCACATCCTCTCTATCAATGAAATTTGCCAATAGCCTCTTCAAAGATCTAACTTAGAAGTATTTTGGTACATTCAATTGATCAATCAAGTCATTAATTTGAGGCAAGGGATAGGCATTCATCATTATTTGTTTATTGAGGCACAAAAATCAATATAGAAGCCAAGTCCTCTATCCTCCTTTGGAAAAAATAGTACCAATGCTCCCCAAGGAGATATACTATGTCGTATGAAATC
The DNA here is from genome assembly GCA_948567375.1 of Lunularia cruciata. Classification (NCBI taxonomy): domain Eukaryota; kingdom Viridiplantae; phylum Streptophyta; class Marchantiopsida; order Lunulariales; family Lunulariaceae; genus Lunularia; species Lunularia cruciata. The sequence goes on along the minus strand of OX419755.1, from coordinate 82,570,001 downwards.
CTTCTCTAACAACTCCATCAATGTTGAAGCTTGTCCAACTCTTTTGGTGAGAGCCAATAGATTAGTCTACTCATTGGAGTACTTCTTGGCAATAACTCAATCTTAAAGGGCATACCAAGATTGAAGGGTAATCCCTTTGATAGTTCATTTGGAAGCACATTTGCAAACTCTTGAAATTTTTGATCAACAATTGCTTGATGAGGCTTCTAGTCCTCATCAGATTCTACATGCACAATTGGCTTGATCCACACCATAGATATAGAATTATCTTCTTCCAAAGCTTGCCTATGGCTACTTTATTGACAAACTTACCATCTTGGGATTGGTTATTTGTAGGTGTCTTACTAAAAGGTGCTCAACAACCTAAATGACAATTCTTACCTTGGTGTTGTACTCAAATTTATCATTGATTTCAATAAAATTGAACCTTATGATATTCAGGCCAAGATAAACCTAGAATGATATCATAGTGGAGAGGTGCCACTACAAACCTAGTACACTCCAAATGCTCATTCTCAATCTTGAATGTAATAGGATGTGAGGTATAGAATTTAGAACCCTTGCAACCATCTACCATCATCAATCTACTTCCAAGTACTAGCTTGATAAGAATACCTAATTCTTTTGTTAATTGCATGGACATGCAAGTCTTTGACCTTCCAAAATCAACCAAAATCCTACAACCATAATCAGATATCATGCCTTGCAAGTGAAACAAACTTGCATAAGTTGAGCTTTCAATCCCATTGGAACTGATCAAGATCCCAATAGGTGGCTCAAATTATAATATTGAGATTCTTTATTTCCTTGATCATCATGCTCTATGAACTCCATTTAGGCAGTTTGTTGTGGTCATCTATTCTTTAGTGGATATTTAACAATGTGATATCCAATTTTGCAATAATAAAAGCAACTACCATTTTATCACAATCTTTCACTATCTATTATGCTAAGTGATCTTTATTGGATAACATCAGTTTTTATTGGAACCAGCTCCTCCACCCATGTGTAGTGTGTTGGAAAGTTTTGTGAAGGTCAAGGTTGAGAACAAGTTGTCACAAACAAGGAATCAAAGTGCTTAGTTAACTACATGGGTTCCTCAAGTATTTGGGTTCCTACATGGCCACTTTCAATTTGGTGTGTGACTTTAAATCCCTCATAAATTGATCTAAAGCTTCACATTCTAGTATATATTGAATTTACATTAAATTGTTCTAGAATTGAGTGATATAGCTTCTTACAAAACCAATCTGGTGCAACTCTACCAATCTATCTTGTGCAGCTCATGTGGCATTTATAGCTTGGAGTTGCCTAATTATTGCACTCTTGAATTCTTCCCATGTCAAGATTGATGCAACAAACTGCCATTCAGCTTACTTCCCTCAAAACCGCCACCACAATTTTGCTACTTCATCCAATTGGCTTGAAGCAAAAGAGAATCTATCTCCATTCATCTTGAAGATTTGTAGCTTCAAAATAATGTTTGTAGTAAAATTTTTTTTCTCTATTGTGCCCTAGAGATGTTGGCCTTCAAATACCTTAGGTTTTGGAAACTAGATTCACTCTTCTCCTTCTCAAAATGATGCTCTCTCTACATGCTCTTGTCATTAATGATCTTGTTCTTCCAACAATCGAGTAAGGTGCTCAATTTGTTGTTGCATAATAACAATAACTTTGGGGATTACTGCCATGGCTACTACTCTATCAAAATATCTACAATTTATCTAACTTAACATATAGATGCAACATGTCCACTATTCTCCATAAGTTACAATTAGAAGTACCAAAGGTTCATCAGACAAGGTGATCATATTCAAGAAATTCTGCCCAAAGTGTGAGATGATGAAATGTGTGAAATAATGCTTGGGTACATGGACACAAAAGTCCCAATGGTTGGAAAAAATAGATTTATTGATCCATAAATTCCATCCATCCCATTCTACTCTAATACCAATGTAAAAGATCGAGGAAAGAAATAGGAGAATAGAATATTAAAGTGAAAGATCACATTGGGAATCTTGAATGAAGGAAACCTAGCATGAGTTTAGGCTTTGGTATTTATAGGGAAAGATACAAGACTCTTGAGAAGTTTCTTAAAACAAATTTCTTAGAGTGCAAGCCAAGCAAACCGTGAAACTTCTCAAAAAGCTTCCTTCTAGAAGCCGTCTACTTGGTGTGCAAGCTAAGCTAGTTGGGGAGCTTCCCAAAAGATTTCCTTCTAGAAGCCACCTACTTGGCATGCAAGTTAAGCTAACTAAAAAGCTTCCCAAGAAGCTTTTTCATAGAATTCACCACTTGGCAAGCACATTATGCAATACTTGGAAGGTACCAAAGTAGCTTTGTAGATATTTCTAGAATATTTTTATAATTCTTGGTTAATTTGGCCTATTTTCTACTTCATTAGTATCAATTAACTTGGGAAACTCCATATTATTACAATTAGTTTCCTAACTCAAGTTTAGACTCCACACCAATGAAACTTTATGGAGCACTAAATTGGTGAAACTAATGTGATGCATGATAGTAGCCTCTCAAGCATAAGTAGAGCTGCAATTCTCTTGGATGGGAGGGAGTCTAAAGTGCATATTTCCTCTTGAGGTGATTGAGCAAAGGTTAGATTCTATGGATCAACTTTCTATCCAAATTGAGTGGTGTAATGACTACTCTTGTGTTTTGATGGCAATTGTTATGACTATATGAGATGGTTCAAAACATATGTGCTTACTGATTACAATTCCTCTTGCAATAGTTGGACCAATAGTTGGTTCTGTTGCTTCATGAGTGGAGCCCTTTCACATGGCATTGCTATTTTTGTTGATGCAATCTCTACTTTTGTTATTGAAATTTGCAACAATTGCTATTGTGTTTTTTTGCTTTATATTATCTATTATTTTTCCTTCCTTGTGTAACATTGATACTATATGGTCCAACCCTACCCTATACATTGCATCTAGGCCAACTTCCTTCTCCTTCTACATTTGTCTCCAACATGTATAGATATTTATGGGACTTTGATCAAAGTTAGTTTCTCTATTTCATAGTGACTTATATGTGAGTTGCCAAGGAAATAATATGGGCATATAGATAGGTAGACACATTGGATGACCCAAAACTCTTGCTACTAAATATTAGTATAGTAGAAGCAATAGACTATGGAGAACTTTCTATCTAGCTCATAGTAGAATTGAACAACACATAGAGCCTCCTCCCTTTATGTAGATCAATTTAATCTTTCTATTCAAGTTGGAATTTCAATTGAAGCCAATCTAGTTGCTCACTCTTATCTGCACTCCCTCTCTCTATTGCCTAATTCTCCTCACAAAACTTCAAATTAACTTTTGAATTCCAAGAGGACTCCCATCTACTAGTACTTGCAAAAGTTATAAACAACTTTCTCATCAATATTCAGTAATGTCCGGTCAATTTCTCCCAAGAAATGATACATGAATACCAACAATTGATATCTTGTAAAATCCTAGCCTGCATAGACTAGATGAACTCCCCCATAAGGAAAATGAATGAAAGGTGAAAAGTTGTTATTTTAAAACCTTGAGAGATAAAACTTGTCAAAATCCTGCAAAGATCCAGATTCTACCTAGAATTTATACATCACAATTGTAGTTTAGATAAATTTTAAGAAACAAATCAACCCTAACAAGTCATAACATTAATTCAAGAGGAAATCATACTTCATTTGCGTGCAAATTGTAGTGCATAATTGTATCATATAAGGCATTAGATATGTAGTACAATAGGGGGTTTCAATTATTTTTTTATAGTTACATATAGAACTCCATAAAGATTTTTAATAAAACCAAGGAGTGTATAAGGTTAGGGTATAAGGGTATCCTATGTTTGGGAGTTTGCTAATTTTATAGTATGTCTTTGAGAGCCTTGCTCACCACAGGTTTAATTAGTTTAGTCACTTGGGTCAAACGATCTTTGTCCTTACAAAAGTGAAGCAATCCTTTGATTGCCTAGAGCCATAAGTTAGCTTCCAATGACTACCAATGTGAGGTTCTCTTGCCCTCTACCTGCCTAGCTAGTTGGCAACCAGTTTCCTCTCCTTTGACTGAATCAGTGGATCCATCATCACTTTGGTCCTCTTGCACTTACACTTTTAACCTCCAATAACGAGCTTAGATCATCTTGTTGACATTGGTCAAACTCCCACTCTATCTCTCTTGGTTCAAAGATATTGCATAATGCAGTCCTTAAAGTAAGAAAAACTCAATATATACATCACATTTATCATTGCATTCACACAATATGCACATCACTTGGAGACCCTGGGGCTCAAATTTTAGATTGACTTGTTGCATACTCCCTCTCACTCTCAACCTTAGGACTACAATATCATGATGACTTCTGGTTAGGGAGCAGAGTTGGTCTTGGAAACCAGAGCACACCATCCCTTCCATGGAATCCTAGTGTGTCCTTGATATGAGTCATGAGTCCTACCCAATGGACTGCCAAAGATCTAATGTTCCACCCCATCCCTTGTATCTTTGCCAAGCCTTTGCTCACCATTGATGAACCATAGCTAGATCCAAGCGACTATGTATCTTATTTACCTCACCCACCCAATCCTTAGCATTCCTATCCTCAATGCTTGCTCTTTCTAAGGAGTTCAAATCCTTGACTAGAATGCCTTTTGTAGGTTTTGAGGTCAGTCACACACTAGATTGCATTGTCAATTAAGGTGGTGAACCTTTAGATTGCCAAATTCTTAGCCTAGGCTGGTCAAGCATTGGCTACTCCATTGGGTGGTCCTATGGGTTTTGAGTAGAGGCTTCTTGTATCCAACTCACATCCAAGTAGTTCCATATGCAATATCATAAGTGCATCAAATTTTCTCCATGCCAATGCTCCCAAAGAATGAGCTAGGTCGCCAATTTAGAATGCAACTACAGCCAAAGCTCTATAAAATACTAGATTCAACATAAGCCCCAAAAATCAAAGGAGGAGAGTGGTGTTCAATTAGGGTCAACTTCAACTATAGGACTGAACACCTACTAGTGGAACCAAGACTTTGCATAGAATTTGATCCATAGAACCAATATCAAATTGTAGAGGAGAGGAAAAGATGAATGCATTAATACATTATGCATTGAGATATCATATAATTTTCCAATGGATATGCTACAAAAGAATTTCAACTTCTATATGAGCCTGATCTTGGCTAGGAGCCAAATTCTACTCACCCTCTACTACTTCTACTACCATTCTTTGATATGGCTACTTCTGAGATTTTGAGACTAGGGTAAGCTTGCTACTTAGCTCCTAACCAACCACATACTAACCAAAGAGCACTAGGGTTAGTTACCATCTAAAATATCTTCCCAAACTATTGATATGATCCTTCCCTAGTCATTGATATGTTGATGTGGCTGCCAAGTGACATGCTATGAGGGTCTTGCAATTTGTTGATTAGATGTAATGGCAAGGATCAAAGTCTTGAGCAGACTTTGCATCACCTTTCTTGCATGGAACTAGGGTTCATGGCAGCATGGCAGAAATTGCTACCAACAATTGCAAAGATGGTCATAAGATAGAGGGGAAGAGAGGAAATCCGGCTCAATGGATTGGAGATTAGTCTTGGGAAGAGAAGTAGGAGAAGTAGGAGGAGTCACCTTCTATCAAAAGTGTGATTCCTTAGAAGAAATTGCCAAGGTGAGGAATTCTTTCAGTGCGCTTTGCACCAAGAACAGGTACAAGGTAGATAGTTATAGAGACCCAATATGAAGGAGGATATTTAGCATAATGATGGCCATGTTTAAGCTAGAGCAAACCACCTATGTAATGATGCAACAAGCGGTGTTCTTTCACCAGATGTTTGCAGGAGAGACGGTGAATTGAGCAAAGTGTTTACACTAGCAAGTGGGTTAGATGAGTAATAGTTGGAGAATGGACCAGCCTCTCTATTACTCTGTAACCTTCACAATCCATTTCTACTTTGGATTAAACCTACTTAGCTTGGAGGAGAGAGTAAGGATGGTGTACCACTTTCACCCTAATTTACAAAGAGTTGTGGATGGACGAGCAATACTACATCAGAGCAAGAAGATAGTGTTGGTGGACATCCCAAGGCCAAGAAAGAGAATTACGCCCAAAGGAAGAATATTACCACTATAGCCATAAAAGACAAGAAAGCTAAATCCAAAGCCAAAGATGGTGGTAGTAAAGAACAAATGATTGATTGCATGGAAGGAAGAGATGGCCTTGTTTGGAGTTACCTGTAGTAGAATTAGAAGACTCACAATTAGGAGAGACTGCTTTGGCATTCCAAGGGTAGCAAGATCAAAGAGAAGTATGCAAGTTGTAGCTATAGGGCCGAGAAAAGTTGAAAAGGAAGGAGACACTCAAACGGAGTAACTTTGAAGGTGCAAAGATTGCATCTTTTGGGTAAAGCACCAGCAAAAGAAGTGCCAACCAAATACAAAGACAGAGATGATGATATAGGAGGATATGTTGGAGTTACATATCTATCAAAGAATGTCTGTCCTTTGTTGGTGCAGCTACAAAAAAAGAAAGAGGAGTTGAAGAAAGAGCATCTTGAATTGAAAGATGAATTGGAAGTAGTGAGGTACTTGAGTAAAGAGACCTCATAGTGTAGGAGTAAGTTAATCCGAGGAGAGAAGGAAGCCAAAGAACTTTGGGTTGAGGCAGTTCTTTGGAAAAAAAGTTTTGATAATTTGCAAGAGGATTTCTTGAAGCACGGTAAAGAGTTGAAGGAGCAAAAGGTGTCATTTGAGAAGATGAAGGGTGAATTTGCTGATGTGAGGTTAGAAATTATACACTCAAAGACAATTGCTATTGTGATGGAGCAAGAGTTGGAGAGTCTGAGAAAGAGTGCAGCAAAGAAGGATCAAGCCTGGCAACAAGAGTGACTGTTAGACATTGAGAGAAAGAAAGATTGTGGGGTTTGATCAAAATTGTGGAATCTCAATTAGTCTAGTATGTGGAGGAGAAGGAAAAACTAAAGGAAAAATTTGAGGATGAGTGGAAGATGTATCGAAACAAGTTAGAAGCAAAGAAGTAAGGAGAAGATAGTTCCGAAGAGTAAGCTAGATTCAATAGGAACAATCATTCTCAAGTTGAAGGTGATGTTGAGTAATGATGCTAAAGCTAAAAATGATATGTTGTTGGATAGTTGTTAGTGCTCTGCCTATTTAAAGGAGGCATTCAGAGTGTGTTGTTTTTCAATACTAAAATTTTGAAGTTGAGTAAAGCAAAGTGCTATAACTCAATGCTTGCATTTTAGCTTAATTTTGAGTATCAATCCTTTGTGTGTGTTTGTGAGTTGTTGGAGAAATTCAAAGTGAAAGTCAGTGAGCTTGTTGGATGTTGGATTCCGTAGCACTGATTTTCATTCTATGTGTTTGATCTTGAGTGAATAGCAATCAAAGCAATGCCTTGACAGATCCGTGAGGAATTGTAGAATTGGTAGTATTCCGAAATTATGAGTGCAATATTAGATTGATGCAAAGCAACTTTGATTGAGGATGTTGTGCCTTTAGTGAAGGGGTAGAATGCAATTTTGAGGCGAAGTCATATCATAGTGAAGTAGCCTTCTATGGGAGAATTGAATCATCACAATCAAAGTTGAATTGGAAAGAGATTGATAAGTTGTGATTATGGGTGATATGTTATTGTGACAAGACTGTGATTCAGTACTTATTACTCTCTTTTGGGTGTGATTTCTACATGCAAGATTAAAGCTGCAACCAAGAAGAACTAATTGTGACATTTTACTTCATATTGACCATTCATGAATTGTATCTCTATGGGAATGAATTGTTACTTGTTGATTACTACAAAACTAATACTTGTTGGGTTATCACATGCTCTCTTATGGATTGCACCAACCAATGTTCTCTTTAGAGAAAAGGACAGACACTATCAAAAATATACTACAAAGTATGAGGCTGAGAGTGCTATCCTTTGAAGTCTAATATGATATGCTCTCACATACTCTAACAAATTTGTCAAAATACCATATCTATTGCTTCATATAACTCCAAGGCTCTAGAAACAAAGAGGTGACCTCATTGCATACCTTGATACTTGAAGACCTTACCTAGTGCCATTTCGCTTGTTGCCCTTCCAAGAAGATGAGTAATCACTCCTTCCAATATTGCATCATGTGTAGGGTTTGTAACCAAAACATCACTACTATGACTTGATCATCTTAGACCAAGTATAAGTCTACTCTAACCCATGTCATCTGCAAAGAATACAAACTATCCCTCCAAACAAGGTATCCACTCTCTTGTACCATGGAAAACACTATATCCTTGATGGTTGTGGATAGCTATTCTTTGTTCTCCAAAAGGAGACTATGTCATATGGACCGCTGTTGCATAGAATTGGAAAAATTATTTCTCTATATTTTTTAACTGAAATGGGACCTATTACTAAAATATTATTTTATCATTAGATTGAAAAAAGAGATTACCAACAACTAATATAAAACCACACTCACAAGTGAAGAATGAAGATGCAGATGGGTGGACCAAACCTAGGCAAAAACTCATTGCTATAAAGAAAGTAATTGGTGTGAGTCTGAATGCCCTAATGCACGGTCAAGCTAAGATCAAAGAGCTGCACCCTTGCTAGAATAGAGCAAGAGCACCTACATGCTCTAGTAGCTTGAGGAATGGATGAGTCAACTAAGAGAAAAATGTAACATATGTTAAAACTCTCGCTCCATCAAGGAAGATTACAAGCGTTTGGCCCAATCAGAATGTAAGGAAGCCAAGGATGGAAGGTCATCTCATGCACTTGGGGATAGACCATTTCTTGTATGCCACAATAATACCTAGAGAGAAAAAGGATCACTCCTCTACCTTGATCACATATGTCTCCATAACTAGCCTATTACCAACCATAAAACAAGAGTAAAGTAGAGGTCTGAGCGAATCCAACGACCAAAAAATGCTACTGTATTATCTCCTCCATAGATGATAAGCCCACCCCTCCACATAATACATGTAACAAACAGAGATAAAACTTGGGCACCCATCACAAAGTTAAATTGCGAAGTAGAGCCGTTAGAAACCAACTGAAAGAACAAACCAGAAGTAGCAAGCAATAAGAATAAGATGCTCTACTCTCACCCACCTGACTTGCAAATGGTTAATGCAAATAGCTTCAAAACATAGTATAATCGGCCTATGTGTATCTTATTAGCTTAATCGTATTACTCAGAAAGAAATACAAGTATCAATCATAGAGACTAAAGATGCGACAACCTGACGATCTAATAAACTAGATATTTTATTAATCTTGTTGCTGGAAAAAAAATAGAAATACCATGCCTACTGACTAAATTGGTAATATTGTAATAAAAGTGCACATGACCATCCAAGCATCTTTTTAGAATCATGCCTAATATGTAAGGTCAACGAAATACAATCTTCTTCTTCAAATAGTAAAAAGGGGATCAAAATGTATTTACCGCATTATGCGCTGTAAAATGTTTTTATATCTAATACGATTGTAAATCCAGGGCTAAATATGTGTCGATATAGAGAGCGGGGTAAAGTAAATGTTAAGTACCCTATGGCCTGTTCTATACCATCGATACAACGAAAGAATAAAAGGCAGGAGTCGGTGACGTGTCCACGCTAAGACATGCATTTATGGAAGAAAGTTAAAAGCAAACAAGCTGGGAAGATCATGATCTCAAAGGCTTGCTCTTTTTTATACAAGGCAGACAAGTCATGCATAATCTGTTAAGTGTTATTGGTCGCCAGTAAACAAATCGATAACAAACAATTTCAAGGGAACAGCTCAAATGTTACATAGATCCAGACTCTCAATTCTGCATTTCATGTCGCATCGTTTGGCTAACATATCATAACATTGACAAGACAACTTTTGCCTCAGGTCTTCTCTACAAACTGTTCATATATTGGCTGATAATGAGCCAAGAAATTATGCCGGAATATAGTCCTTGTGGCACAGCAATGCAATCGTTACTGAGCCCAGAACCCACATCCATGTTGAACAACTCGCAGCATGCCAGCGTCCTCTAAGATTGCCCGCTTCGCGGACTCCCCAATGCCAGCCGCTGATCGTACATATGTCTCATTTGCATGACCCTAATGCTTATTACTCCACGTCAAAAACTAATCAGTGTTCGCCATATAACGCCCTCCTGCACTCTGGCTACTCTTTACCCTTTGCCGTTTCGATGCATCAAAATTTCCTATATTTCGTTTTCTGATAATTTGTGTGGAACTTCCTATGGGGTGGGACAACGGCCGTGTGACCCATGAGATCAACAAACTTAGGCAGCTTTCTCCACCTGAGTTTCTTTGGTGACCGCGTGTATAGCACTAGCCAAGTACTCCACATTTCCCGAGGTAACACCAGCCATGCTGCACAATAATCCAAAACCGTTCATCAGCAATATTGTCTATCCACTGTTTGGCGTGTTCTAATAGTCACTAGCAGTTCAGAACTGACAAAGCTTTCAGCGATAACGCCACAGAGATCTCAGAGAATTTAGAACGTGACCTAGCAACTTCTGATAGAGATCCGGCATCACTAATCACACATCGCAGATCGAGGGAAACATTGAAGTCGTGATTACCTGATCCGTCCGTTCCTAGTCATGTAAACATGGAACTCACTGGTCAAGCGGTCCACTTGCTCTGGGGTCATTCCAGAGTAACAAAACATACCAATCTGCAGAAGATCATGTAACTTAGTGACCATCCAAAAGAAAACAAATATGAGATGGAATAAAGTTGAAGGGCACCAATTCCTCAGTCCATGAACAAGGAAATTCGGTATTATTACCTGGTCTGTAACGTGCTGCCAGGTGTGCTGAGAGCCAGACTTCTCCAGATTGTCGCGCAACGAATGTCTCATGGTAATAATGCGGTCAGCCATTCCCTGACAGACATGAAATACGGAGTTAGTAACGTGCAAGAGGTGCAAATCTAACGGTTAATTTTCAAACGGCCGGTGAATGAGAATACTAGACAGCAAGTACGATGCGAGTTCCAATGATGTGTAAACGCTTAAGGAGCTTCCCATCGTCTACAGTATCTTTGTATTCTGCTTGATAAAATGGACCACTCTAAAATGCGTTGCGTGACAGGAAAGTGACACACCTTCACCTCCTTCAGCCACAGTTCCTTCAAACTCGGGTCGGTCAAGATGGTCGAGACGAGGAGGGCACCGTGAACTGGAGGGTTGCTGTACATTGGCCGGGAAATCTGCTGAAGTTGAGTTTTCACCGTAGCAGCCTGAGTTTCATTGTCACAGACCAGGCTGTATCACAGGAAAATATGCTCGGTCAGATTCCCTTAAAATGGTCATTGACCTCACCTTACACCATCATGTCTACCGACTACAAGCATACTGAGACCGTTACCTCAGACAACCGATTCTCTGCCCATAAAGTCCCATGTTCTTGGCGAACGACTGAGCGCAACCGATGTGATGGCCATCTTCGAGGAAAATCCTTATAGCCTGAGCGTCCCTCTCACAGTCACCGCTGGCGAATCCTTGGTATGCCATGTCGAAGAAGGCGAAATGCTCTTTTTTCTGTATCAAAATGGTGAGACCTTAGCTGGCTATCTCATCTATCAAGGATTCTAAGGTTTCCTTAAACTTCAGAGGTAGATCATCTTCAACTTTTGTCCAGACTTGAACTTCATCACGTCGTGGTTTCAACATCGCGAATACTATTGGTAGCGATGGAAAACCAACCTTCATGAGAGCAGAAATTTCTCTCCACTGTTCGGCGGTGGGGTCAACTCCTGTCGGGTTGTGGGCACAGGCATGAAGCAGGAAGAAAGACCCTTGAGGTGCGTTCTGCATGATCAAAACCACAAAGAATTAAGACAGTGTCGTTCGGCAGCTCAGTCTATAGAAGAAGAACAGGAGCAGATGACGAAATCGGCCACAAGTTTAATGAACAGCCCTCAATCTCAAAATATATTACAACGGTTACCACGTGTAAAGATCATTAGGCTCTTCGAATTCCACACTCGGTCGACGAAAACCAATAGAAGTTAGATCCAGAAACAATCTAGTGACATCACTCAGAGCTTGCTCACCTTCACATCTTCCATAAGACCACTGAAGTCAAGGCCCTTGGTCTTGGGGTCGTAGTAGCTATACGTTTGAGCCTTCACTTTGGCATCCCTCCAAATGTTGTGATGGCTAAGCAGCAGAAAAGGTCCAACTTAGAATCTCAAACAACCAAGGTAGGAAGCTGTAAACTCAGCTCATGCTACAATGGCTTCGAGGGGACGTCAATATATCGGACTCTGCACCAGGAAAGGAGACTTACTTTGCCCATGTCGGAACAGGGATGAAAATTTGAGCTTCTGGCTGGAACCTCTTTTGGAACTCTGCTAACAGACGGCAAGCACCAGTCCCTGATAATGCTTGGACGGATGCTACACGCTTGCTGCTGAGAACCTCTGCATTCCCTCCATAGGCCAGCTGAACTGAGAGATCGTTGAATTTCACGCTTCCACCCATTGGCAAGTACTCCCTGCATGATTAGGCAAAAACCTTCCACAGAAAGATTGAGAATCTGCGAAATAAAATTCAGCTGCCATGTAAATCAAAAGCCTGGCATTATTTCTCTCAGCATTAAATTTGACAACAGTAATGAAGCTCTCAAGTATAGAGACTATAAAACAGAGAGACAGGATTCCCGAAAATATATTAGAATCTACCTCTTTTATCTTACATGAGATCACTGCCAGCAATTCGAGCTTCAGCTTGGCGCACGCATTCCAGTACGACGGGCTTGCCTTGATCATTTCTGTAAGCGCCCTGCCAGATACATAACGACAATTATCAAGGATTCTTAATTAAAATTTCTTGAAATCAAAAGGCAATCTTCGTGGATTCGGACCTTGAAAGATGGTTCACAAGATCATGAAATCCTCTTCCGGCAACCTGGGGTTGCGGTGGAATCCCCAGAATGGTGCTGAATAATAAGGCATGCATAGCTCCGAAATTTTGCACGCAACTAATTTGACTGAAAATAAATGCGGACTGAACCCAGCACATAGAGGAGACTGGTACCCGACCGAACGAAAGAACAAGCAAACCACGAAACAGCAACAGATTCACTCTAACCGACGCACTCCCTAAGTTACCAGCAAATCATTTAAAGTTTAATAACAAACATAGGAGGACAAGCGAAAATCTCAAAAACGGAACTCAACGGAAATTACTGGAAAGTACACATCGACACGTGGAAGTCACACACTCATCAAAGAGATTGAGGAGAGATCAGATCGAAACAATGTAAACGCGGGGAAATGTTGGGATACTGTAAAGAGAAAATCGACAAGCAAGATCGTGAGGCATCCTTTAACACGGAAGCAGATAACAGGGGCAAGCAACCTCGAGACCATAACGCCAATTACAAACTTTTACATCTCGCAGTTGCATAAACTCGCGAAGCATAAACTTTTAGACCTTGAGCTGGAAAATGCAGACGTAAAATTTTATGCTTCGCGAATTCCTGTCGAACTCACTCCGCTGGGTGTAGATCGTATCATATAAACTAGGAGAGAAATGAAGTACAGTTAATGTTATATTCCTTACAAAACTCGCAGCTCAACTCTCAAAAATCGTTAGATTGAAATGAGCATATGTTCCTTTTATTTTATTTCTTCTCCCTCGTGATCAAGTTCCTCCCTCACTCTCTCCACCGATCAAATGTCTTCTCTCCCTGATAGTTTCCTTCAATCCACAAGCTGAACGAAGCTGATCTCACAACCATTTAATTCAGGACCAAACAGCAAGCGAATCATGCGGCCATCTCAAGTTCTCAAATCTAAACTTCAAATCCTGCTGCAAAACAAGTATCCGCGGACAGAAAGCAGCTCAACGGACTCACCACTCCCACATTCATCTTCGAAGGATGAGTATCCTTGAGAAAGTTTTCAGTGACTCCCAAAATCGGATCCCTTGGAGCCGGCGTAACCTCCTTCCACCATCCGCTCTTGGCAGACATCATCCGCTTCCCTGCTCCGGCGACCACCAAGCCAGATCTCCGAGCCATCGCCATCTCTCCCCGAAACAAAACTCAAGGACACCTAGGAAAATGCACCTTAACACGGAGAGAGAGAAAGAAAGAGAGGCGAGGTCTGACGATCAGTATTGATCGTCGCCGATTCTGTACAAATACGAGAAAGAATCAAGAGGGATCAACATCGGACGTTGGGTCCCAAAACACGGCACTTCTGTATACGTGTCTCATCGGCGAGTTCGAGGTGTTTACGTCCTCACTGCAGACAACACAGTACAGTTCTGAAATCGGCTCCGAGCAGTCAGTCAATCTGTCATACACCCTTTCGCTGTTGTCTTTGTCACACGCGGTGTTATTTCTTCTTTCCCTCTTCATATCCACACTAGTCATCTCTTCACTAATATGACAGAGGAAACTGTGCATAGATTAGAATGTGGTTCGATTTTCACTCCACCAAATTAAGTGTTTGATGTCGGGGTTTACTTCTTTTCTCCCTTGTACATTGTTTCCTTTTCGTCAGTTCGATAGATAGTATTATGTCATTGTTTTGATCAGATCAAAGGTTTGAATATCAAGTAACTTTTATTCTATTTTGATCCAGATTTAAAAATATCGAAAGACATTCTCTAGTAGAAAAGGTCCAAGAGTGAGGAAATGCTGTAGTGGCTTTGTTTCTGAAGTATTTATATACATAAGACTTGAAGTTCGCTGATTGTTTTCTAACATGCTAGAAGATGCCAGAAAGACGAAAATATTACATTTGAGATCCAAATGTGGCGATCACTTTCCGTAATGTGGACATGGTTTGCGTGTCGTAGGTTCTATCTTGCCAACAAACCAGAGAAACTCCACCATGTGTATGTGAGTCGAAAGATAAAAACTAGTTGTACGAATTTGGATATCAAGTTCTTCTTGCTAGGACCAGCGAAAGTGAACTGGTTTAAGAAACTACCTTGAAAGCATAGGATATCAAATTCCCTAATAACGGTGCAGTTTAACATCTTTGCCATTTTATTTTTTATCTATGCCAAAAGGCACAGAAGTAACTCATAGTAATGTGGCGATTCGCTTTAGGACAGGATTATTTAGCAACTTATTTAGCAACTTAGCGATTATTTAGTAGTGCTGCTTTAAGTGATCAGACATCACTTCCGTCTTAGCTTTAGCCATCACTATTTAAGCGAGCCAGACAACTGCCATACCTTGACCCCCTGATGGCTGTAATCGCCGTTCATTTTCCGCCGTTGATGATGCTTAAACACGATTGGTTTCCCTTGTTCAATTTAGGATTTCCTTGAGGGGGATGGCACATTACCTCCGCACTAATATGCAGCGAGTAAGGAATTTGGCCCTAAGATATGCTTGGGGTTTTAGTCCTGCCTTTTAGGAGATAATTACTGATTTTAGTTTTTTTCCATAATTCTTTCTAAAGATCCTTGAACTGATGATGTAGAGCTTTTGAAACAATTATTTGTAGATTTTTTCTGACATTTCGAGAAATCCCCTCGTAAAATCTTTCAGGGAATGCAAGTTTTTGCGTATCCAGATATTATTGTACGGGGACTTGCTGAATTCCATGAAATTGAAGCTGAAACTTCCTAATGTCGTTTAGTTATGTAAGGTATGGAAAGCTCTCGTAAAGGTATCATACGTTAAAACTTTACAGATCAAAGTTTTCGTTCAATTTGTCGTTTGTGGGGATTCAATACAGGAAAGACCTTGCCTCACTAAAAAGTACCGACATAAAAAAAAATGTGTTATCAAAAATAAATATATCATAAAATATGAATTGGAAAATAGAGTCAACATAGTTGATCGACCCAAGGATGAAAATCGAACGATGTCACTATATAGAAATCTAGATATCTATCGCTATCCAAAATTCCTGAGTTAACGACTAGACCTTGAAATCCCAAATTTGAAACCCCTAACATTTCCCGAGCAGATGGACTTGTTTGACGCTCATCTTGTCCTGCATTAGATACAACAGTACAAGTTATTCCAGACGAAAGTGAGTGCTCTCTCACTTCCTGGTGATGATTAAAACTCTACATACTAGAATTATATTTGGTAAACGTCACGTAAATGACCGTATATAGTCGACATAGAGATGTGTGAAGAGACTTGTTGTCCTAGATAGAGTAATTACATTGAATTTCCCAGTAAGCATTTGTTTCTCTGGAGAGCGCAGCCAGGATGTTAATCCCAAACTTTTTTTACACATATTAAAAGTTTAGAAATGAAACTTTCCAATCGTTTGTTTATCAAACTCCTCAAGGGAAAAAGGCAATCCTTGCTTGCAAATATTATTTTCAGAACCTTTATTGTTGATGTTATTACTGAAGACTACAAAACTAAGAAAAGCAATATCCAAATTCCTTAATTTAAACCTGACTTTGTTCATATTTACTCGTTTAAACCAATTACAGAGTTTGTCCCACTTGGACTTTGAGCGAACTCTCAGTAACCAGATCCCCACAATATTAACATACAAACTTTACAAAGTAACTATGTCAAAATTGATATTCCACTAATTTCACCTGGTACAATACTACCTTATATTCTACTTTTGGAGGCGAATAAAACAGACACGGTCTATTGTCGTAAACCGCTACAGTACTACTGTATTAGTCGTTGACCTTATCCTCTTATATTCAAGAAAATGCTCGTTGCTACATAATCGGACAACAGTAGGTTTCAAGACTGCAAGTATATATCTTTTTTGCGTAGAGGAACTTCATGTTATCATATACTTATCTAATACGTACATCTCTACAAACAACGTTCTTATACTTTAACACAAGTAAATTGCAAGCACAACCAAGTGGGATTGGTTGCCATATGGAGGTGCTGTTTTATCAGTTATTAGTGACTGGTAGATCGGTCTTCTTTGGATTCTAGTTGACCAAATAAGTGTCCGTATATCATCAATCAGACGTATCCGGCATAGCAGTATAAGAGGATGAAAAGCAGTATTACGGTTCATTCATCTGAGAGGTGGAGATGCAGTGGAATGATTCAAATATTATTAGTAGATCGATGAAGATGAGTGGAATTACAGTTGGACAAACTACCAACCCTTATCCTCTTTTAAAAGTATAAATATTTCAAAATGCTATTTATCTCAAATGTTACACATCAGAAACAGTTTGTTACCGCGGATCTCTTTTTTGCTCAATAAAGCATTTCGTCGTTTGGATGAAAGGCCGCAAAAACAATTAATTGCAAATGCACATCAAAGGTAAACTATGTCCCATCAGAATAACTGAATCAAGGATACGTGGACAAAATTCCCCTAATCCACCGAAATATGTGAATAAGATATAGGATAGGGAGGGTATTGCCTAATCAAGCAAACTCGTGAAAAAACATTACTGTATGATTATAATTAGAGAATCGCTGTCCCAGATCCTACACCCTACTCATTCACAAGTTCAGATTGAGATATGGATGGTCCTACCAAGCCCCCCTCACGATAGGGTGAGGACAGATATTATCACTTTTAGAAATGTCCAACTTACATTGTATGATGTGGTGATGGTTATCTGGTTTGAGTGGGCCCATTAATACCAAAGTCCTTGGCACAAGCTAGCATCCAGACAGGAGCTGCAGCCATCATTGGCACTAGGAGGAAGGAGTACCACTATCCTCCATGGCTTGCCTCCAACACCTTCATCCCCCTAGCAATGGAGAGTTTTGGCCACCTTCATTATCACTTTGATGGCCTCCATTGAGAAGCATCACACGGCTCATTATAGAGGAGAGGTGTCTTGGCTTTCTCACATGCATGCTTTCCTCTCTTTTTTGTAGAGGGTCTTTGTCACCTCCCTACAAAGATCACATGCTTTGGGTCTTAATTGTGAGCATTAGTAGTGGATGCTCCTATTCCATTGATTGCCCTCCCCTCACAATTGCCAAACATACCATTAGAGGATCTCTCTCACATAGCTCAGTTATAGGTTTCTACTTTGCTCTCCTTGCACCTTATTACCATTTTTTGGGGTGGTTTCTCTCTTTAG
Organism: Lunularia cruciata; assembly: GCA_948567375.1. NCBI lineage: Eukaryota > Viridiplantae > Streptophyta > Marchantiopsida > Lunulariales > Lunulariaceae > Lunularia > Lunularia cruciata. The sequence continues at coordinate 82,551,965 of OX419755.1, read as the reverse complement.
TGCTTAGTTCTTTATGATTATGTGCCCCCTTTTGTATATTTTTGGCTCATCTTTTCTATGTACACTTTTTGGTGCACTTGCATTGCATGTATTCTTTTCCCTTGGGGTGTTTTATTGTGCATGTTGGCCAAATTACATTATGATAAGAATGATACTTGTATTCTTCTATTGATAACCCCATGTACTCTATATTCATGATAATTTTCAAACTCAAGTAAAGGACAAGTTACATTGT